>LR738710.1:356703530-356841524 GCA_902687465.1 Secale cereale
TCGCCTGCCCCGGCCACCGCCTATCGCCGCCTACCCCGCTCCACCCCGTTCGGCCGGATCTGGTGCCCCACCTCCTTCCCCACTTTCCCCGTCCCAGATCTCCAACACCAGCCCTCCGCCGGCCGGCGCGCCTCCGCCCTCCCCTCCCACCGCGCCTCACTAGCCCTCCTAGGGGTCCCCGGCGACCCTTGTTCATCCTTGCCATCCCCCGTCGTCAGATCCGAGTGGAGCACCATGGTCAAAGCCCCCGATCCCCGCCGCCACCAGCCTATCACTACTTCCAGCAGCAGTTTTTTTTCTGAATGGTGCCTGCAGCGAATCGGGCAGCGGCTACGTGCGGATCAGTTGCGACCTCGGCGCCGCCGTGCAGGTCCTCCGCTACCTCTTCGAGCCTCCTGGGAGCTTCGCGATCTCGCACCACAACTTCCTGCCGCTGCTGGAGGTATCCATCCTCTTCTCAGTAGCTTATCGTACTGAATCAGCATCTTTAGGATTTTCTTTTGAGCCTTGGATGCAACTTTCATGTACTAGTACTGTTACCAATTAGCGCATGTCGAGCTGAGAGCTGATCGAGGTGGTCATTTGGATTATGTATTTTGCTTAGTTTTTGCTTCACTTGGCGGTGTTATGCTTGGTGTATGGTCCTGGTGTGATGCTCAGCTCCTGATGTGGGAGTGCGACGATGTTTTGTCCTCTCAGGGTGCTCTGTTTCTCGCTGTCGAGAGCCTTCTAGTGGACTGCGAAAGGTGGTTCAGAACCATGATATATCAAAATTAATCCATGGTGGTAGCGTTGGATTTCATAATCGAGGCCTGGTACTTCGCTCAAAAGCATGGTGAGTGTAGTGTTTTCGGAATTGTTTCCTGGGGCATTTATTTTGTTCTCACTTGTTTAGGTGCAGCTCACTTGTTTCATTGCCGCATTGATCTTCTCTCTCCCAGCGTGTAACGCCCGGATAATTAAGCCACAGTAATCCTCCGCTAATGATGCCACATCACCACTGTTACTGTTGCTAATCCTCTCTTGATCCAAATCTTAGTTTGAACTCATATTCGATTTAAAGTTCAAAATTCAAATTTCTCAAACATGCAAAAAAATAAAATAAAATGTTCAAAGCGTGGCGAATATTCCATAACTAATTATGGTGGTGACCCAGCATATTTTGTAAAGTATTGAACTGTCCTTTTTATAATATAACAGGGTTTAAACAATTAGTTAAATGCCCTTTGAATACTAATAATTCCAAACTACTTTAGTTAAATATTAAACTAAATGTGGCAGTGGTATAATTAGTAAGACCAGGTCATGTGTTGTTCCTATAATTTTTAAGGCTATTTGCTGATAAAAAGGTAATATAATAAATCTAAAACTGTAAAAGAAAGGGTTAACAAAAGCATAAAGCCCCCCTCCACTATTCCCCTGGGCCTCGGTCCACCTGGCCGGCCCATATCGCCGTGGGGATAAGATCGAGCTCCCCCCTCATCCTCGTCAGCCCGAGATCTCCCCCCCCCCTCATCGTCCCTCTCCCTCGTCTCTCCCCTCTCTCCCGACCGCGCCGTCGATGCGCCATCGACGTCACCGTGGACACCAGCTATCCCTCGCCACGCCGTTTTGACTTAGAGCTCCGCCGACCTCACCTGCATCGTCTACAAGCACCAGGTCGAGCTGAGTACCCTTCAAGCTGCTGGATCGAGCCGGTCCCTTCTTCTACACCGCCGGCGTCGAACGTCAAATCCGGCATCCTCTACGCTCCAAAACTCACACCGGCCTTTCATGTGCCTCGCGGTGAGCCTCCTCCTCCGCCCCAGCTTTTCCCTTCTTTCCCTTGCCGTAGGTCGCCGTGGCCAGTGCTCCACTCACCACCGCCATGTTCGCGCACGCCGCGTTCCCCGGCCGCGCCCTGCCTCGTTTGGACGCGTCCGGCCGTGACCAGCCCGCACCCGCACGCGCGTCGCGCCCCTCCTCCTGGCCGCGCTGCCAGCGCCGAAGCGCGCGCGTGCTCGTGCGACCCGCCCTTGATGCTGCGGCCTCCTTCCCTCTGCGCCATCCCACATCCCCCTCCGCCGCCGACCGGCCTGCACGGCTCGTCGCTCGCCACTGCTTCTGCCGCTGCGTTGCGGCCTCACCGCGACCCACACCCGCCGGCGGAAGGCGCGCCCGCCCTGCTCCGACTGCCCCAGGCTCACCCCTCTGCCCGCCCGCGCCTCGCACTGCTGCCACCGTCGCCGGCCGTCGTCCTCCGCCGCCCCATCGCGGCCTCTCCCTGCCTCACCCCGCCGTCCCCGACCGGACACCTCGCACCGCCGCCTATCGCCGCGGCCGGCTCCCGACGGCACGGCCGCGCCGTCCCCCGCTCTCCTGGACCCCGCCGGCTCCCTCTGGCCTCCCTGGCCGGCGCCCAGGGCCGCGCCCCGCCGTGGCCGCAAGCTCCGGCTTCCGGCGCGTCGTGGTGCCCGGGTTCCGCCTCGACGGGCACCCACGCCCGCACCCTTTAACCCGCCCGGGCTGGCCCTGTGCCACTGCCAAGGGGCCCCGCGCCTTTTCTTAAAAAAATTAATAAAATAAAAAAGTATAAGTTTAAAATAATATTAAAATTAATTAATTAATTAATTGCTTAATTAATTAATTAACTTAATTAACTTTGTTTAGTTAACCTAATGAGTATATTTAGTTTAGTTAAACATGCTTAATTAAATTAGTCAATGACGAATGGGCCCCACTACCCAGTTTGACCAGTCAACTGCACAGTTGACCGCTGACGTCATAATGACATCATGCTGATGCAATAACCCCCTTTTTGTTTTAATAACAATTTCAGAATATTAATAAAACTTTAGAAAATCATATAAAATAATCCGTAACTCGGATGAAAAAGTTTTATATATGAAAATCGCTCAGAACAACGAGACGAATCCGAATACGCGGCCCGTTCGTCCTCCACACATCTCTATCATAGTGAACCTGCAACTTTCCCCCTTCGTTTCATCTGCCCAAAAACACGAAACACCGGGGATTCTTTCCCGAGTGATATCCCCCTTCGCCGGTACCGTGTACCACCGCGTTAGAGCACCCTAGCACCGCATGTTAATTTGACGTGCTTCTTTATTGCAACTGTTTGCTTTGTATTTATTGTTTCTCCCCCCTCTTCTCTCCGGTAGACCCCGAGACTGATGATGCCTCGGTGATCGACTACGGTGTTGACGACCCCTCCTTCTTGCCAGAGCAACCAGGCAAGCGAACCCCCTTTGATCATCCTGATATCGCCCATTCTCTTCTCTCTTATGCATGCATTAGAACTGCTACTGCCTTTTTTATGATCCTATTCTGATGCATAGCCTGTTGTTGATACTGCTTTCATACCTTACATGTTTATACTAAACTGCTTAGTATAGGCTGGTTAGAGATCCACCAGTGACCCCCCTACCTTATCCCGACTGCCTCGCTGGATCATCAGAAGACCCGATCAACGGGATCGAAGACCAGGACCCGGCACCGCACATCACTTTCCCCTTAGTTGCTCGACACTACTGGGTTACTATCGAGTGCCGAGGGTGAGACCTCATCAGCACTTCTGATGTTAACCTTGTAGGTTAGTTCATCGGTAGTGGTCATCGAGGGTGATTCCTCTTTCTCCATTCCCGATAACGACACTGTCATGCAACTCCTCAAGAGTGGACCTCGAGGGTGACTCCTCTTTCGTTCACCTTAACGATAAACATCAGGTGGAATTCCATCGAGGGTGATTTCCTCAGGTTTTCCTTTGGTGTCAGACACACAGTTACTATGGTTACTATGACTTTACACTTACCTGGTTACTAAAGACGGGTCGACCCTGAGGGGTACCCGCGCGAGCTTAATTGCGAGTGATGTGTAGTCGGGTTGACCCAGAAGGTGCCCGCGAGATGAATACGAGGCGTGGCCAGGCACTCGCCCTTGCCGCAAGTTCTCGAGACGGGGCGATGGGGTCACATCTTTCGTGAGTCTCTGCTCGTTACCGCGCGTTCCCAAGACACTAAACGGTTTGGATATTTGATCCGAGGGGCCTCTGGCCTGATAGCATTAACCATCACGTGGGCATAGTATGGGCGTTCTGCTTCGTATGCATCAGCCGAAGCTTAACTGACGTCATTGCGACTGAGCGACGCGCGCCGGGTTGGACTGCGTAAGCACCTACCTTTTTAGGGAGGTTGCCCAGGTCTGCTCACCGGCCGCCCACGCAACGTGCAGGAGTTCCCGGGGCGATTGGCCCATGACCCCTGGGGGCATAGGGTTTAGTCCGGCGTGCATGACCTCTCTATTAAGCCTAGGTCGGGTTGCGGCGTATTGTTTGGCCGAGGGCGGGCATGACCTGATGGTGTGTCCGGCCATAGTTAAGCAAGCGTGTTGGGTAAGTTGGTGCACCCCTGCAGGGAAGAAAACATCTATCGATAGCCTATCCTACGGTAACGGACACTTGGAGTTGTATCCCGATCGCTACAACTAGAGCTGGATGCTGAGGCATTGTTTGAATATGTTGCTTCGGGAGTCGAGAAAGGATCCCGGAGCGTTGGTACAACAACATAAATATGACTTATGTTATACTACTCTACTTCCCCCTCTTGCTGCAAGACGGTGGTTTCCAGAAGATGCTAGTCTTCGATAGGACTAGCTTCTCCCCCTCTTATTCTGGCATTCTGCAGCTTAGTCCACAGATACTACCCTTTTCATTGATACTGATGCATATGTAGTGTAGATCCTTGCTTGCGAGTAGTTTGGATGAGTACTCACGGTTGCTTTGTGTTGGAGACATGCCCTAGAGGCAATAATAAAAGCATTATTATTATATCTCCTTGTTCATGATAATTGTCTGTTATTCATGCTTGAATTGTATTGTACGGAAACAGCGATACATGTGTGAATACATAGATCACAATGAGTCCCTGGTAGGCCTCTAGTAGCCAGCTCGTTGATCAACAGATGGTCACGGTTTCCTGACCATGGACATAGGATGTCAGTGATAACGGGATCACATCATTAGGAGAATGATGTGATGGACAAGACCCAAACTTGAGCATAACACGAGATCGTATAGTTCGTAATGCATAAGCTTTTCGGTGTCAAGTAATTATTCCTTAGACCATGAGGTTGTACAACTCCCGGATACCGTAGGAGTACTTTGGGTGTGCCAACCGTCACAACGTAACTGGGTGGCTATAAAGGTACGCATCGGGTATCTCCGAAAGTGTCTGTTGAGTTGGTACGAACCGAGACTGGGATGTTGTCACTCCGTATGACGGAGAGGTACCTCTGGGCCCACTCGGTAATACATCATCATAATGAGCTCAATATGACTAAGTAGTTAGTCATGGGATGATGGATTACGGATCGAGTAAAGAGACTTGCCATAACGAGATTGAACAAGGTATCGGGAATACTGACGATCGAATCTCGGGCAAGTACCGTACCGATGGACAAAGGGAATAACATACGGGATTGAGTGAATCCTTGACACGGTGGTTCATCCGATGAAGATCATCGAGGAACACGTAGGAACCAACATGGGTATCCAGATCCCGCTGTTGGTTATTGACCGGAGAGTGGTCTCGGTCATGTCTACGTGTCTCCCGAACCCGTAGGGTCTACACACTTAAGGTTCGGTAACGCTAGGGTCGTAGAGATAAATGCACGTGGAAACCCGAAAGTTGTTCGGAGTCCCGGATGAGATCCCGTACATCACGAGGAGTTCCGGAATGGTCCGGAGGTAAAGATTGATATATGGGAAGTCCAGTTTCGGCCAACGGGTGATCTCCGGGGGTCACCGGGAGCGTCCCGGGACCATCGGAGGGGCCCCGGGGGTCCACCGGGTGGGGCCACCCATCCCGGTGGGGCCCCTAGGCCGCGAGGGGATGTGTCCAGCCCTCTGGGCTGGCGCACCACTAAGGGGGCCCACCTCCCCTGCGCCTAGGGTTCAAACCCTAAGGGGGAGGGGGGCTCCACTTGCCTTGGGGGGCAAGGAACCCCCCTTGGCCGCCGCCCCCTTGCAGATTGGATCTGCAGGGGGTCCAGGCGCCCCCCTGGCCCCTATATATATGTGGGGGGGAGAGGGCAGCCCCACCCAAGCCCTGGCGCCTCTCCCCCTCCCGTCACACCTCCATACTCCCAACGCAGGGCGCCCGGCGAAGCCCTGCTGCGATCTCCACTGCATCCGTCATCACGCCGTCGTGCTGCCGGATCTCTGACGACTTCTCCTCCCCCCTTGCTGGATCAAGAAGGAGGTGACGTTGCTGCACCGTACGTGTGTTGAACGCGGAGGTGCCGTCCGTTCGGCGCTAGATCATCGGTAACGAAGAACGTGAAGAGTACGACTACTTCATCCTTGCTTCGTTGAAAGCTTCTGCACGCAATCTTCATAACGGTATGTAGATGCACTCTTACTTGCTCGTTGCTAGATGTATCCATAGTTGGATCTTGGTGAAGACGTAGAAAATTATTGAATTATGCTACGTTCCCCAACAGTGGTATCAGAGCCTAGGTTTTATGCGTAGCATCTTGCACGAGTAGAACACAAAGCAGTTGTGGGCGTATGATCTTGTTCAACTTTCTTACCATTACTAGTCAATCTTGATTCGGCGGTATTGTGGGATGAAGCGGCCCGGACCGACCTTACACGTACGCTTACGTGAGACTGGTTCCACCGACAGACATGCACTAGATACATAAGGTGGCTGGCGGGTGTCTGTCTCTCCTAGTTTAGTCGGATCGGATTCGATGAAAAGGGTCCTTATGAAGGGTAAATAGAAGTTGACAAATCACGTTGTGGTTTTGGCGTAGGTAAGAAACGTTCTTGCTAGAAATCCTATAGAAGCCACGTAAAACTTGCAACAACAATTAGAGGACGTCTAACTTGTTTTTGCAGCATGTGTTTTGTGACGTGGTATGACCAAGAACGAATATGTGATGAATGATATATGTGATGTATGAGATTGATCATGTTTTTGTAATAGGGAATCACGACTTGCATGTCGATGAACTTGACAACCGGCAGGAGCCATAGGAGTTGTCTTTATTATTGTATGACCTGCGTGTCACTGAATAACGCCATGTAATTACTTTACTTCATTGCTAAACGTTAGCTATAGTAGTAGAAGTAATAGTTGGCGTGACGACTTCTTCAAGACACGATGATGGAGTTCATGATGATGAAGATCATGGTGTCGAGCCGGTGACAAGATGATGGTGCCCCGAAGATGGAGATCCAAGGAGCAAGATGATATTGGCCATATCATGTCACTTTAATTGATTGCATGTGATGTTTATCATGTTTATGCATCTTGTTTACTTAGAACGACGGTAGTAAATAAGATGATCTCTCACTAAAATTTCAAGTATTGTGTTTCCCCTAACTGTGCACCGTTGCTAAAGCTATTTGCTCCGAAGCACCACGTGATGATCGGGTGTGATAGGTTCTAACGTTCGCATACAACGGGTGTAAGACAGATTTACACACGCGATACACTTAGGGTTCACTTGACGAGCCTAGCATGTACAGACATGGCCTCGGAACACGGAAGACCGAAAGGTCGAACACGAGTCGTATAGAAGATACGATCAACATGAAGATGTTCACCGTTGATGACTAGTCCGTCTCACGTGATGATCGGACACGGACTACTCGATTCGGATCGTGTATCACTTAGATGACTAGAGAGATGTCATTCTGAGTGGGAGTTCATTATAATTTGATTAAGATGAACTTAATTATCATGAACTTAGTCTAAATTCTTTACAATATCTCTTGTAGATCAAATGGCCCACGCTCCAGTTTCCCTCAACTTCAACGCGTTCCTAGAGAAAACCAAGCTGAAAGACGATGGTAGCAACTATACGGATTGGGTCCTAACCTGAGGATTATCCTCATAGCTGCCAAGAGATCATATGTCCTAGAAGCACCGCTAGGTGATGCACCTGCTCCCGATGCGGACCAAGACGTTCTGAACGTCTGGCAGTCGCGTAGTGATGATTACTCCCTGGTTCAGTGCGGCATGCTTTACAGTTTAGAATCGGGGCTCCAAAAGCGTTTTGAGCACCATGGAGCATATGAGATGTTCGAAGAGCTGAAAATGGTTTTTCAAGCTCATGCCCGAGTCGAGAGATATGATGTCTCCGACGCATTCTACAGCTGTAAGATGGAGGAGAACATGTCTGTCAGTGAGCACATCCTCAAGATTTCAGGATTGCACAACCGCTTGTCTCAGCTGGGAATGAATCTCCCAGATGAAGCGGTCGTTGACAGAATCCTCCAGTCGCTCCCACCAAGCTTCAAGAGCTTCGTGCTGAACTTCAATATGCAGGGGATGGAGAAGTCCATTCCCGAGGTGTATTCAATGCTGAAATCAGCGGAGGTAGACATCAAGAAAGAACATCAAGTGTTGATGGTCAATGAAACCACTAAGTTCAAGAAAGGCAAGGGTAAGAAGAACTTCAAGAAGGACGGCAAGGGAGTTGCCGCGCCTGGCAAGCCTGTTGCCGGGAAGAAGCCAAAGTATGGACCCAAGCCTAAGACAGAGTGCTTTTATTGCAAGGGAACGGGTCACTGGAAGCGGAACTGCCCCAAATACTTAGCAGACAAGAAGGCCGGCAACGTCAAAGGTATATATGATATACATGTTATTGATGTGTACCTTACCAGCACTCGTAGTAGCTCCTGGGTATTCGATACCGGTGCAGTTGCTCACATTTGTAACTCAAAACAGGAGCTGCGAAATAAACGGAGACTGGCGAAGGATGAGGTGACGATGCGCGTCGGGAATGGTTCCAAGGTCGATGTGATCTCCGTCGGCACGCTACCTCTACATCTACCCTCGGGATTAGTTTTAAACCTCAATAATTGTTATTTAGTACCAGCTTTGAGCATGAACATTGTTTCTGGATCTCGTCTTATGCGAGATGGATATTCTTTCAAATCGGAGAATAATGGTTGTTCTATTTATTTGAGAGATATGTTTTATGGTCATGCCCCGCTGGTCAATGGTTTATTTTTGATGAATCTCGAACGTAGTGATACACATATTCATAGTGTAGATGCCAAAAGATGTAAAGTTGATAATGATAGTCCCACATACTTGTGGCATTGCCGCCTTGGTCATATTGGTGTCAAACGTATGAAGAAACTCCATTCGGATGGACTTCTAGAGTCTCTTGATTATGAATCATTTGACACGTGCGAACCATGCCTCTTGGGCAAGATGATCAAGACTCTGTTCTCCGGAACAATGGAGCGAGCAACCAACTTGTTGGAAATCATACATACCGATGTGTGCGGTCCAATGAGTGTTGAGGCTCGCGGAGGCTACCGTTATGTTCTCACCCTCACAGATGACTTGAGTAGATATGGGTATATCTATTTGATGAAACACAAGTCTGAGACCTTTGAAAAGTTCAAGGAATTTCAGAATGAGGTTGAGAATCAACGTGACAGAAAAAAAAAATTCTTGCGATCAGATCGTGGGGGTGAATATTTAAGTCATGAATTTGGCACACACCTTAGAAGCTGTGGAATTGTTTCACAATTGACACCGCCCGGAACACCTCAACGTAACGGTGTGTCCGAACGTTGAAATCGTACTCTGTTGGACATGGTGCGATCTATGATGTCCCTTACCGATTTACCGCTATCTTTTTGGGGTTATGCTTTAGAGACTGCCGCATTCACTTTAATTAGGGCTCCGTCGAAATCCGTTGAGACGACTCTGTATGAACTTTGGTTTGGCAAGAAACCGAAGCTGTCGTTTCTAAAAGTTTGGGGTTGCGATGCTTATGTCAAGAAACTTCAACCTGAAAAGCTCGAACCCAAATCGGAGAAATGCGTCTTCATAGGATACCCAAAGGAAACAATTGGGTACACCTTCTACCACAGATCCGAAGGCAAAGTCTTTGTTGCCAAGAATGGATGCTTTCTGGAGAAAGAGTTTCTCTCAAAAGAAGTGAGTGGGAGGAAAGTAGAACTTGATGAGGTGACAGTCACCCCTCCTATACCGGAAAGTAGCGTAGCGCAGGAAACTGTTCCTGAGGTGCCTGCACCGATAAGGGAGGAAGTTAATGATAATGATCATGAAGAAACAGATCAAGTTACTACTGAACTTCGAAGGTCCACAAGGGTACGTTCCGCACCAGAGTGGTACGGCAACCCTGTACTAAAAATCATGTTGTTAGACAATGGTGAACCTTCGAACTATGAAGAAGCGATGGCGGGCCCAGATTCCAATAAATGGCTTGGAGACATGAAATCCGAGATAGAATCCATGTATGAAAACAAAGTATGGACTTTGGTGGACTTGCCTGATGATAGGCACGCCATAGAAAATAAATGGATATTTAAGAAGAAGACAGACGCGGATGGTAATGTGACCATCTATAAGGCTCGGCTTGTCGCTAAGGGTTATCGACAAGTTCAAGGGATTGACTACGACGAGACTTTCTCTCCCGTAGCGATGCTGAAGTCAGTCAGAATCATGTTAGCTATTGCCGCATTCTATGATTATGAGATATGGCAAATGGACGTCAAAACAGCATTCCTTAATGGCTTCCTCAAGGAAGAGTTGTATATGATGCAACCGGAAGGTTTTGTCGATCCAGAGAACGCTAACAAGGTATGCAAGCTCCAGCGCTCGATCTACGGGCTGGTGCAAGCATCTCGGAGTTGGAATATTCGCTTTGATGAGGTAATCAAAGCGTTTGGATTTATACATTCTTATGGAGAAGCCTGTATTTACAAGAAAGTGAGTGGGAGCTCTGTAGCATTTCTCATATTATATGTGGATGACATATTGCTGATGGGAAATGATATAGAATTCTTGGAAAATGTAAAGGCCTACTTGAATAAAAGTTTTTCAATGAAGGACCTTGGAGAAGCTGCTTACATATTAGGCATCAAAATCTATAGAGATAGATCGAGACGCCTCATTGGTCTTTCACAAAGTACATACCTTGACAAAATATTGAAGAAGTTCAATATGGATCAGTCAAAGAAAGGATTCTTGCCTGTTTTGCAAGGTATGAGATTGAGCAAAGCTCAGTCGCCAACCACGGCAGAAGATAGAGAAAAGATGAGTGTCATTCCCTATGCCTCGGCCATAGGTTCTATCATGTATGCCATGCTGTGTACCAGACCTGATGTGAACCTTGCCATAAGTTTGGTAGGGAGGTACCAAAGTGATCCCGGTACGGAACACTGGACAGCGGTCAAGAACATCCTGAAGTACCTGAAAAGGACTAAGGATATGTTTCTCGTTTATGGAGGTGACGAAGAGCTCGTCGTAAAGGGTTACGTCGATGCTAGCTTCGACACAGATCTGGATGACTCTAAGTCACAAACCGGATACGTGTATATTTTGAATGGAGGAGCAGTCAGCTGGTGCAGTTGCAAGCAAAGCGTGGTGGCAGCATCTACATGTGAAGTGGAGTACATAGCTGCTTCTGAAGCAGCACAGGAAGGAGTCTGGATGAAGGAGTTCATCACCGACCTAGGAGTCATTCCAAGCGCGTCAAGCCCGATGACTCTCTTCTGTGACAACACTCGTGCTATTGCTATTACCAAGGAGCCCAGGTTTCACAAGAAGACCAAGCACATCAAGCGCTGTTTCAACTCCATCCGGAATTATGTTCAGGATGGAGACATAGATATTTGTAAAGTGCATACGGATCTGAATGTAGCAGACCCGTTGACTAAACCTCTTTCACGGGCAAAACATGATCAACACAGAACTCTATGGGTGTTCGATTCATCACAATGTAACTAGATTATTGACTCTAGTGCAAGTGGGAGACTGTTGGAGATATGCCCTAGAGGCAATAATAAAAGCATTATTATTATATCTCCTTGTTCATGATAATTGTCTGTTATTCATGCTTGAATTGTATTGTACGGAAACAGCGATACATGTGTGAATACATAGATCACAATGAGTCCCTGGTAGGCCTCTAGTAGCCAGCTCGTTGATCAACAGATGGTCACGGTTTCCTGACCATGGACATAGGATGTCAGTGATAACGGGATCACATCATTAGGAGAATGATGTGATGGACAAGACCCAAACTTGAGCATAACACAAGATCGTATAGTTCGTAATGCATAAGCTTTTCGGTGTCAAGTAATTATTCCTTAGACCATGAGGTTGTACAACTCCCGGATACCGTAGGAGTACTTTGGGTGTGCCAACTGTCACAACGTAACTGGGTGGCTATAAAGGTACGCATCGGGTATCTCCGAAAGTGTCTGTTGAGTTGGTACGAACCGAGACTGGGATGTTGTCACTCCGTATGACGGAGAGGTACCTCTGGGCCCACTCGGTAATACATCATCATAATGAGCTCAATATGACTAAGTAGTTAGTCACGGGATGATGGATTACGGATCGAGTAAAGAGACTTGCCATAACGAGATTGAAAAAGGTATCGGGAATACCGACGATCGAATCCCGGGCAAGTACCGTACCGATGGACAAAGGGAATAACATACGGGATTGAGTGAATCCTTGACACGGTGGTTCATCCGATGAAGATCATCGAGGAACACGTAGGAACCAACATGGGTATCCAGATCCCGCTGTTGGTTATTGACCGGAGAGTGGTCTCGGTCATGTCTACGTGTCTCCCGAACCCGTAGGGTCTACACACTTAAGGTTCGGTAACGCTAGGGTCGTAGAGATAAATGCACGTGGAAACCCGAAAGTTGTTCGGAGTCCCGGATGAGATCCCGGACGTCACAAGGAGTTCCGGAATGGTCCGGAGGTAAAGATTGATATATGGGAAGTCCAGTTTCGACCAACGGGTGATCTCCGGGGGTCACCGGGAGCGTCCCGGGACCACCGGAGGGGCCCCGGGGGTCCACCGGGTGGGGCCACCCATCCCGGTGGGGCCCCTAGGCCGCGAGGGGATGTGTCCAGCCCTCTGGGCTGGCGCACCACTAAGGGGGCCCACCTCCCCTGCGCCTAGGGTTCAAACCCTAAGGGGGAGGGGGGCTCCACTTGCCTTGGGGGGCAAGGAACCCCCCTTGGCCGCCGCCCCCTTGCAGATTGGATCTGCAGGGGGTCCAGGCGCCCCCCTGGCCCCTATATATATGTGGGGGTGGGGAGAGGGCAGCCACACCCAAGCCCTGGCGCCTCTCCCCCTCCCGTCACACCTCCATACTCCCAACGCAGGGCGCCCGGCGAAGCCCTGCTGCGATCTCCACTGCATCCGTCATCACGCCGTCGTGCTGCCGGATCTCTGACGACTTCTCCTCCCCCCTTGCTGGATCAAGAAGGAGGTGACGTTGCTGCACCGTACGTGTGTTGAACGCGGAGGTGCCGTCCGTTCGGCGCTAGATCATCGGTAACGAAGAACGTGAAGAGTACGACTACTTCATCCTTGCTTCGTTGAAAGCTTCCGCACGCAATCTTCATAACGGTATGTAGATGCACTCTTACTTGCTCGTTGCTAGATGTATCCATAGTTGGATCTTGGTGAAGACGTAGAATTTTTTTGAATTATGCTACGTTCCCCAACACTTTGCTCCCCCTTTCCCCCTTCTTCTTCTTGCTGGTTGATGCAACCAGATGGTGGAGTCCAGGAGCCAGACACCATACTTGACGACTGCTACTACCCCGACGGAGCCTACTACTACGTGGAGGCAGCTGACGACCAGGAGTAGTTAGGAGGTCCCAGGCAGGAGGCCTTGCCTTTTCGATCATTGATGTTTTGTGCTAGCCTTCTTAAGGCAATCTTGTTTAACTTATGTCTGTACTCAGATATTATTGCTTCCGCTGACTCTTGTGTATTCGAGCTTATGTATTCGAGCCCTCGAGGCCCCTGGCTTGTAATATAAAGCTTGTTTTATTTTAATTTGTGTCTAGAGTTGTGTTGTGATATCTTCCAGTGAGTCCTTGATCTTGGTCGTACACATTTGCGTGCATGATTATTGTACGGTCAAATCGGGGGCGTCACACAGCGGTTCACTATGTTGCCAACTGCAAAAACAAATTGTAAATGCAGTGCACTATGATTTTCTTTTAGGTTCATTTTGCTTATTTTGCAGGAAAAAAGAATTAAGTGGTGCCGGCGAGCATCCACTTCCCGTTCGGCGTCGGGTGGTTCTCTTGTACATTGTGCAGGGGTTCATTTGTTTGGGCATGGCGGCTTGTCCTATTTTATTTGATGTAAAAGAAGAGAACAGACAAACAACTAGCAGTTTGTGGTTTATTTTTCATGGTATGTATTTCGAGAAAAAAATGTAAGGTGTCTGGTTTTATTTTATTCGATGTAAAAGAAGAGAACAGACCCAAAGTAAAAACGCATTTTGTGGTGTCTACGAAAGGTGTCTGGTTCATTTTATGGTGGTTTGTTAGGTAAGTGAACGTGCAGTGCATTTGGGTAAAAAAGAAGTCTGCTACGAAGGACTCCTCAGTATAGTTCATTTTGAACAAAATGCATTTAAAAACATGTAAAAAATGCAGTGCACTTTGGTCTAAAAAAAATCCATTGCAAAGGACTATTCGAAGCTCACTTTGTTCTCTCACGAAGTTGGCCATAAAAAAACCGTTGTGGTTCACTTGGTGATCCAAAAACAAAAACACATCGAAAAGCAGCTCACTTCTCAACACTTCTCAAACGCGCGTAAAATATTAATTAGTAAGAAAAAAGACAACAGCAAATCATGAGATTCACTTTTGGTAATGTTCCGCTTCATTTTCGGGAGTGTTGCGGTCCACTTTCCTTCGAAAAAAAAAGTTGGAAAAAAGACAACAAAACTCCTCTGAGAAAAATCTACGTCCAACAAAACAAATCATGAGGTTCGATTGACTGTCTGATGCAGTGCGTTCTTCAGTTTGAAGCAGTGCGCTTTTCTATCCGATGCAGTGCACGCGTCGATTTTGTTGTCGCGAAAAACAGAGTTTCCGCGTTTTTGTAATTTCAAAACTGCTCTTAAACCGTAATGAATTAGAGGGAGTGTTCTACATGAAAAAGTAGCGTCTCGACGATATCTTTCCAACGGTGTATCATTTGGATCATTTCGACCAACGTTTTGTAAAAATTTCACGCAAAAAGGGCCGCTGCCCTTCGTAGTCATCCGCACGATTTTCAAATTTAACTAAAAACCGTAAGGAATCTCAAAAACATTTCAACATATGAAAGTTGCGCCTCGTTCGTAGATTTCCAACGGTATATTACACGCCTTGTTTCGACAAACGGTTAGAAAACTGGAGAGAAAACAGTACAGAAAATTTGAAAAAAAATCGAAAAACACAATTCCGCGATTTAGTAAATTCAAAACTGCTCTTAAAACGTAGCGAATTAGAAAAAATAATAGATATGAAAAAGATGTGCGCCGACGATACCTTTCCAACGGTGTATCATATGTTTCATTCCGACAAGCGGTTTAGAAAAAACGCCAAAAAACGCTCGCTGCCATTCGTTGTGAGCCGCACGATTTTCGAAACTGCTCTTAAACTATGATGAATTTTGAAAAGTGTTCAACATGGTGAAGTTGCGTCTACTCCATAGCTTTTCAACGGTATATTACATGCATAATTCCGATAAACGGTTAAAAACTAGAGCAAAAAAGGTACCGAGAAAACAACACGTACAGTTTTTTCAAACATGAAGTTCGCTGGTCTCTGTGGTGCGGTGTGTATAGCTTTCCAATGCAGTATTACAATGCAGTTCGGAAGTGTTATGAGAATATTATGTGAATCGTACCTAGTTGGTGTGTCTGTGTAGCCTCTCCGTTCCAACCCCACGATCTTAATCGTGAGCATCACGTGCAACCTATGGACTAATTACATTTACCCACCTGCTTTGTAACTTAACAACCATCTTAATTCGCAGAAAATCCCCCAAAGCCTTGGCATAGCATGGCATAGAACTAGTTAAGGCTTGCTAAACATTTAAATGTTCAAAAGTTATTGAAAAATATGACAGAAATATGGGAGCCTCACTCTAATATAATAAAATGATCCAGCATTGTGATTGTGAAAATATGCATTTATGTGTCCTCGGCGAGAAAACAAGCATTTCAGCTCACTGCATGATCAATATATACTGAAACATTTGTTCTTTTTGTCTAGGACACACCGAGTCATATTTTTTCTATCCCTTTGTTGGATCATGTTATATTATAGCTGTATTGATTCAATATTTTTTTTCAGGATTTGAGAACTTTTACACCTTCGAAACTATAACCAGTTATGTGGTAAGCTATTGTACAAAATCCTGCTCCTATATATATATATTTGAAAAAGTATAATATTTTAAAAAGTATAATATTCTGTGGTAAGCTGCCTTGCTAAACATCGAATATAATATTTTAAAGTATAAACAAAGGTTAAAAAAAGCAAAAAAAAACGAGGAAACAAATGTGAAAACACACACATGGAACATGCAGCTGCTTCCTCGCGCGCGTGAGCTGGCCCATAGGCTTGCTCGCTTCAGCGAGTCGGTAGGCTCGACTCGCTGAACACGAGGAATAATACAAAAGGGCACCCCTATTTATTGCTTTAGGCGAGCACATGGAACGCCTCGCGTAGGGCGAGTCCAGATGGGCCGGCCCAGCCACGTGGTATGAGGCCTTCTTTACTGTTTTCTTTCTCAGTTTTTGCTTTATTTTTGTACTTTTATTTATGATCTAAAATACTCTCTCTCTCTCTCTCTCTCTCTCTCTCTCTATATATATATATATATATATATATATATATATATATATATATATATATATATATATATATAGGTAAATTATGTGGGGCACCTAGGTCCCAATATAGCAAGTCATATTTGTTGTGCATGATGTAAAATTCATGACATAGTGACTTTCCAAATTTTGTTTGCATGCAGTACAACCATCAATGGTCAATGATTACTATTCAAAATATTAATATACTATTGGTTTCCTATTATGATTCCTTTCCAAACAAAAAATGTTTGTATATACACTTTTATTCTTTGAGGTATCAGATATGACAAATAATACGAAATGTCATCCCAAAGGGTTGTATGTGTATTAATATTAAGGATATTATTATGCATTTTTCTAAAGTTTTTACTTTTCAAGGTATTTAGTATTTAAAAAAATGAAGGCCGGGTCACACTTTTAATGGTCAATACTTCTATACAATTAAGGTGACCAAAATAATATAAAATGCAATCCTAATTAATTTTTTACTTGTATGAATATATGATACCCACGCATGACTTTTTTTCCTACGTACATACACACACTCATAATTTTTATGTCGAGGTATGTAAATACTATGAATATGCAATTACAAGTAAATATATTGTGTACTCTAGGTATATATATACACAAAGATCTAATGGGTATGAAGTAAATAAATGAATCCACACATACCTAATCTAATGGGTATGTACAAATTATTCTGGGTATATACATGCACAAAAATATAATGTGTTACATACTAAATATTTTCAGTATATATGTACTAGAAACAATTATGAATGTGTACCAAATAAACGAATCCGTACATACCTAATATAATTGGCACGTACTAAATATTATGGGTATATACATAGACAAAAATCTAATGCGTAAGTACTTATTATTCTAGGTATATACATATAAAATTCAAACGGTACGTACTAACTAAATGAGTTCATGCATACATAATTCGTACATGTATGAAATGAATATTCATATACCTAATGTGTAGTATTTTTTTCCTTCTAAAGATATAAATGCATGGCGTGTTTAATGACATGAATTAAATGATACGCGCCATAACTGTTTCCAAATTTGATTGTTTCAGAATTGGTAATTACTAATGGATTGACCGGTTACCTTGTATTCCTATCACAATAGCACGCATCTAAACGCAATCAGATGGTGGAAAGCCGAGGAGCCTGGGCACCTAGGTGTCCCAAAAAACACTCTTCAAATACACATTAAAAATATTGAACACGCATTTGAAAAAAAGCTGAATAAATATTCAAAATGTTGAACAAATACTTGATAATTTGAATGAGTATTAATTTTTTTGATCAATTATTTGAAAAATATTGAATGGGTATTAAAAATTCTTGAACGAGTATTTGAAAAATATTGAATAAGTATTTGAAATGCTGAACAAGTATTTGAAAATGTTTAATAAATATTAAAAATGTTTTTTGAGTATTTGAAAAATTATTGAAGAAGTATTTGAAAATGTTGCATAAGTATTAAAATGTTGAAAACGTATTTCAAAATGTTGAACGAGTATTTGAATTTTTTTGAACAAGTATTTAATTGTTTTAAATAAGTATTAAAATGTTGAACACGTATTTGAAAATTTTGAACAAGCGTTCGAAAAATGTTGAACGTGTATACATAAAATGTTGATCACTTACTAATTTTTTTTATACATACGAAAATGAAAAACAAACATAAGAAAAACAACAAATGAAGATAAAAAAATAAAACCAAACAAAAAATGAAGAAAAAACATGAATGTAAGAGACAAAAAAAAGAAGAAACAAAATGCAAGCAAGAATGAAAAATGGAGAGAGAGAAATAAAAAGAAAACTGGAAAATGGCTTAAATGCCCTCAAGTAGGACGCGCCAGAGTATTGTACACAAGGGTGAAGCTGGTCTGGTGGCTAGCAGTGTAGCGCCTAGTCTGGCAGACTCGGGATTGAATCATAATTTCTCCATTTTTTCTTCTTCCTTTCTTTTAAAAGTACAAGAACGGGCTGGCCCACTAGCTATAGTGCGGGAGATTCGCTTCAGCGGGACGGAGCTAGACACTCGCGTAAAGCAAGAAATAGCTCTCATGGCTACAAAATTGCACTGCCGAACCATCGTCTTCGTGTGGAGGTCCTATGCTTCGCGTCATTTTTTTACGATATGCTTTTTTAGGGTCAAATGTTGTTTTTTATTTAGCTCATTGTAATGCCCAGGATGGGACTATATCTCCTACGTGTCGAGGCACGACTTAAAGATATAAGCCCATTCTGGAATGATCGCAAGTTTGGTACCTTTGCACATCTCATGTAAAAATAGGGATGGAAAACTGAAAAGATAGTTGGCTTACACTCGCCACGTCACACAAATTCATTACATGTCCAAACATCATTCAAATTATCATCACAACCCATCTAAGGGTAAAAATCCAAATGACAAGATACCAAACATAACATTAAACCACAGGTCTAGATCGAATCCTAGTAGAAAGCTCTACTGATCAGCCGGATAGTTCACGTAGTAACGGCTACGCTCCTCGTCGTACTCCCAGTCTAGCTCAGTGCCATCGCCTGTGTAGCTCACCATCGTACCTGCATCTGGTGTGTTGAAGTAACTGTGAGCCACAGAGGACTCAGCAATCCCGTTCCCGGGTAACACGACTATCCCAGCCTTGGGTGTGGAACAAGGCTGAAGAAAGAACAAGAGGTTGTAGCAGCACTAGCCTAGCTTACGTAAAAGAGAGCGAGAAGAGAAGGTGCCTCGGTCGAGAGATGATCACGAAGTGATCCTAACTAAAGCAAGTCAAACATAACCCCATCATGTTCACTTCCCGAATCCCTTTCGGAAAATGACCGTCACGGTACTCACGCTGGTAGTGCATTGGACCATTGTGCCAAGTTTTCTACAACCGGATATTAACAAGCTCCCAATCTGCCACATAACCGCGGGCACGACTTTCGAAAGTTCATAACCCTGCAGGGGTGTTCCAACTTGGCCCATGACAAGCCCACGATCCGCGGAGTCGCAACTCCAAGGTGGGAAGGCCCGAGTATTCTCGGAATCCCGTGCTCAAGATACTCCGACTAAGGTAAGGCTAATCCAGCAAATCCTCCCGGCGTGCCGACACCGTGATAGTAGCCGCGCGTATCTCGTCTCAGGCCACGACCGGATAAGTCATCCTACGGGTTTTTACCAGACCTCGAGTTTCCTTGAGGTGGCCCCGCAGTCTGCTCAGATCGGACCAACGCTCATGTGGAGCAGTGGCCCGGGGTTGTTGATTAAGAAGAGGGTTAATTACTCCCTATGCAAGTTTTTAGTTATTAGGCAAATAGTACCAATGTTGGGACTTGCTGGAAAAGACTTAGCACTTAGCGGTTTATCGAGGGGGTCCCATAACCCCAACCGTGTGAGGAACGCATAATCAAGGAACATAACACCGATTTATACGGTTCCTAGGGCGGCATGGGTGGAACAAATCACCAAGCAAAAGGCTTAGCCTTCCACCCATTACCAATATATAGATGATTTCATTTAATAATTAATATAGTGTGATATCCCAACAAGCTTCAACAAGAAGCAAGAATCTTTAATCTTCTCCTGCAACTAACAATGGTATAAGAGGGGCTGAGCGAAGCCTACGTATAGCCAATCAATGGTTTGCATAGGTAGGGTGGTTAAACAGGTTCATGGTTACAAATGGCCTACAACACTCAAACATCATGGCAAGGAGCATGGACATAAACTAGACATATCCTACAACAAACAAATCCATTGGAGCATCTCCAAAGGAGCCATGGATCAATAGCAACAAGCTATGACATATTGAACTTGACAACAAAATCCTGACATCAGTAATTTGTTGCAACTTGGGAGCAAGAGTTAAATATGCTACAGCCACTCAAATAAGCATGTGAGAGCATGAACGGATAGTCAGCAATATATACAACAAGGAATCATCAAGAGTCACCCCAAAACTATCATGGATTTGCCTAGAACAACAAGCAAACATGGCATCTGAAAATTACAGATTCCAGACTTAGTGAAATTTCATTAAGTGTTAGAACAGCAGTTACATCACGGCATCTTTAAGAGCAAGTTTAAGTCACCTCAAAGCAAAGCATGGAAAGTGGTAAGCACCACAGCAAAGTAAACATGATGGTGAATCCAAAACATCTAAGCATGCATCAAGGGGACAAACACATCAATAGCAACGAGCTCCTCTACGAGGCATCTCGTAACAAGTTTAACGACATAACAGCCACATAGCACTTTGCAAAGGAGATAAACATGGCAAGATGAAATCTATCATGCAAGCTAAAGCAACCAACATGTAGAGCATAACATGATGAACACGTGGACATATCATTTGCTTCATTTGGATAAACATGCACCAAGTTATCACATTGCAAAGATGGCATGAAAACAACTACTAACAGCAGTTTATAACAAGTAGCACTCTTCTCATGAAGATTAAGACATCTAGATGACCTCAAACATGCATGGCATAATGGAACAAAACGTAGTACAAGTCTCCACGATCATTTTGACATATCATTTGCTCAAATCGGACCATCACACAAAAAAGTTATCACCATTGCAAAACAGCATCAGACAACTAAAAATCTACAGGACTTGGAGAAAAAAAACAGACTACCTCGGGGTCAACGGTCAAACGGGCCTCGGAGGCGGATCGGCCCGGCTTAACGGGCGCGGCCCACCAGGCGGATCGGGCGCTCGGATCTGGTGCTAACGAGCCGACGGGCCCGCGGCTGGACCCGTTAGGGTTTCGGCCCACTCGGGCGGGATTGGATCGGGCGAGGGGATCCTCGATCCCGATCGAGCGGAGCAGCGGGCGGCTGGCGTCGGCTCGTCGCGGCGACGGGAGGCGGGAGGCCGGCGGCGGGGCTCCTCGCCGGCGTGAGGCGGCGGCGCGAGGAGGCGAAGTGGCAGCGGGGCTCGCCGGCGAGGGGGGGGGGGCGCGGCCCCGGCGGTGAGATGCCCAGCCGGCGGCGGGGACGGGAGGAGGCGGCGGCGGCTTGGCCGGGGTGGCGGGGGTGTCCGGCCGGCACGGCGGCGCAGGGGCCCCGGGCGGCGGTGCGCCGGAGGCCGGTGAGGCGAGGTGGTGAGGAGGAGCGGCGGGGAGGTGGCCCGACGGCCTGGAGGCGCGAGGCGGCGGCGGATCTGGAGGTAGGGGACGACGGGGTCGCGGGCCCACGCGTCGGACGGAAGCGCAGACGCGGCACTACGGAAGCACGGCGACGAACCTCGGAAGCAGGGTTTCCTGGGACGTCGGAAGCACGGATTTTCAACGGTGGAAGCACCGCGGGTCACGGTGGAAGCACCGGCGGCGCACTGTGGAAGCATTAGGGTTTCAGACGCGAAAATTGGGGGAGTTGGACGTTTATATAGACACAAGGAGCTAGGGTTGTTGTCCAAATGAGGTGAGGTTTTCAGCCACATGATCACAATTAGATGGCCTAGATGAAGGGAGGGGTTTGGGTTGGTTTGGTGGGCTGTTGGAGGGGTGTCTTGGGCCTCAAAGAGGAGGTACTTCCAGCCCACGAGAATAACTATTGGGGCATCAAACGAACTCCAAACGCGACGAGATTTGACAGGCGGGTTACACACACCAAATCAACAACGCACGACAAGTCTCACGCCAAACCGGAAACGTTACACGGCCAAACACCAAAGTAGGCCTCGGGGATGCCACGGACACGTGAGAGAGCTCCGGAACTCGAAACGGACAACGGGAATTAATGAGTGGGACCGGATGCAAAAGACAACACAAATGCAATGCGATGCACATGACTACATGATATGAATGAAATGCACACGCACACGACAAAAAGACGAAAACCCAAAAAGACGAAGAACCCAGAATGGAATTGATGAAGCCAAAGATTTTATATATTGTCAAAAGGGAAAGTATTACATCCGGGGCATTACACTCATGTCCACATCGTTCTAGATAACATCACTAATACAAACTGGAGGAAAATTAAACAAGGTTTTAGGGAACTTCTACATGCAGTCTTCCCTCACTAGATTGTGAGACTCCTTATTCGCGGATCTTCTAGACCAGATCACCCAATGTTCGTCAACATCTTTGAGCGGCTTAGGTGTTGTTTCCCACAGAGGCACAGTTGTTTCCTGTTTGTTCTGCCCGATGACACTCTTTGTATGCCGCTCATTATATTAGTCAATAATAAACCTAGTAGATTGTGGTAAAAAAGGGTGTGCTACATGTTGGCCGGCGAATTTTTATATTTTTAAAAGATCTATCGGTTTGCGAGACGCAATCTCATGGTGTCGTCCTCACTTTTGTGACAGAAGATGTGTTGCGAGAACTCTTTTGCAACACATGTCTTGTTGCAGAAACATTAGTAACAGAGGTTGCGTTGCAGTTTTTTTTTGGTTTTGCAACAAAGGTCTTATTGCAAAAAAATGAGATTTTTTTCCAACAGAGATCTTGTTATAGATTTTTTTTCAACATTTGTAAAAGAAATTCACCATGTAGTGTCATGGCCTCGAGCTGGAGCTCGGTCTGGTCGGGGAAGGGGGAGGGGTGTTGCGTATGCGATGATGGTGGCCAACAACGGGAGGGCAATGGAGCTTGGGCAGCCACTGCGGCTCAAAACAGTACATGAGGTGGTGGAGGCGATGCAACAAGGGGCTGGAGCAGCATAGGTAGGCGCTCAAGCAGCCATGGCCACTGGTTGCGACCGGATACAAGAAGGCGTGGCACAGGGTTGGTAGGTCTGTAGCCTATACTGTGTTGCGCTCGTTCATTTTGCAACACGGAAAATGTTGCAAAACACAAGTGCGGTGTGGAGGATGTTGTGTGACAAGATCAGGTGTTGATCAATCAACACCTGCATACAAGGTCAACGCGCCTGAATGATCCATCGGTAGCAGGAAACATTTCCTTAAAAATAAGATCATTGCAGTTTGCTTCCTGTGGCACGCTGTTTCATATAGAAAAATACAAAATGTTTCGTAGAGGAAATGTTGTTGGTAAAATTATTTCGTTCCTTCTACTTCAACAAAAAAATTAAACTTTGAACTATATGTAGTGCGAAAAAAAGAAAAAAATCCTTACAACTGAAACTATCTCTCGAGTTCATGTAAGTAAGCAGGAAACTACCACTCGAGCACAAAATATCCATTGGGAAACTCCATAAAACAACATAAATATGATTTCTCATTGACAAGGATAAAACTTCAGGAAACATTTTCCAATGAAACTCTTTCTTCTAGTTGGAACTGTTTCGGTGGAGTTCAGCTTATAGTTGAAAAAATATCAGCGATGTAAACCGGCGGAATAAAATAAAATGAGGGTAAGTTGGGAAAGATAATTCTCATTTGTGTCACAAAAGATTATCCTCATTTCTGTCATAATTGTTCACTCTCTGTCGTTATTTAGTAGAAAGACTGCAGACCTAGAAGTAACCTGGACCCATGCATTGATGAAGTATAAATTAATAGCCTTGAAAGGATCACTTGAATATACAAACCCTCATGAGGAAATGTGATTATAGGAAATTATTTGTAGCTTTTAATTCGTATAACAAAGTGAAAGAACTAGTATTTCTCACATGTTTGTGGGGGAATGAATAGCATCAGAAACAAGTATAAGAACTACAATTACTCAGATGTTTCTGGAGGACTGAAATTACCAATGATAGATGTATTTTATTGTCCTTGCTAGTGACAATTCTAAACAAAAATTTCTCGCGAAGAGCTTGTAGACCGTCCTTCATAATTAATAATTGTGATTCTATTTTAGTGTTGCTTCTTTGTTATGTTTGATACAATACATTAGAAATAGGTGCCTCCTTTCAATTTTTTAGGTACTTGCATTGGAGAAACCGTCCATTATTCCAAGACCTTTGTAGCTGCTAATATATTGAAGAATCAAAATTCCAAGATCATACTTGAAATTTAAAGTGGTAACAGACTGGGTGAATTACAAAGTGTTTATTTGTTGTGAGGCATATGAGGACAAGAAAGAGTCGCATGAAATTGCACCTTGGGTACTGGTGGAAATGTTTTCAAAGTTTCTTATATTCCATGAAGTACATGTTTGGTATGTAGCAGCAAACAAATCCTGGAAGTTGTAAGTTACTGCCCCAACTGTTGGTAAAATATATCACCACTATAGTAAGGTTCACAAGAGCGAAACATTTGGTTGTGAAGTTAGCACCAATTAAATCCATTGTTTTTCTTTGAAGGCAACATTTTTACCTACATTTATGTAGGAAGAAATTTTTTTGTAAAAAGGATACTCTATTCTAATCAAATACTAGATTATCTATTTGATAACTGGTCTTACCAAGGAAGCATTCAACAAGCTTAAGCCAGCATAACTTTCCTATAAGATATGTCAGCTTGAAGGATTGAATGGTTCATCATTGGGTTCATTAGTTTCTTTTGTATATTTATTTTTCAAATATTGTTTTCTGATGCCGTTGCCAGGGAGCATAACGTTATTTATTAAGTTCACTTGGGAGTTAATTATCTGCTGATCACTATGAAGAATCTGAAAGACTCTAAGAACAAGATCATGCCCTCTAAGGCGAGGGGAGGTAAGGAACTGTTGACTAGATCTGCACTTGATTCACCTTCTGTTTTAAGCCTACTTGCGACACCACCACCTGTTATCCAATCTAATATGTTGCGGGTAATGGATACTACTTCTGCTATTGATGATACTTATGATGATGCTACTACTTTATGAAAGTGCTAGTTATCGACTAGAGGGGGTTAATAGGCGATTTTTATGAATGTCTTCAAGACACGCAATGTCTTCGAAGACGCAGAAGCGAATTAGTAACTAAACAAGATACAACAGAAGATAAACTACCCTGGGCATGCTGGAATGTCAAACAACAATAGAAGTGACATGCAAAGACAAACATCAACTAGGTAGAAAAGGCAGTTTAGGAAGACAAAGATGTTATCAGAGAGAATGTCTTCACACAATCGCTTCGAACAGAACAAGCATGTAAAGGCTTCACGAAACTAAATAGTAAGTAAAGGAGTGAAGTGATTGATGTCTACTACGCAACCTTCATCTTGTAGATGTTGTTGGGCGTCCAAGTGCAGAGGTTTGTAGGACAGTAGCAAATTTCCCTCAAGTGGGTGACCTAAGGTTTATCAATCCGTGGGAGGCATAGGATGAAGATGGTCTCTCTCAAACAACCCTGCAACCAAATAACAAAGAGTCTCTTGTGTCCCCAACACACCCAATACAATGGCAAATTGTATAGGTGCACTAGTTCGGCGAAGAGATGGTGATACAAGTGCAATATGGATGGTAGATATAGGTTTTTGTAATATGAAAATATAAAAACAGCAAGGTAACTAATGATAAAAGTGAGCATAAACGATATTGCAATGCTTTGAAACAAGGCCTAGGGTTCATACTTTCACTAGTGCAAGTTCTCTCAACAATAATAGCATAACTAGATCATATAACTATCCCTCAACATGCAACAAAGAGTCACTCCAAAGTCACTAATAGCAAAGAACAAACGAAGAGATTATTGTAGCGTACGAAACCACCTCAAAGTTACTCTTTCTGATCGATCTATTCAAGAGTCTGTAGTAAAATAACACGAAGCTATTCTTTCCGTTCGATCTATCCTAGAGTTCGTACTAGAATAACACCTTAAGACACACATCAACCAAAACCCTAATGTCACCTAGATACTCCAATGTCACCTCAAGTATCCGTGGGTATGATTATATGATATGCACCACACAATCTCAGATTCATCTATTCAACCAACTCAAAGAACTTCAAAGAGTGCCCCAAAGTTTCTATCGAAGAGTCAAGACGAAAACGTGTGCCAACCCCTATGAATAGATTCCCAAGGTCACGGAACCCGCAAGTTGATCACCAAAACATACACCAAGTGAATCGATAGAATACCCCCATTGTCACCACGGGTATCCCACGCAAGACATACATCAAGTGTTCTCTAATCCTTAAAGACTCAATCCGATAAGATAACTTCAAAGGGAAAACTCAATCCATTACAAGAAGGTAGAGGGGGAGAAACATCATAAGATCCAACTATAGTAGCAAAGCTCGCGATACATGAAGATCATGCCATCGCAAGAACACGAGAGAGTGAGATCAAACACATAGCTATGGTACATACCCTCAGCCCCGAGGGCGAACTACTCCCTCCTCCTCATGGAGAGCGTCGGGATGATGAAGATGGCCACCGGAGAGGGATTCCCCCCTCCGGCGGGGTGCCGGAACAGGTTTAGATTGGTTTTCGATGGCTAGAGAGGCTTGCGGCGGCGGAACTCCCGATCTAGGTTATGTTCAGGAAGTTTGGGTATATATAAGAGATGTGTGACGCCCGAAGACCGACGTCCCAGAAGATTCCAGAAGATTCCAGATGTTCCGGGTTCTTCCGTGTGTTTCATTTGTGCTTGTGTTATTTATTTTTGCATTGCATCATGTCATCATGCCATCATGTCATATTTATTTTCTTTTGCATCTCAACTTAAATAAATCGTGTGGACCTTCAGTCCATTTAAATCGAGGGAAGGTGACTTCTCTTTATAACATATAAAAGCCTCCCAATAGTAGTAAGGAGCTATATTAATTATTTCATTTGTTTGGAATCAACCAACACACTTGCATATTTCCCCATGCCTTCCCTTTCTCTTTCCTTGCCTCAAACCTTGCCAATAATTCTTTTCCGTTTTATCGAGGTTCCTCCAAAAATGTGGACATTTTTGGACACTTCAAAAATCAAGTCTTAGTTCAAACCCATTTGATTAAATTCAAATATGTTTGAATTATTTTTTTTTCGTTCATGCCTTTTCTATTTTCTCGGACCGTGCTCATTTTATGATGCCTGAGAAAAATAGTTCCATGTGCTAACTTTCCCTAATCCCCCCTTTCCCTTGTTCCTTCTCTTTTGTTGTTTTCTGTTTAAAAGATAAAAAGGAGGGAAGAGAGGTCCCAGCCCATCTGGGCTCCCAGCCATTTTCCTCCCTCCTAGGCCATGGGCCTCAGCTTCCCACCAGCCGGCCCATTCTATCCTCCCTCCAGTCCGATCTTCCGTCCTAAACCTAGCCCGACCGCAACCCTCACCCGCTCGTCTCTCGATCCTCCCTCGCGCCGCCAGGCGTTAAGTTCGCTTTTCCCCGATCCCATCTCTCTCCTAGCCCCCCAACCCCGATTCCTTCTCCCCCCTCGCTCGTCCTCTCGAGCAGCGCCCCGTGTAGCTCCTCTCGAGCGCGCCCTGCCTCCTCTGGTGCCGCGCGCCTCCATCCCCGCGCGCCCTCCAGGCCGCAGCACCCGCCGACGTCCTCTTCTCCGTGCTACCAGGCCAAGGCCTCGTCGGCCAGCTCGCCGCGGCCGCCCGATGCACCGCACCGCGTCCTCCTCCTACCCGCCGGAGCCAGCGGCCAGGATCTGCCGCCAGCTCCTTCCCCGACACCTCCACGTCCAGTGCGACGCGACGACGCGCCTCGGCCCCGTCCTCCCCGTCCTCCCCGTCCAGCGCCCCGCCTCCGTGCGCCTTCAGCGTCGGCAGCCGGCCTCGTCCGCGTGCCTCTCCCGTCGCGCGCCTCACCAAGGCCTCACCTCCGACCTCACCAGGACGCTGCCGACCGCCCTAAGCCTCGACGACCGCCTCCTCTGCTGGAGCATGACGCCGCCCCGAGCTCCTCCAGCACGCTGGTCGCCCCGTCGGCCAAGCACCGCAGCTCCAGCGCCAAGGCGCCGCCCCGAGAAACCTCCGCTGCCGTTTCCGCCGGTCATGCCGCTGCCATGGCCTTGTCGTCCCGT
The DNA here is from genome assembly GCA_902687465.1 of Secale cereale. Classification (NCBI taxonomy): domain Eukaryota; kingdom Viridiplantae; phylum Streptophyta; class Magnoliopsida; order Poales; family Poaceae; genus Secale; species Secale cereale. The sequence goes on from LR738710.1 coordinate 356,732,033, forward strand.
GCTGCCTTGCACTGTGCTTTTTGTGTGTTGCTTTGTGCTGTTGAACTTGACAGAAGAAACGTGTACGACGACTAGAGCATCTACATAAACAAGTACCACGACCAAGTACCACGATGACCCGAACGACTACGAAACGAGAACGACTACCTTCGGTGAAGAAACGTGTACGACTACATGTGTGATGCGCCAAGTTCCACTACCGTCGCCAAGTCCCGAGACCGGCAAGTTCCACGGCGATACGTCAAGTACCACTACATCCTCGACGAACGAAACGCCTACATGTACCACTACCGTCGCCCCGTGTACCACGACTCACGGAACGACTACTTCCTCTACGACCGCGAGTACCACTACTTCCACTACGACCTCGAACCCCCCTCCGAGAACAATGTTCCGAAGGTATAACCCCGAGACGACGCCCGTGAACGAATGCATGTGTTGTATGAAATGTTTGCCCTTGTGTGCACCGTGCCCGTTTCGTCCTTTTGTCATGTTCCTCGGTTGCCTCGTCGCCGACTCGTGGGAACCCGGTGACGGGATCACCCACCTTTTCATCTCGTTCGACTCGCTCTCCATCTTTCTTTTGCTCCGGACTCTCAACGAGTTACCGGAACCGAGATGTTGCGTTGCATCATTTTCGGATCGTTGCCGTGGCACCCTTTTCTTTCCACCACGGTGACAATACTTCATATCTCTTCATGTTAACCTTTAACTAAAATTGCATAAACTTGTTCATGTCATCCGCATCATGTTAACTACATTAATATGCTTAAATGTTGTTGCTTTATAATTACTAAACATGCCCATGGGGATTTTCCGGATATGTTGTTGTTATTTTTCCGGCCTCATTTAAAATGCCTAAATAGTGTAGTTTTATTATGCTTCACCTCTTGCCATGCTAAAAACATTTAACCTTGTCTTGTAAATAATGAGAGTCAATTAAATAATTATAATGTGGTGTATCGTCAATATGCAACTCGTTGCATATTGAGCTCCACTTAACTTGTAGTTTTGTTTGTGCACTTTGCCATGCCTTGCATAATTAAACCGGACATGCATCATACTTGGATGTGCATCGTATGCCATGGTTATGATATGTGTGTTTACCGTGTTGTTTGCTTCTTTCCGGTTGCTTCTCTTGTTAGCTTCGGTTCCGTTCCGGAGTTGTGAGGATTCGCTCGACTGTTGCTCCGTCTACTTCATGGATTCGTTCTTCTTCCTTGCGGAATCCCAGGCAAGATGATCATACCCTTGGATACCTTTACTACCATTGCCATGCTTAGTTGTCTCGATGCAATCGTTACATGTCGCGCTACCCATCTTTTATGTCAGCCTCTCCTTGTTGCCATGAAACCTTTAACCTTTGAAACCTTCCCAGAAAAACCACTGTTGGGCTATGTTACCCGCTTGCTCAGCCCTCTTATAGCGTTGTTAGTTGCAGGTGAAGATGAAGATCGTTCCAGGAGGGAACTTGCTGTTGTTATATCACAATATCTATAATTATTATTAACACACATATATACTGGGCATGGGTGGAAGGCTTGGCCTTTTGCTCGGTGTTTTGTTCCACTCATGCCACCTTAGGCGCCGATAAACCGGCATTATGTTCCTTGATTTTGCGTTCCTTACACGATGGGTGGATGGGGACCCCTTGACAGTTCGACTTTCAATAAAACTCCTCCAGCAAGGCCCAACATTGGTTTTAATTTGCCTCATAATAACAACTTAATTAATTAATTAAAATTGCATAGGGGGTCGCGTCCCGGGGATTCTTTTCTACATAGCAAGGGGGCCAGTGCTGATGGTGTTGGTCCCAAACGGGGGTTATGCGGGGCCACCACGGGGAAACTCGAGGTTTGGCTCATGTAGGATCACCCATCCGGTCGTGGCCTGAGACGAGATACGCGCGGCTACTATCAGGGTGTCGACACACCGGGAGGTCTTGCTGGACTTGTTTTACCATTGTCGAAATGTCTTGTGCTACCGGGATGCCGAGCCTGATCGGATTTCCCTAAGGTAAGGAGTGATGATATTATATTTATCACTTCAGCTAATCGTGAGAGCTTGTGATGGGCTAAGTTGGGACACCCCTGCAGGGTTATGATCTTTCGAAAGCCGTGCCCGCGGTTATGTGGCAGATTGGAATTTGTTAATGTCCGGTTGTAGAAAACTTGACAGAGGATCCGAAGTAAAACACACAACTGTGTGAGTAACCGTGACTGTCTCTTTTCACTTTGAGAAGAGAACATGGTGGGGTTATGATTGACCGTATGTAGTTCAGGATCTTTAGCGATCACTACTTTCGCGGCCGTTTGCGTAGATGCTCATCTTATTCTGGTACTCGTAAGTTAGCCACCATATTATGCTTAGCCGCTGCTGCAGCCTCATCACTTTACCTCTTCCTACCCATAAAGCTTTGCTAGTCATGATACCCATGGTTATGGGATTGCTGAGTCCTCGTAGCTCACAGATACTACAACACCAGTTGCAGGTTCAGCCGAGTTGATGCAGGAGCTGGTTCAGAACTTTCAGGAGTTCCATGAAGAGTAGCCGTATGCTTGTGTCGTGTTCGACGATCAGTAGTGGTTTCTACTAGGATTCGATCTGGACCTGTGGCTTTATGTTGTGTTGGTATCTTTCTTTTGGATCTTCGCCCGTAGTCGGGTTGTGATATTTTGAATGATGTTTTGCTTATGTAATGTATTGTGTGAAGTGGCGAGTGTAAGCCAGCTATCTCCTTTTGCAATTTAATCCCTCTTTTACATGAGTCATGCAAAGATACCAAACTTGAGATCATTCTAGGATGGGCTTATACCTTTAAGTCGTGCCTCGACACGTAGGAGGTATAGTCCCATCCTGGGCATTACAAGTTGGTATTCAGAGCCTTCTCCGACCTAGAAGCCCCCACTGATTGATCGAATCATTGACGGTTGAGTCTAGGCACACACTTGAAAATATTTTGAGTCCTATATATATATCGGAGAGTAGGATTTCTTTTGCTCCTCATCTCTTTTCACTCTGGTGAGGACTCCTGACGATTACTCTTATATCTTCTAAACTCAAAAATTCACCAATTTTTTTTTAGGATCTCGCGAGTATTGTTTGGATTGTTCCGATGTCTTTGTGACAAGAACATTGTTCTCGATGCCTCCTGTCATTAGGGGTTGTGGCAGTGTCCCGGGGAGTTGAGCTCCGAGGTGTTGTCGTCACAAATCCATCGCGGCAGTTCTAGAATACTTAAGACGGCCGACATCGAAAACTCTCCTATGCGGTTAGTGGCAAGATAACCCCGACATCACCCAGTACTGGGGAGGTAGTTCGGGAGTATTGCCATAGCTTGTATAGTGGATGCGTTTCGAAGGTCCGAGGTAAACGGTTTCCGGAGATAACTGGTTATGTGTTGAAGGATGGATACAGCTGGATGTAGGATTAGAGTTGAGTGCGCGGTGCTTCCCCTGTATCCCCAACACCTGATTGCATAACTGGAAACTTTCGGAAATTAATAGGTGGGTTCATCTAGTAGTTCTAGGCATTCTTCCAACGAATGCATGATATGAAGTTCGGGGTTCTACATTGAGTGAAGTGGTTTTATGGGCTTGTTCCGATCAGGAGTTGCATCTTAAAGGGTCCTTGGCTATGCTGATCTGGGGATTGCAAAACCCTTTTGTAACATGTTCCATGAGCTTTCAGCACGAATATGTGGAATGAAGCTTCTATCTTGTATTTGTTCTATCTGCTCCTTGTTGCTTTTATTTATCTTTTCTTCTCCCAAGTGGCCTCTCGACTAGTTGATGTACCTGCGGAATTCATTCGTTCAATTCTCTGTTCGGATAGATATGTTGCAACATAATCTTCTTCATAAACATATCTATCTTTGTTTTTGTTTTGATTCTGGTATTCGAGTTGTTTCGATGTCAAATGTTGATTCCATACCTTCCTAATCGGTGTTCTCATATTTCTATGAGAGTGCTAGTCCTTCTTGACCATCGAGATCTTCATGTTAATCCTTTTCAACCGGTGTGCCTTCTCTTCCAGTTATTCCATGCGGACGCCCTTGAGAAATCTGACGATTTGTCTGTTTCATTCATCCCAAGTTGTCTTTGTTTTCCCCACCCTCCCACCCTTCTTCTTCTTGGAGCAACAAATTCTTAATGAAGTATCCATTTTATTCATGCGATATTTCTTCATTCATTTCCTTCAATGTTCTTATCCGGTGATTTATCGTGAAGATGCTCGAGAGCTTCAAGTTCATCATTCTTTTGTTCTCAAATTCTGCCGGTGGATGTAATTCAAGATTTTGGTGTTGATCTTATCCTTTTCCTCATTTCACAATGCTTTCTTATTCCGGTGCACCAATTAATCATTCTCCTCTTGCTATTCATATCCGGAGTGCTGGAGATTCATAATTCCATTCTTAATCCGTTCAATTTTTTTTGAGGATTGTCATCTTACTCAAGCCATTTAATTCAACCGGTGCAATATCTCTTCAGCAATCTTTTTCAACGGTGATTTCTTTTGAGTGGGCCCTAACCCACAGGTCTTTTTCCAGGATCTTACCTGACTCTTCCAATTTTTTCTCGAGTTATTCTAAAAATTCTTTTCAAGTGTGACGTAAGAATGATTGCCATCAGTCACATGCCTTCTCCAGGACCGCTTTCAAATTCTTGTTCATCATTGGTTCAACCTTTTAATTCTTCTTTACGGAGTGCCTATACAATTCACGGTGGTGTATCTCATCGTCTTCTCAGATTTTGAAGATCGGAGAAGAGTTTCTCTTAATCTTGGCCCGTCTTCTTACAGATTCGTGGTTCTAGCTTTATGTCATCCTCCCAAGCATTTCATGAATTCTTTTCTTTGTGATCCTCCGAAGGCCATCATTTCAGAATATTTCTTCGTTCTCAGTTTTCAACTTCATTTTCCAAATATGCTTCATTGATGCCTCTTCGTTCGTCTCCATATTCTTACGGTGGCTCATTCAAGATTACCCTTCCGTTGTTATCGTTTTAATTCATTTGTTCTTTTCACAATCCTACCGGTGCTTTGTTGAAGATTTACACAAGTTTGTGCGAGATCACTCTTTAATTCCTTGCAACGAGAATAAGTAGTATGCCAAATCCTTTGGTTGTCATTAATTTAAATTGGTGAAGGATATGCATAACTTAAATCTTATTCCAGTTCCTTCCAAGAGGTTAACCCCTTCCTTCGGAGTTTGTTCAGAAGCAGTATATCCTTGGTTCTAAGTTGTTCGTCTTGTTCCCCGGTGTTCTAAGCTCTCTCAATCATCATTTCAAGCTCCATCTAATTCATCGCGGGCCTTGAATCTTATTCTTTTCATCTTTCTCTTCTCATGCTTTCATTACCGGAGTTCTTCATGGTGGTTCATCATCATTTAATTCATCCTCGAAGTTTTCATCAAGATTCTTGTTGGAGCTCAAGCATTCTTCATCATGCTTTCCAATTGCAATCCGCTCTACCTTATCTTTTCAGGTGGTGTTATGTCATTTTTGACAATTCCTTCATGATTCATGATTCACGAGTTATCAAGAATGAGATAATTAAAACCATCATTTCTTTCTCTTTAGGAGATCCTTTCAACCCCTCATTTTATCTGTTGGAGTTATCTTGGGTTGTATTTCACCTAAAATCTTTCCTTAAGAATTGTTGCTATTATGGTGCTTAATAATGACCCAAGTTCCCTATTATCCTCTCGGCGAAAGAAATTTTCATCCCTTTGCTGCTCTCAATCCAAGCAATTCGTTTCTGTTAGTGGCTGGTTGTCACCTCATAATTTTAAGATGTTTTCCAAAAGCCCACAACGAGCTTATTCTTTTCGTTGTTGATTTTTTCCAACAACTCCGTTCAACCCTTCTTTGTAAGGATACTCTTTCAAATTCAATTTTGAGAGAAGTAGTCATTTTCTTCTCCGTTCTTTCTTCCCAACAATCTATATTCTATTCTTTCATTCCGGAGGCTTTGTGATGTTGCTCTCTCCAAACCATCAGCTCGTTTTTATCAAGATCATATTCTCCCTTGCTTGTCTATTTAACCGGAGTGTTGTGACCTCCATTCTAATTCCCTCATATTATCAAGTTTGCCTCTCTTTTTAACTGGAGTGCTGTTTGAAATCCTTCTTACCCTTGTGCCATTCTTTTAATTGTTTCAGAGGCAGTGTGTTGTTGTTTTCATCAAGTATCACTCCATCTCCTCAAGTTCCTGTTAATTCCTTCCATTTTCAGTCGGAGTGCTGTCCGAATCATGTCATTCTTATTCCTTGGCTATACCATTGCGGTTTCATATTCTTTTGATTCGTAAGCTCGGGTTTCATGTCTTTCAACCTGCAAGGTTCTCGTGATGCTCCTTGTTACTCTTTTCTAACGGAGTTTTCATATTCGTTCATCTCCGTTGTACTCTTCTTTCATCTTGTTCAACCTCTCAAGGTTCTTTGGTTTCACTCGTTTGTCGAAGAAGCAACTTTGTTTTACCTCTTCCTCTTCCGTTTTTACCCGGTGCTATCTCTAGGATCTCGGGTCGAGATCCTCTGTTAGTGTGGGAGAGTTGTGACGCCCGAAGACCGACGTCCCAGAAGATTCCAGATGTTCCAGGTTCTTTCGTGTGTTTCATTTGTGCTTGTGTTATTTATTTTTGCATTGCATCATGACATCATGCCATCTTGTCATATTTATTTTCTTTTGCATCTCAACTTAAATATATCGTGTGGACCTTCGGTCCATTTAAATCGAGGGAAGGTGACTTCCCTTTATAACATATAAAAGCCTCCCAATAGTAGTAGGGAGCTATATTAATTATTCCATTTGTTTGGACTCAACCAACACACTTGCATATTTCCCGATGCCTTCCCTTTCTCTTTCCTTGCCTCAAACCTTGCCAATAATTCTTTTCCGTTTTATCGAGGTTCCTCCAAAAATGTGGACATTTTTGGACACTTCAAAAATCAAGTCTCAGTTCAAACCCATTTGATTAAATTCAAATATGTTTGAATTATATATTTTTTTCGTTCATGCCTTTTCTATTTTCTCGGACCGTGCTCATTTTATGATGCCTGAGAAAAATAGTTCCATGTGCTAACTTTCCCTAATCCCCCCTTTCCCTTGTTCCTTCTCTTTTGTTGTTTTCTGTTTAAAAGATAAAAAGGAGGGAAGAGAGGTCCCAGCCCATCTGGGCTCCCAGCCATTTTCCTCCTTCCTAGGCCATGGGCCTCAGCTTCCCACCAGCCGGCCCATTCTATCCTCCCTCCAGGCCGATCTTCCGTCCTAAACCTAGCCCGACCGCAACCCTCACCCGCTCGTCTCTCGATCCTCCCTCGCGCCGCCATGCGTTTCGTTCGCTTTTCCCCGATCCCATCTCTCTCCTAGCCCCCCCGACCCCGATTCCTTCTCCCCCCTCGCTCGTCCTCTCGAGCAGCGCCCCGTGTAGCTCCTCTCGAGCGCGCCCTGCCTCCTCTGGTGCCGCGCGCCTCCATCCCCGCGCGCCCTCCAGGCCGCAGCGCCCGCCGCCGTCCTCTTCTCCGTGCTGCCAGGCCAAGGCCTCGTCGACCAGCTCGCCGCGGCCGCCCGATGCACCGCACCGCGTCCTCCTCCTACCCGCCGGAGCCAGCGGCCAGGATCTGCCGCCAGCTCCTTCCCCGACGCCTCCCCGTCCAGTGCGACGCGACGACGCGCCTCGGCCCCGTCCTCCCCGTCCTCCCCATCCAGCGCCCCGCCTCCGTGCGCCTTCAGCGTCGGCAGCCGGCCTCGTCCGCGTGCCTCTCCCGTCGCGCGCCTCGCCAAGGCCTCACCTCCGACCTCGTTAGGACGCTGCCGACCGCCCCAAGCCTCGACGACTGCCTCCTCTGCTGGAGCACGGCGCCGCCCCGAGCTCCTCCAGCACGCTGGTCGCCCCATCGGCCAAGCACCGCAGCTCCAGCGCCAAGGCGCCGCCCCGAGCAACCTCCGCTGCCGTTTCCGCCGGTCATGCCGCTGCCATGGCCTTGTCGTCCCGTGCTGCCTTGCACTGTGCCTTTTGTGTGTTGCTTTGTGCTGTTGAACTTGACAGAAGAAACGTGTACGACGACTGGAGCATCTACATAAACAAGTACCACGACCAAGTACCACGACGACCCGAACGGCTACGAAACGAGAACGACTACCTTCGGTGAAGAAACGTGTACGACTACATGTATGATGCGCCAAGTTCCACTACCGTCGCCAAGTCCCGAGACCGGCAAGTTCCACGGCGATACGTCAAGTACCACTACATCCTCGACGAACGAAACGCCTACATGTACCACTACCGTCGCCCCGTGTACCACGACTCACGGAACGACTACTTCCTCTACGACCGCGAGTACCACTACTTCCACTACGACCTCGACCCCCCCTCCGAGAACGATGTTCCGAAGGTATAACCCCGAGACGACGCCCGTGAACGAATGCATGTGTTGTATGAAATGTTTGCCCTTGTGTGCACCGTGCCCGTTTCGTCCTTTTGTCATGTTCCTCGGTTGCCTCGTCGCCGACTCGTGGGAACCCGGTGACGGGATCACCCCACCTTTTTCATCTCGTTCGACTCGCTCTGCATCTTTCTTTTGCTCCAGACTCTCAACGAGTTACCGGAACCGAGATGTTGCGTTGCATCATTTTCGGATCGTTGCCGTGGCACCCTTTTCTTTCCACCACGGTGACAATACTTCATATCTCTTCATGTTAACCTTTAACTAAAATTGCATAAACTTGTTCATGTCATCCGCATCATGTTAACTACATTAATATGCTTAAATGTTGTTGCTTTATAATTACTAAACATGCCCATGGGGATTTTCCGGATATGTTGTTGTTATTTTTCCGGCCTCATTTAAAAAGCCTAAATAGTGTAGTTTTATTATGCTTCACCTCTTGCCATGTTAAAAACATTTAACCTTGTCTTGTAAATAACGAGAGTCAATTAAATAATTATAATGTGGTGTATCGTCAATATGCAACTCATTGCATATTGAGCTCCACTTAACTTGTAGTTTTGTTTGTGCACTTTGCCATGCCTTGCATAATTAAACCGGACATGCATCATACTTGGATGTGCATCGTATGCCATGGTTATGATATGTGTGTTTACCGTGTTGTTTGCTTCTTTCCGGTTGCTTCTCTTGTTAGCTTCGGTTCCGTTCCGGAGTTGTGAGGATTCGCTCGACTGTTGCTCCGTCTACTTCATGGATCCGTTCTTCTTCCTTGCGGAATCCCAGGCAAGATGATCATACCCTTGGATACCTTTACTACAATTGCCATGCTTAGTTGTCTCGATGCAATCGTTACATGTCGCGCTACCCATCTTTTATGTCAGCCTCTCCTTGTTGCCATGAAACCTTTAACCTTTGAAACCTTCCCAGCAAAACCACTGTTTGGCTATGTTACCCACTTGCTCAGCCCCTCTTATAGCGTTGTTAGTTGCAGGTGAAGATGAAGATCGTTCCAGGAGGGAACTTGCTGTTGTTATATCACAATATCTATAATTATTATTAACACACATATATACTGGGCATGGGTGGAAGGCTTGGCCTTTTGCTCGGTGTTTTGTTCCACTCATGCCACCTTAGGCGCCGATAAACCAGCATTATGTTCCTTGATTTTGCGTTCCTTACACGATGGGTGGATGGGGACCCCTTGACAGTTCGACTTTGAATAAAACTCCTCCAGCAAGGCCCAACATTGGTTTTAATTTGCCTCATAATAACAACTTAATTAATTAATTAAAATTGCATAGGGGGTCACGTCCCCGGGGATTCTTTTCTACATAGCAGGGGGGGCTAGTGCTGATGGTGTTGGTCCCAAACGGGGGTTATGCAGGGCCACCACGGGGAAACTCGAGGTTTGGCTCATGTAGGATCACCCATCCGGTTGTGGCCTGAGACGAGATACGCGCGGCTACTATCAGGGTGTCGACACACCGGGAGGTCTTGCTGGACTTGTTTTACCATTGTCGAAATGTCTTGTGCTACCAGGATGCCGAGCCTGATCGGATTTCCCTAAGATAAGGAGTGATGATATTATATTTATCACTTCAGCTAATCGTGAGAGCTTGTGATGGGCTAAGTTGGGACACCCCTGCAGGGTTATGATCTTTCGAAAGCCGTGCCCGCGGTTATGTGGCAGATTGGAATTTGTTAATGTCCGGTTGTAGAAAACTTGACAGAGGATCCGAAGTAAAACACACAACTGTGTGAGTAACCGTGACTGTCTCTTTTCACTTTGAGAAGAGAACACGGTGGGGTTATGATTGACCGTATGTAGTTCAGGATCTTTAGCAATCACTACTTTCGCGACCGTTTGCATAGATGCTCATCTTATTCTGGTACTCGTAAGTTAGCCACCATATTATGCTTAGCCGCTGCTGTAGCCTCATCACTTTACCTCTTCCTACCCATAAAGCTTTGCTAGTCTTGATACCCTTGGTTATGGGATTGCTGAGTCCTCGTGGCTCACGGATACTACAACACCAGTTGCAGGTTCAGCCGAGTTGATGCAGGAGCTGGTTCAGAACTTTCAGAAGTTCCATGAAGAGTAGCCGTATGCTTGTGTCGTGTTCGACGATCAGTAGTGGTTTCTACTAGGATTCGATCTGGACCTGTGGCTTTATGTTGTGTTGGTATCTTTCTTTTGGATCTTCGCCCGTAGTCGGGTTGTGATGTTTTGAATGATGTTTTGCTTATGTAATGTATTGTGTGAAGTGGCGAGTGTAAGCCAGCTATCTCCTTTTGCAATTTAATCCCTCTTTTACATGAGTCGTGCAAAGATACCAAACTTGAGATCATTTAGGATGGGCTTATACCTTTAAGTCGTGCCTCGACACGTAGGAGGTATAGTCCCATCCTGGGCATTACAAGATGTTGGAGTCGGGAACAAGTCAGGGGGTCCCTGAGGCGGCCACGAGATAGGGGGGCGCGCCCAGGGGGGGTAGGTCGTGCCCCCACCCTCGTGGTGGCCCCAGGACTCTTCTGGTCCATCTCCGGTACTCCGTGGGCTTCTTCTGGTCCAAAAAAAATCTCCATGGAGTTTCACGTCAATTGGACACTGTTTGGTATTCCTTTTCTGCGATACTCAAAAACAAGGAAAAAACAGAAACTAGCACTAGGCTCTGGGTTAATAGGTTAGTCCCAAAAATCATATAAAAGTGTATATTAAAGCCCACTAAACATCCAAAACAGATAATATAATAGCACGGAACAATCAAAAATTATAGATACGTTGGAGACGTATCAAACATCCCCAAGCTTAATTCCCGCTCGTCCTCGAGTAGGTAAATGATAAAAACAATTTTTTTGATGTGGAATGCTACCTAACATAATTCTCAATGTAATTCTCTTTATTGTGGCATGAATGTTCAGATCCGAAAGATTCAAAACAAAAGTTTAATATTGACATAAAAATAATAATACTTCGAGCATACTAACAAAGCAATTATGTCTTCTCAAAATAATATGGTCAAAGAAAGTTCATCCCTACAAAATCATATAGTTTGTTTATGCTCCATCTTTGTCACACAAAATACCCAAATCATGCACAACCGGTTTCAGCCAAGCAATTGTTTCATACTTTAATTTTTTAAACTTTTTCAACTTTCACGCAATACATGAGCGTGAGCCATGGATATAACACTATAGGTGGAATAGAGTGGTGGTTGTGGAGAAGACAAAAGGAGGAAGATGGTCTCACATCAACTAGGCGTATCAATGGGCTATGGAGATGCCCATCAATAGATATCGATGTGAGTGAGTAGGGATTGCCATGCAACGGATGCACTAGAGCTATAAATGTATGAAAGCTCAACAAAAGAAACTAAGTGGGTGTGCATTGCTTGCTCACGAAGACCTAGGGCATTTGAGGAAGCCCATCGTTGGAATATACAAGCCAAGTTCTATAATGAAAATTCCCACTAGTATATGAAAGTGGCAAAACAAGAGACTCTCTATTATGAAGATCACGGTGCTACCTTGAAGCACAAGTATGGAAAAAAGATAGTACCATTGTCCCCTTCTCTTTTTTTTTGGGGGGGGGGGGCTTCCTTTTTTATTTGGCCTTTATCTTTTTTGGCCTTTCTCTTTTTTTGGCCTTTTTTCGGGACAATGCTCTAATAATGATGATCATCACACTTCTATTTATTTACAACTCAAAGATTACAACTCGATACTAGAACAAAATATGACTCTATATGAATGCCTCTGGCGGTGTACCGGGATGTCCAATGAATCAAGAGTGACATGTATGAAAAATTATGCATGGTGGCCTTGCCACAAATACGATGTCAACTACATGATCATGCAAGGCGATATGACAATGATGAAGCGTGTCATAATAAACGGATCGATTGAAAGTTGCATGGCAATATATCTGGGGATGGCTATGGAAATGCCATAATAGGTAGGTAAGGTGGCTGTTTTGAGGAAGATATATGGTGGGTGTATGGTATCGGAGGAAGTTGCGCGGTACAAGAGAGGCTAGCAATGGCAGAAGGGTGAGAGTGCGTATAATCCATGGACTCAACATTAGTCATAAAGAACTCACATACTTATTGCAAAAGTCTATAAGTCATCAAAACAAAGTACTACATGCATGCTCCTAGGGGAAGGGTTGGTAGGAGTTAACCATATGGTATCTTGGGATATTATTCAAACAGCAAGGAACACTTATCATGTGGTGAATAAAAATATAGCCTCAAGTAAAGTTACCGATGAACGAAGACGAAAGAGGGGATGCCTACCCGGGGCATCCCCAAGCTTAGGCTTTTGGTTGTCCTTGAATATTACCTTGGGGTGCCTTGGGCATCCCCAAGCTTAGGCTATTTCCACTCCTTATTCCATAGTCCATCGAATCTTTACCCAAAACTTGAAAACTTCACAACACAAAATTCAACAGAGAACTCATAAGCTCTGTTAGTATAAGAAAATAAAACCACCACTTAGGTACTATTGTTAACTCATTCTAAATTCATATTGGTGTAATATCTACTGCATTCCAACTTCTCTATGGTTCATACCCTCCGGTACTACTAATAGATTCATCAAAATAAGCAAACAACACACGAAAACAAAATCTATCAAAAACAGAATAGTCTGTAGCAATCTATAACTTTCGAATACTTGTGTAACTCAAACAATTCTGAAATAAATTGGTGGACGTGAGGAATTTGTCTATTAATTATCTGCAAAAAGAATCAACCTAAATGTATTCTCCAGTAAAAAAATGGCAGCTAATCTCGTGAGCGCAAAAGTTTATGTTTTTACAGCAAGATCGCAAAGACTTCACCCATGTCTTCCCAAATGTTCTACTTGGCACTTTATTGAAACAAAAGCTATAAAACATGGTTACTACAGTAGATTAATCATTTGAACACACAAAAGTAGTAGGGGTAAATATTGGGTTGTCTCCCAACAAGCGCTTTTCTTTAATGCCTTTCTAGCTAGGCATGATGACAACAATGATGCTCACATAAAAGATAAGAATTGAAACATAAAGAGAGCATCATGAAGAATATAACTAGCACATTTAAGTCTAACCCACTTCCTATGCATATGATTTTTTTTGAGGATCAACCACTAGGCTTAAACAGAGCTTATAGCGTTTTTACATCATCAACTATAAGATCTGATAGTTCTACAGGCACTCCTGCTATCACTGTGCAGTATCCAGATTTTCTCACAAGGGCTGCCAAGGCGTGGGCAGCTTTGTTTCCTTCTCTTCTCGTGGCTGACCATGAAACTGAGTTGAACACGCCAGCTTGTATCTTGATGTCATTTATGATGTGGAAAAGGTGTGATCTATCTGGCTCCTCTCCTTTTAACCGGTTTATCAGTGAGAGACAGTCAGACTCCACAATAATGTTTCCTCGAGTCACTTTAGCAATCTCTATCAGGCCCAGCTTCACTGTCTCAGCTTCCGCATCTTCAATTCCGTTGCTTGCAGTAGTTGTACGCCCTACAGACAAGGCAACCCTGCCCTAGTGGTCTCTTGCAATCATCCCCAGACTGGTCGGCTCCTTGTCCCCAACAAAGGAAGCATCTGTGTTGACCTTCCAGTACCCACAAGGCGGCGGAGACCACGACATGCTTGCCCTTGGTAGTTTGTGTTGCAGTCTGGTATCCGTATTGAACAGGCTGATTTTACCCGTGCAGTCAGTATCAGGTTCCGAGGCCTGTAGGATCTCCTGCTTGTACCTTTTTATGAAATCGGCGGACACAGATACTGAAGCTGACCCCTTGCCATGTACACAATCTTCCCGTAGGAACCACACTCTCCAAAAGAGCAAGAGGATCCTATCTCTGGTGGTTACTGAACAAGAATCTAGAAGGCATTGTAGCCAGTCTGCACCTGTGAAACTGAATTCTTTCTCAGAAGGCAGTGACCAGCTTTTCCTCAACTCCGTTCAAAGTGCCCGAGCCTTTGTGCACTTAACCACTGCGTGGTGTTCATCCTCATCGTCTTGACCACAGATTGGACACGTTGCAAAGTCTTCCAGGGTTCTAGGTTTCTTGTTCTTTGTAGTGGCCAGGGAGTTTGTGGCAATCCTCTAGTTGAGGATTTTAATTTTCTGGGGTACGTTGCCTTTCCAGATTAAGTCCCAGATGCTCCGGTTATTTGCCTCACTAGTGGAACTGGAAGCAGCCGGCTGTCCTCTTGCCTTTATTTCCACTGCTAGCTTATAGGCACTCTTAACACTGAAATTCCCAGAGTTTTCATGGTGCCAAGCAACACAGTCACTGGTTTTCCTTGCTGGGAGTTTTATTTAACATATTTCTTCGGCATCATAAGCTGGGCAGATCTGTTTTATCAAATCCACATCCCACTCATTACAGTCCGCCTTGATTAGCTGGTTGACCCATCTGAGTCTGCAATTGCGTAAAAAGGTAGCAGCTTTTAGACCGCTTCTCCTTGGTATCCAGTTGTCTTTTTGGATACACACACTCCTTCCATCCCCAATCCTCCACATGATTCCTTCTTTCAAAAGTTTCAAACCAAACTCTATTCCACGCCATGCAGGGGAAGCATCCAGGCGAAGACTGTATCCAATATATCGCCATTAGGGTAGTATTTTGATTTCAAGACTCTGGCGCACAGGCTTTCAGGGTTCTGAATCAGCCTCCAACCTTGTCTTGCAAGTAGGGCTTGATTAAACAGGTGCATGTCTCTGAACCCCAGACCCCCTCCTCTCTTTGGTTTGGTCATTTGGTCCCAATCCATCCAGTGTACTTTCCTGTGCTCGGTAGTGTCTCCCCACCAAAAGTCACGAATAAGTTTCTCATATTTCTCACAAAATCCCATCGGCATTTTGAAGACGCCCATTGGGTAGGTGGGTAGGGATTGAGCCACTGACTTGACATTTACCTCTTTTGCTGCAAAAGACATATACTTCTCGTTCCAATCTGAGCATCTCTTAGTGAATCTTTCCATAATCGGCTGGAAACTCCCGTCCTTCATCCTCCCCTCTGGAGTTGGTAGGCCCAAATATTTGCTCTCAAAGGAGGCGGCCACTACTCCTAGGATGTTCTTAATATTATTCTGGCTCTCTGGTGGGCATAGTTCACTAAAAAGAAGTGAACATTTGGCGGGGCTGAGCAACTGGCCGGTGCACCGTTGAAAGCAGTCCAAAGCCTCCTTGATTACCGTGGCTTCTTGGGTTGTTGCTTTAAAGAAGAGGAGACTGTCATCTGCAAACAAGAGGTTAGATATGCCTGGGCTCCCCCCTGCCACTTTGATTGGTGTTAGCTTGCCTTCATTCATCTCTTTTTTCTGAATATTAACCAGCCCATCCGCCACTAGGAGGAACAAGTACGGGCTTAGTGGGTCGCCTTGTCTGAGCCCCCTTGACGGTACAAAAGCCTTGAGCAGTTTCCCATTCCATTTGACTGAGTATCTCACTGATTTGACGCACTCCATTACCCACTTGATCCAGACAATGTCAAAACCCAAATTAAGTAGGGCCCCTTCTAAATAGCTCCAATCCACTCGGTCATAGGCCTTGGCCAGGTCTAACTTATAAGCACAATGTGTGTTGTGTTTGCTTTTGGAGTGGCTGATTTTATGGAAGCATTCAAAGGCGACGATGGCATTATCAGTGATCAGCCTCCCAGGTATAAAGGCACTCTGTGATTCAGAAACAATCTCATTAAGAAAGGGGCGGAGGCGGTTGACCAGGCATTTTGACACCACCTTATATATGACGTTACAGAGGCTGATAGGACGAAAATCTTTCAGACTTTGGGGGTCTTTCCCTTTCGGAATGAGGCAGATGACCGTATCATTGACTCCTTCAGTCATGGATCCTGTTGCAAAAAAATCCTTCACTACACTGATTACATCTTCCTTCATAGTGCCCCAGTTCCTTTGGTAAAATCTCACCGGGAAACCATCAGCCCCCGGGGCCTTGAGAGGTCCGATTTGGAAGAGGGCGTCTGAGATCTTTTCGTCCGTAAAGGTTTTTGTCAGCCTGTTGTTCATGTCGACAGTTACTTTGGGAGAAATCAGGTTCAGTAAGGTGCTCGGTTCGACCGTCTCGTCCGCGGTGAACAAATGTTTAAAGAACTCCGTGGCCATATCCTGCAAAGCCTCATCATTGTCCACCCAGGAGCCATCCTCCTTCTTTAGTCTGCGGATTGTATTCTTTTTCCGTCTCCAGGTTGCTTTCTGTTGAAAATACTTCGTGTTTCTATCCCCTTCTCTAAGCCATTGTACCCTGGACCTCTGCTTCCACATAATTTCCTCTCGGAGAAGTAACTCATCCAGTTCAGCTGATAGCTCTTTCACTTTCTTCTCTCTGTCCACGGACCAGGCATCTTATAGTAACCTTGCAATCCTATCTCTGATCAGTTTTGTCTTACGCAGTACCGAACCAAAATTGTTCCTGCTCCATTTCGTGAGTGCACCCCTCATTGAACCAAGTTTGCTTGACACCTCTGCTAGGTTCCTAGCCTTCCCCTTCTCTTTCCACACTTGCTCGACCGTAGGCTGGAGGGAGGGCAGTTGTTCCCACATTTGTTCGTAGTGGAACTGTCGGCTGTTCTTTTGCTACCAGTAACTGTATTCAGTTTGCACCAAGACCGGGAAATGGTCAGAGCGTGTTGAGCAGATATGGGTCACACTATGGCTTATAAATAGGTCACACCAGGACGGGGATGCAACGGCCTTGTCAATCCTGGCCCGGATGTTTTTATCTCCTTGCTGCTTGTTATCGTAGGTCTAACTGGGCCCCTGGTAGCCGAGATCATGCAGATCACAGAAGGAGAGGGTTTCTCTGAATTTTCCATCTTCCTCTCCGATCTTTTTGCATAGGATAAGTGTTCATGCTGCCACATGGTTTCAATGAAGTCCCCAACCATTAGCCATGGTTCACTTGAGTTCGGGGCGATCCTCTTCAACAGGTTCCACATGTGGTGGCGATCCCTACTCCTGGGTTCACCATAGACAAACGTTCCCCGCCACTTTGGGCCATGGGGTTCAGTAACTAACACATCAAAATACCTCAGCCCGTACGATAAAACTTTAGCCTTTATTTCATTGTCCCAATACAGAGCAATACCACCTCCTTTCCCCTTCCCATCTTGGGTGAGGCAATGTTTCATACCTAGTCTCCATTTTATTCCTTTTACTTTATTCTCGCTCTGTCTAGTTTCGGTGATGAAGACGATCTTGGGCTTGTGGGTATGCACTAAGCATACCAGCTCCTGAACTGTCCGGGGCTGCCCGAGGCCCCAGCAGTTCCAGCTTAGTATCGTCTTGTTCCCTGGCAGGTGCCGTCATTAGCACCTACCAGTGGACTGGCAGCCCCAGGGCCAGTTGCTTCCTTGCCATCCATCTCACCATTGCCGCTCGTGCCACCAACCTCTACAGTACCCTTCACCTTCTTGACCTATTCAGTGCCATTCCCGAACGCCACTGATTCATCCTCTGCTGCAAGGCCATCCTCCGTGTCACTCCTTTTGCCCTGCACCGAGACCTGCATTACTGTTACCTTCTCCATAGTTCCTTCCCCCAGTGCTATTTTCCCCTTCTCTTTGGTGATCTCTTCGGTTGTGATTCCCTCCCCTGCAGACGCCGAGCCCATAGGCACCTGTTCACCAGTACCTGAACCTGGTACAGGAGGCGACTCACCTGCAGTTTCTCTATCATCCGGACCAAAACCGAGTGGGTACATAGGGGTGGTCGACCCACTGAACTGCCCCTTTCTCGAACCAGTTACTAGGAGCGGAGTCTCGAGGGTCTAGTTGATCTCTCCAGTCCGAGTTTGTTCCTGTTGTCCACAGTGATTCTTCAGGGTTGGCTCTTCTGGCCTCTCGTCGATCTTGATTGCGCTTACCGCAGCAATAGCGGCTTGCACCAGGGGGTTCGCTAACACCTCTTCAGAGACACCCTCAAGCTGTCGCTCCGCGCGCTTTGCCGGTGCCGGCCTGTTGCACCCGAATATCTCTGGCCCGAACTGAAGGAACCGTCGAGCACTGCCTGCCCCCGGAGCTACATACCCACCCCTGCCATTTTTCTTTTTCAACGGGGATCTGCGCAGCGCTGCCGTAAACCTCATCTTTTGGAGGTCCTCCGGCAGCTTACAATCGCGCTGTCCATGCCCGATCCTACCACAATACATGCAGAATCTAGGGAGCCTCTCATATTTCACCTCAAGGGTATACATGGTTTTCTTCCCATCCTCACTGCTAGCTAGTTCACATGTTTTAATGTCCCTAGTTAGAGGCAGATCCACATCATGCTTAATCCTAACCCGGAGGAAATCTCCCCATATGTTACCTTCTCTATCAGTATCAACCTCAATCACTTCCCCGAGCAGGGCTCCCAGCTGCCATGCCACTGGCTCGGACAGCATGACGGGGGGAACGTCGAAGATCTTCACCCAAATAGGCATATGGGCGATCTCCACATCACCCGGGTGTGTGTTTCCGACCACGGCAACCATCAGGAAGGCGTCGCCCTTGTATGACCATGTGCCATTGTTGATGATGAAGCGCCTGTCCCCTTCTCGCTCGAACTCGAGCAGATACCTGTTGTTCTTTAGTTGTGTGTACTTCATCGCCCCACGCAGGCCCCACTTGTCCCTGAGTTCTCCGAACAGGCCTTCGGAGCTGAAAGCATGAAGGGAGAAGAACAGGGCGACGGCGAGCCAGCGGCTCTTCATCGCCGCCCTCTCCTTCGACAGGTCCAGCACCACCACCTCGGGTGGCTGGAAGTCCATGGCCGCCCTTCCCTGGCTGCGGGATGAGCCGCCTTGGAGCACCACCCGTCCTCCGTCACCTATGCCGCCGCTGGAGTCCACCTCCTCAACGGCGTGCCTCTTCCCCTTGTTCTTCGTTGGTTCCTGGCCTTCCATATCAAGCGTAGTCTCCTGAACAGGATTGTGGATAGCAAAATGTGGCATGCTTCCTCCGTTTCCCTCTGCTTTTAAACTCCCGTGACCAAGATCCAATCCCCTCTCTTCCAGCCTCCCGATTGCTTTCTCTAAACTCTCCTGATTTTGAACACAGCAGGAATTCCTGATCTCATTCCTTTCAGGCCGATCTGGAGGATCACCAGTTTGTGTGATTTTCCTCTCACATATCCCTGATGCATCCTTCTTTCCTTCTAGCCTCATGTTCAGATCCTCTCTCATGCCCTTCAGGCCATTGCGAATCCTTGCGAAATCTTTCCCTTCCTTCCGTCGCTGATCTACTCCGATTCTTTCTGGCTGCAGTGGTTTGTCATTGTTCCTTGATAATTTTTGGATTGTGGATCTGGTCTTTAGCCACGCCTCCCGGAGCCCTAGGGGGTCCTCATCTCTGACCACACCGCAAAGATCCCAGTCTTCTCCCGCGGATCTGTTCGTGACCGCAGTCATAGGTGTATTGGTGGATCTGGTCGCCTGGCCATGGATCTCCTTTCCTTCGATCTTCTCCCCTCTCATCGCCCCCTCATCGCCCCTCTTCGTCTTCATTGTCAGTAAGGTTCTTATGCATATGGATTTTGTGAGCAAACAACTTATGGGAACAAGAATCAACTAGCATAGGAAAGTAAAACAAGCATAGCTTCAAGATTTTCAACACATAGAAAGGAAACTTGATATTATTGCAATTCCTACAAGCATATGTTCCTCCCTCATAATAATTTTCAGTAGAATCATGAATGAATTCAACAATATAACCATCACATAAAGCATTGTTTTCATGATCCCCAAGCATATAAATTTTATTACTCTCCACATAAGCGAATTTGTTCTCATGAATAATAGTGGGAGCAAACTCAACAAAATAATTATCATGTGAGGAACAATCCAATTTAAAACTAAAATCATGATGACAAGTTTCATGGTTATCATTATTCTTAATAGCATACAATTCATCACAATAATCATCATAAATAGGAGCCATGCTTTCATCATAATAAATATTCTCATCAAAACTTGGGGGATTAAAAATATCATCTTCATTAAACATAGCATCCCCAAGCTTGTGGCTTTGCATATCATTAGCATCATGGATATTCAAAGGATTCACACTAACAACATTGCAATCATGCTCGTCATTCAAGTATTTAGTGCCAAACATTTTAATGCATTCTTCTTCTAGTACTTGGGCACAATTTTCCTTTCCATCATTTTCACGAAAGATATTAAAAAGATGAAGCATATGAGGCAACCTCAATTCCATTTTTTGTAGTTTTCTTTTATAAACTAAACTAGTGATAAAACAAGAAACTAAAAGATTTGATTGCAAGATCTAAAGATATAGCTTCAAGCACTAACCTCCCCGGCAATGGCGCCAGAAATTGCTTGATGTGTACTACGCAACCTTCTTCTTGTAGACGTTGTTGGGCCTCCATGTGCAGAGGTTTGTAGGACAGTAGAAAATACCCCTCAAGTGGGTGACCTAAGGTTTATCAATCTGTGGGAGGCGTAGGATGAAGATGGTCTCTCTCAAACAACCCTGCAACCAAATAACAAAGACTCTCTTGTGTCCCCAACACACCCAATACAATGGCAAATTGTATAGGTGCACTAGTTCGGTGAAGAGATGGTGATACAAGTGCAATATGGATGGTAGATATATGTCTTTGTAAAATGAAAATATAAAAACAGCAAGGTAACTAATGATAAAAGTGAGCATAAATGGTATTGCAATGCTTTGAAACAAGGCCTAGGGTTCATACTTTCACTAGTGCATGTTTTCTCAACAATAATAACATAATTGGATCATATAACTATCTCTCAACATGAAACAAAGAGTCACTCCAAAGTCACTAATAGTGGAGAACAAATGAAGAGATTATTGTAGGGTACGAAACCACCTCAAAGTTATTCTTTCTGATCGATCAAATTCAAGTCCGTAGTAAAATAACACGAAGCTATTCTTTCTGTTCGATCTATCCTAGAGTTCATACTAGAATAACACCTTAAGACACACATCAACCAAAACCCTAATGTCACCTAGATACTCCAATGTCACCTCAAGTATCCGTGGGTATGATTATACGATATGCATCGCACAATCTCAGATTCATCTATTCAACCAATACAAAGAACTTCAAAGAGTTCCCCAAAGTTTCTATCGGAGAGTCAAGACGAAAACGAGTGCCAACCCCTATGCATAGATTTCCAAGGTCACGGAACCCGCAAGTTGATCACCAAAACATACATCAACTGAATCGATAGAATACCCCATTGTCACCACGGGTATCCCACGCAAGACATACACCAAGTGTTCTCAAATCCTTAAAGACTCAATCCGATAAGATTACTTCAAAGGGAAAACTCAATCCAATACAAGAAGGTAGAGGGAGAGAACCATCATAAGATCCAACTATAGTAGCAAAGCTCGCGATACGTCAAGATCGTGCCATCTCAAGAACACGAGAGAGAGAGAGAGAGAGAGAGAGAGAGAGAGAGAGAGAGAGAGAGAGAGAGAGAGAGAGAGAGATCAAACATATAGCTACTCGTACATACCCTCAGCCCCGAGGGTGAACTACTCCCTCCTCGTCATGGATAGCACCGGGATGATGAAGATGGCCACCGGAGAGGGATTCCCACCTCCGACGGGGTGCCGGTGTTTGGGAACGTAGTATTTCAAAAAAATTCCTACGATCACGCAAGATCTATCTACTAGAAGCATAGCAACGAGTGGGAAGCGTGTGTCTACATACCCTCGTAGACCGAAAGCGGAAGCGTCTAGTGACGCGGTTGATGTAGTCGAATGTCTTCGCGATCCAACCGATCCAAGCACCGAACGTACGACACCTCCGCGTTCAGCACACGTTCAGCTCGATGATGTCCCACGAGCTCTTGATCCAGTTGAGGGTCACGGGAGAGTTTTGTCAGCATGACGGCGTGGTGACGGTGATGATGAAGCTACCGACGTAGGGCTTCGCCTAAGCACTGCAACAATATGACCGAGGTATGTATCTCTGGAGGGGGGCACCGCACATGGCTAAAACTGATGTTCAATTGTGTGTTCTAGGGTGCCCCTGCCCCCATATATAAAGGAGCAAGGGGGAGGCCGGCCGACCCTAGGGCGCGCGCGGGAGAGAGGAGGAGTCCTCCTCCCAGTAGGAGTCGGACTCCCCTTTCGTACTCCTACTAGGAGGGAGAAAGGAAGGAGGAGAGGGAGAAGGAAAGGGGGGCGCCGCCCACCTTCCCTAGTCCAATTTTGACCAGAGGAGGAGGGGGCACGCGGCCTGCCCTGACCGGCCCTCTCTCTCTCTCTCCACTAAGGCCCATGTGGCCCATTATCTCTCCCGGGGGGTTTCAATAACCCTCCGGCACTCCGGTTTTCTCCGAAACCACCCGAAACACTTCTGGTGTCCGAATATAGTCGTCCAATATATCAATCTTTATGTCTCGGACATTCCGAGACTCCTTGTTATGTCCGTGATCACATTCGGAACACCGAGCTACCTTAGGTACATCAAAACACATAAACTCATAATACCGATCATCATCGAACGTTAAGTGTGCGGACCCTACGGGTTCGAGAACTATGTAGACATGACCGAGACTCATCTACGGTCAATAGCCATTAGTGGAACCTGGATGCTCATATTGGTTCCTACATATTCTACGAAGATCTTTATCGGTCAAACTGCATAACAACATACGTTGTTCCCTTTGTCATCGGTATGTTACTTGCCCGAGATTCGATCGTCGGTATCATTATACCTAGTTCAATCTCGTAACCGGCAAGTCTCTTTACTCGTTCCGTAATACATCATCTCGTGGCTAACTCATTAGTCATTTGCTAGCAAGACTTATTGTCACACCCTGATTTTCATGTCACATTGCTTAAGCTTGTTTTCATGTTAAAAATGTGGATTTGCAAAAAACTTTTGAGTATTGTTGACTCTGCTTGGTTTTGACTTTTGTCTGCTATTTGCTAGTGCTCTAAAAATCAAATAAATCCTCCAACTCTTATACTTCATCTCCTTGACCCAAAACCTTTTCCCAATGATCATGCCATGTGTATAGACCAGTATAGAATTTTCTTATAAAAATATTTTGGCCAAATGGTATTTTCTAAAATTAGTTTTCCAAAAACCCCTGAATTGAGGTTTGCACTGCAAGTACCTTATTTAGGGTGTGAAAAATCTTTCAAAAAGTTTATTTGAATCCTATTAGATATAGGACTCCCAGAAACCACAAAAGTATAATTTTAAAAGTTATTTTTATGCTTTTTCTTAAGGCCAGAAATGGTCTTTAATAGGGGAAAATTATTTAATCATTTCAAAAATATTTGCCAAGATTCAGGGAGACTCATAGGACATATATTGTCCATATATAAGAGTTTCAACACATGGTCATGTTCAAAATATTGGACAAATCCTTCCAAAACCCTTTCTGGATATTTCAAGCTTTTGCAATATTTACAAAGGAAATATTCTCCAAAAATTCCAGGGAAATTCTATCATGTCACATATGACATACTTGATGATCTTGCAAAGCCTCATGCCTTGAAGATCAAGGAAACATCCTCAAACCCCTTCAAAACCATTCTGTCCATATTTGAAGTTTGAGCAACTCTACATTGCCAAACTTGTCCAAATGCTCTCAAATTTGGTGCACATGCTAGAATAGCCTAATAAGGCATCTAGACCAAATGGCACAAGATTTGGAAAAGAGCAACTTGATCAGATCACCCCAAAACCACTTCAGTTCAAACTCAAATTTGAACAACTATACATTGTCAACTTTTTATCTGGAGCCTCAAACTTTGTGGGCATGTTCATAACCCCAAATGATGATGCTAAACCAAGTGGTGCATCAAGGGGGGATAATTTGCTTGACTCAAACATGGTGAAACCATTTCTGTTCATTTCTAGGGTTCACCAAAGTTACATTGGCCACTTTGCCCAAATGAGCTCAAATTTGGTGTAGGGGCCTAATTATATGTGACATTTGATCCTGTTAAGTCCCATGTCAAGTGGATGTCATTTGCTTGACCAAACACTGATCAAACACCTTCTGTTCATTTACCAAAACAAGTGGTTGAACCCTTTTTACTTTTCTCCATGGCCTCAAGTTCTTACCACAGCCTCCGCTAGTCCTATTCTACCTCCAGTAACTCTCCTCTGCCTTATCTCAATTATTGGAGGGTAAAAACCCCATTTTTACTCTTGTGGACAGCCACCTTCTTCTCCTCCTTCACCTCTCTCCTCACTCCAGTGGCTCCTAGAGCATCCAAGTCTGCCTCCCCCTTTCTTTACTACTCCCTCTACCCACTGGACACGGTTGGACACAAGAGGACACGGCCAGGATAGCACAGGCACGACCATGCCGGCCAAAGGCGTGCTCTGGAGCACGCTACAGTGCACCAAGGCACTGTAGCTCGACCCTCCCGAGGCTTCCAGACGGCCTTGGGCAGAGAGACCGTGTCCCCCGAGGCCCCCTCGACGTCCTCAACACGCTGGGCTGTCGGCCCCCTCCTCTCTCCTCCTCCTTCACCCCTGCCCGCATGCGCACCGGCCGACCCCGAGCTCCAGTGAAAAACCTCGCACGCGCGACCTCTCTGACGCCTTCCCGCTCCTCCTTTCTCTTCTTCTGGGAGTGGACCAGCTCCAGGAACGCCCTAGACATGCCCGCTGCTTCCCCCGTGGCCTGCAGCAACGGCCAAGACCTCGCCGGCGCACGCGCGTTCGGTGGACCGGCGCTCCCCTATTTATAGGCCGCCCCGAGCCCCCTCGCGGCCTCGATGGACTCCCTCTCCCTCTCCTTACCCTCTTGGACCACCCCACTCCTCCTCCCGTGGCCTCATACCTCCTCCATGGCCGGAGTTCCGCCGCGGCCCCCCACTCAAGCTCGTGCTCTCCGGCCCCTTCCCTGCCGCCCCAAGGGGCCTCCTGGATGCGCCGCTCCCCGGGGACCCCTCCGGTGGCCGCGCCCTGGCCGGGGATGGCCTGTGCCGCCGGGGACGGGCGCCGGCGTCGAGCGGCCTCCCCTCCCCTCCCCTCTGTTGCGGGAGCGGGAGGAGGAGGACGACCCTGCGGGCAGGGCCCACCTGGCGGCGACCCGGCCGACGGGCCCAGCGGCTTAAGTGGAAACGGGCCAGGCGCGAGCCGCTTTTCCCAGGCGAAAGCGCCCTCCGGAGAAGACGCCTTCGGCGTCACCACCCCGGCCCGCGCGGCTGGTGCCAATGGGCCGGCCCGCAAGCTATCCTCCGCCCTGAGCACAGTGGAGGGTAAACCCTTATCCTTTTTCTTCTTTTTCTTTTTCCAGTCAACTTCAAAAATGCCTAGAATATTCATATGAACTCCAAATTGCATGATTCAAATTTCTGGTAGCTTCTAAAATCATGCCCTATCACATGGTGCAACATGCACATTATTCCAGAAACTTTTCCTATACAAATATTTATCAAATGCCCATTTTCCACATTCTGTGATTAACTTTAGAAAATCACAGAGAGCTCATTTTGGATCCAAATGCAGTGATTAAAGTTCCTAGATGCTTGTCATGTCCAAACTTAGTTTTGGAACATTTTTGATAATAGTTTCTGTACCCCACCAAATATTTAGCCATTTCTTCCTATTTATCAGCTTTGGAAAATCCTAGGAAATTCATTTCAATTCCAAATCCATTGAAACCAACTCCTAAATGCTTCTAAAATCATGACTTGATGATTGGTACCTTTGCTCATCATTCAAGGAATTATTTCTGTATACTTCTTCCAAATCCATAAACCCTTTGGTTCCATCATATTGAAATGTTCCCAACTACCTATTGATCCAACACCTATGAAACCACCTTGGTCATTCCTAATATGACCAGAGGTATCCTAGAAAAGTCCAACTCCTATTTTTAGAGCACTTTTATTTTTGCTTTTGATTGTGTTGCTTATTATGATTGTTTCCCTCGTTAGTTGACGTAATAAACGGAGTAATCGGAGATGGACCAGAAGATTTGAAGACTCTGAAGAATAAGGCAAGCAGCCCTTTGACCATGTTCAAGAAACCTTTTATGCATGTCTCATAGCACCTTATTATTCAATGCATCGGAATCATGTTGAGATGGAAACCACTTTGGTTGCTACCCCTGTTACTTTACTGTTGAAACTTGCATCAAACATGACCCTACCTTCCTATGAGGGTTATGTGGGTGGGAGTAGATAGATGTATGCTATAGTAGTTGGCTACGCAAAATGGGTCGGGGTTATGCATTGACTGAAACAAGTGTGGTCTGACATACTTGCAAAAGACCCAGTGGGTGCCACTAATGCCCCTGGGAGTTGATGAGGAGCTAGGGCACTACTTGGTGAGAAGTAGTGTGCCGAGGCTTGACGAAAGTGTTGTTTACAGAGATGGATTAGATTTATGTGTGACTACCGTCCCAACCAAACATGCGCAACCACTCTACCCTTATATGGGAAAGGGCATTATTGATTACCTAGGTCGATACTAGCATGGTGCCCGCATTACTAGTGACGGGAGTGACATGAGGTCACTCTTGGGACGGGGTCGCGCTTGGATAGGCGGCCATGACTGTCTTTACAGGGCACCGGACACACCGCTGGTACCCCGTGCTTGTGATATGTGATGAATTCGGAGCGAGTCTCCACAAACCTTGAGATGTGAAATGTTTGGCACAGGGGCTGTTGCCAATCGGGTGGACTCCATATTAGTGTCGCCTAGGGAAAGATAGTGATCGGGTGCTTACCCCGGGTACTTGAGGTACCGCGGGTCGTGGATGACACGGAAGTTCCCCGGATCTTGTGGGTAAAGTGTGCAACCTCTGCAGAGTGTCAAACTATTCGAATAGCCGTGTCCGCGGTCAAGGACAGTTGGGTGGTGCTACTTAGACTATGTCCATAAGTTTCTGGGAAACAACACGATTTAGAGATATTGTTGATGATGTGATTGTGAGGAAGTCACAATGAGCTTGTGCATATGATGATTACAACTCTTTCTCGATAATGATGTCTGTGACCTACTGATACTTGTTACAGACACATGCATTGCCCTTGTTACATGTTGATCATAACTTGCATATGAAAAACTAGCTTTCCGCAAAACTACCAATGTAGCCATAGAGCCTTGCATAAAATATTATGTTATCACACTTGGGTTGCTTGCGAGTACATTCAATGTACTCATTGGCTTGCCACTGGTTATTTTATTGGCCAGGCATGAGAGCACAGGTTATGATGAAGATTTCTCGGTGACGAGCATGCGAGCTAGGACGCTTCCCAGTCAGAATGCCTGTAGGGTTAAGGCAGATGGCATGGGTCCCAGTTGTCTTTGAAGATTTCCGCTGCGATGTTATACTCAAGACTTGACCATTATGGTCCTACTTATGTAATACGGTATGTATGGATGTAAGACTCTTGTTATTCAGCTTCTGTGTGTTCAGTGAGCATTGATCTCTGGGATCACTGTACACGTGCATTCGGTGATCACGACTTACGAGTCGGGGTCCCCACAGAGCTGGTATCAGAGCCATCCTGACTGTAGGAAGCCTTAGTTAGCATGGTGTTAGTTAGGGTAAAACTATTTCCAAAACTATTAGTAGTTTTCAAAACTATCTATACTTCTCTTCCCTTCTCAGTTTTTTGAAAACTAGGCTATACTTGATCTCTTCCTCTTCAAAACCTTGGTCGCTAAAACCCCTATGCCCCAGACCACTGGATTTTCTGTAATCCTCGTGGAGTGCACCTTGCCAAACACTCACCCACCACTTTTGCACGCAAGATTTGGTGACACCACGATACCAATGGAAGTTACATCCTCGATGGATAAGGACATGAAGACCCAGAAGATGGGGGACACCCTTGACAAGAGCCCCCAAGATGGTGCAACTTTGGCCTATAAATGACCAAGGTATAGGTTATGCAAAATCATGATATGCATCGCTAATAGAGTAATCATGTCACTACCGTTGTTGTATCGACAACCACCGGTGGATGAGAACCTTGCCAATTGGTCCGCCTCACTATAGTGAGCAGGAAAATGGTTCTCTTCGTCCCCCGCTCTTGGTGTCGATGTTTTCATCAACAAACCCGACATGGTGGACCTCTATTACGCCTTGTTAATCGTCATTACATATGGATTGCCTACCTGGTACCCTCGACGCCCCAGAAGGCACAAGGGATCGTCATGATTAAAGAGACAAGAGAAGACCAAGTCAACGCCAGCTACAAGGAGGCACCTTCACCCCATCACCTCATCAGGCGAGAAGATGTTGAAGATTCTTCAGGATCAACCCAGATCATCCATCAAGCAACTACAAGGGACATAGCAACACCCGAGGAAGCTCAGAAGACTGCATCAGGCACAAGTCACGACACAGAGTCCGAGAACCCCTAGGGTAGGATGAGTCGTGTACCCCCTATGCGCAGTCGAGTCCATATGATGGTTCGAATAGAACCATGATTGTGTGTTGTTTGCTTTTATTCGTTTGTGTTTTGATATAAGTCGCACTTTTGCCCCAGGAAACAAGTGCATGGCTATATCACCTCCCTTGCCTTGCTTCTTTTGTTTCTGCCTTTTTGCACCTGTTTGTTGCACCTGCACTATAGAACCCCCTTTAGGCATTTCCCCTCCTCTACGCTGCTTCTTCCCTCTATTCTCTTTCCCCAATCGAAGACCCGCAAGACAAGATGCACCAAGGACTCTACCACGGCAACCAACTGGCACTGAAGACTTCTGCTACAACCTCCGCGATCAAGTGCAACCCCGTAGAGTTATGTTTAACCCTCCAGACCAGTAACCCCATTCCTAGACCCTTTGAGACTTCCCGAGACACTCCAGCACGAATCCTTAACCATGTGCCTAACTCATGGTAAAGCGAGAGAACCTGTTAAGCCTTTGTAACCTTGCACAACACTGGGTTCGTAAAGGAGTTAGTGGACACGATGAGTGAGCACATTTTCATCCTGATATAGCACGAGGTCTGACGATGCCATAGATAGACCAGTTCGAGGATATTGGACAGATGACTTGGTGGTTTATATCAGTGACTTCGAGGAATTATCTGAGACCTTGATGGATTGTGAGGTTTTCATGTTGGTGGGATCATGACTTGGGGAAGTATGTAGGAGTACCCGTTAGACATGAGATTTGGATTTATGTAGGTGATTCTGGTTGATATAATGCTGGATATGTATGCATGATTCGGAGTAAGATTGGATTTAGGCCTATGGTCCTGATTATGATATCATGCTTCTCGGTGGACGATAACCTAGGAGATTGGATTATTTGTCGGAGTTTATTTAGGGATCTATATAGTCGTGATCATGGAATTTACTTGACCCGGATGATGGGAATTTGGTGGACATACTATCGTGATGCATAGTTCTTCCGAATATTTGGGGATTATAGAGATTTGAGATCTTGTGGAACACCGTAGACGTTGGATTTGTAGGATTGTTGGATTATGTGGTGATTGATGGAATTACCGGGCTATTGGAGTTGATCTATAGGAAGGAAACAAATCCTGGAGTGGCATATGACGTGTTTCCTTAGATTAGAGATGCATTATCTTGAGCCTTGCAAGAATAGGTTGAGTTCTTGGATTATGACGTTTAATCTCAGCTCAGCAGCATGTATGATCTACCTTTGGATTTTAGAGGTAGACGTACATATGGATTTGGGGATCTTAGACAAATATAATTTTGTTAGACCGTCTCTTGAGAATCATGAGGATATGCATGGCTATGAGTGGTGATTAAAGTTGGTCTATGCGAGAGGCCGCTTTTCCGTTCGGAGTACTAGATAGAGCTATTGGCATCTCAGAAACTGTGCTTAAGGATAAGATGATATAAGTTCATTCACTCACTAGAATCCTTGAGACCCTTAAGCCCCACCAAGCCACCACCTGGTCAGATTCTGACCACGGGCCTTGACTTAGAGTCAGGAAGGCCTCTGCAATACTCAACCGAGACCACCACCAATACCCCAGCTTACCTTGCGTGCCCCTTAGACCTCATGAAGCTATTGGACGAGTGGGTAACATCATCATTTGATGGCCTACTTGTCTGCCCGAAGACAAGAAGAGACGGACAGCTGGATAGAAGACGTTGGAAGACCGCCCTGTCAAGAAGGAAGATCTACATCGACCACCGTCATCAAGAAGAAAACTTCCGCGTTGAAGACCGGGCGTATCTGCAAACCACTCCTCCCGGAGAAACCGAGCAATCCCGTGTCGAGGAACGCTCACACCATGTTGTATCTAGACTTGAAGGCACGATTCTGGTGGCACATGATGAAAGAGAGATTTGCAACCTATGTTGCAAAGTGTGATGTGTGCCAAAGGGTCAAGCTGAATATCAGCGACCTGCTGGATTGCTTCAACCACTCAAAGTTCCTGAATGGAAGTGGGATAAAGTCGGAATGGACTTCATCACTGGATTACCAAGGTCGAATAGAGGACGTGACTCTATCTGGGTCATAGTCGATCATTTGACCAAGGTGGCCCATTTCATTTCTGTCAAGACCACTTATGATGGCAACCGGCTGGCAGCTCTCTACATCGACCGAATCGTAAGTCTTCACGGCTTTTCCCAAGGAGATTGTGTCAGGTCGAGGAACCCAGTTCACCTCTAGGTTCTGGAAGAAGTTCCGAGAAACCTTGGGAACCAAGTATCTTTCAGCACGGCTTTCCACCCCTAGACTGGAGGTCAGACTGAGCGAGTCAATCAGATTCTCGAAGTCATGACTCCGAGCCTGTGTCTTGGCATATGGAGCCAAGTGGGAGGATTGTCTCCCTTTTGCCGAGTTCTCCTATGACAACAGTTACCAGTCGAGCCTTCAGATGGCACCATTTGAGGTGTTGTGCGGACGCAGGTGTCGCACACACCTCAACTGGTCAGAGACTGGAGTGGGACTAGTCTTTGGACCGGATAATCTCCGCGCAGCGGAAGAGCAAGTCCAACTAGTCAGAGAACGTTTGAAGGCAGCCAAGTCAAGGCAAAAGAGCTATGCTGACCCTCACCGTCGGAACATGAGTTTCCATGTCGGGGACCATGTGTACCTGCGGGTAACTCCTCTGAAGGGAAACAAGTGTTTCCACGTCAAGGGGAAGCTCGCACTAAGGTTCATTGGACCCTTTTGAGATCACTGCAAGTCATGTGGTAGACGGCTCCCTAGCTAGATCTACCACCTGAGATACCCTCCGTGCACCAAATCTTCCACGAGCCCCCACTCTGGAAGTACTTCTTACCTCCTAGCTAGCCCGATGCCCGCAAGGACATCGATCACCGAGCCTTTGACGGCTAACCCAACCTAACCTATGCAAGAGACCCCTCCGCAACCTCCATCAAGGACGACATCCAGCAAGAAGCCATACCATCAAGCACTTCAAGATTCCAAGGAGCACCACTCGGAAGCAGAACCAACAAGAAGAAGTGAAGACTACCCCGTATCCAAGACTCCGCCTTTCTTTCCACGCCTAGTCTGGGAATCTCGGGGACGAGATTCTTGTAAGGGGGGTAGGTCTGTCACACCCTGATTTTCATGTCACATTCCTTAAGCTTGTTTTCATGTTAAAAATGTGGATTTGCAAAAAACTTTTGAGTATTGTTGACTCTGCTTGGTTTTGACTTTTGTCTGCTATTTGCTAGTGCTCTAAAAATCAAATAAATCCTCCAACTCTTATACTTCATCTCCTTGACCCAAAACCTTTTCCCAATGATCATGCCATGTGTATAGACCAGTATAGAATTTTCTTATAAAAATATTTTGGCCAAATGGTATTTTCTAAAATTAGTTTTCCAAAAACCCCTGAATTGAGGTTTGCACTGCAAGTACCTTATTTAGGGTGTGAAAAATCTTTCAAAAAGTTTATTTGAATCCTATTAGATATAGGACTCCCAAAAACCACAAAAGTATAATTTTAAAAGTTATTTTTATGCTTTTTCTTAAGGCCAGAAATGGTCTTTAATAGGGGAAAATTATTTAATCATTTCAAAAATATTTGCCAAAATTCAGGGAGACTCATAGGACATATATTGTCCATATATAAGAGTTTCAACACATGGTCATGTTCAAAATATTGGACAAATCCTTCCAAAACCCTTTCTGGATATTTCAAGCTTTTGGAATATTTACAAAGGAAATATTCTCCAAAAATTCCAGGGAAATTCTATCATGTCACATATGACATACTTGATGATCTTGCAAAGCCTCATGCCTTGAAGATCAAGGAAACATCCTCAAACCCCTTCAAAACCATCCTGTCCATATTTGAAGTTTGAGCAACTCTACATTGCCAAACTTGTCCAAATGCTGTCAAATTTGGTGCACATGCTAGAATAGCCTAATAAGGCATCTAGACCAAATGGCACAAGATTTGGAAAAGAGCAACTTGATCAGATCACCCCAAAACCACTTCAGTTCAAACTCAAATTTGAACAACTTTACATTGTCAACTTTTTATCTGGAGCCTCAAACTTTGTGGGCATGTTCATAACCCCAAATGATGATGCTACACCAAGTGGTGCATCAAGGGGGGATAATTTGCTTGACTCAAACATGGTGAAACCATTTCTGTTCATTTCTAGGGTTCACCAAAGTTACATTGGCCACTTTGCCCAAATGAGCTCAAATTTGGTGTAGGGGCCTAATTATATGTGACATTTGATCCTGTTAAGTCCCATGTCAAGTGGATGTCATTTGCTTGACCAAACACTGATCAAACACCTTCTGTTCATTTACCAAAACAAGTGGTTGAACCCTTTTTACTTTTCTCCATGGCCTCAAGTTCTTACCACAGCCTCCCCTAGTCCTATTCTACCTCCAGTAACTCTCCTCTGCCTTATCTCAATTATTGGAGGGTAAAAACCCCATTTTTACTCTTGTGGACAGCCACCTTCTTCTCCTCCTTCACCTCTCTCCTCACTCCAGTGGCTCCTAGAGCATCCAAGTCTGCCTCCCCCTTTCTTTACTACTCCCTCTACCCACTGGACACGGTTGGACACAAGAGGACACGGCCAGGATAGCACAGGCACGACCATGCCGGCCAAAGGCGTGCTCTGGAGCATGCTACAATGCACCAAGGCACTGTAGCTCGGCCCTCCCGAGGCTTCCAGACGGCCTTGGGCAGAGAGACCGCGTCCCCCGAGGCCCCCTCGACGTCCTCAACACGCTGGGCTGTCGGCCCCCTCCTCTCTCCTCCTCCTTCACCCCTGCCCGCACGCGCACCGGCCGACCCCGAGCTCCAGTGAAAAACCTCGCACGCGCGACCTCTCTGACGCCTTCCCGCTCCTCCTTTCTCTTCTTCTGGGAGTGGACCAGCTCCAGGAACGCCCTAGACATGCTCGCTGCTTCCCCCGTGGCCTGCAGCAACGGCCAAGACCTCGCCGGTGCACGCGCGTTCGGTGGACCGGCGCTCCCCTATTTATAGGCCGCCCCGAGCCCCCTCGCGGCCTCGATGGACTCCCTCTCCCTCTCCTGACCCTCTTGGACCACCCCACTCCTCCTCCCGTGGCCTCATACCTCCTCCATGGCCGGAGTTCCACCGCGGCCCCCCACTCAAGCTCGTTCTCTCCGGCCCCTCCCCTGCCGCCCCAAGGGGCCGCCTGGATGCGCCGCTCCCCGGGGACCCCTCCGGTGGCCGCGCCCTGGCCGGGGATGGCCTGTGCCGCCGGGGACGGGCGCCGGCGTCGAGCGGCCGAGCCTCCCCTCCCCTCTGTTGCGGGAGCGGGAGGAGGAGGACGACCCTGCGGGCAGGGCCCACCTGGCGGCGACCCGGCCGACGGGCCCAGCGGCTTAAGTGGAAACGGGCCAGGCGCGAGCCGCTTTTCCCGGGCGAAAGCGCCCTCCGGAGAAGACGCCTTCGGCGTCACCACCCCCGCCCGCGCGGCTGGTGCCAATGGGCCGGCCCGCAAGCTATCCTCCGCCCTGAGCACAGTGGAGGGTAAACCCTTATCCTTTTTCTTCTTTCTCTTTTTCCAGTCAACTTCAAAAATGCCTAGAATATTCATATGAACTCCAAATTGCATGATTCAAATTTCTGGTAGCTTCTAAAATCATGCCCTATCACATGGTGCAACATGCACATTATTCCAGAAACTTTTCCTATACAAATATTTATCAAATGCCCATTTTCCACTTTTTGTGATTAAATTTAGAAAATCACAGAGAGCTCATTTTGGATCAAAATGCAGTGATTAAAGTTCCTAGATGCTTGTCATGTCCAAACTTAGTTTTGGAACATTTTTAATAATAGTTTCTGTACCCCACCAAATATTTAGCCATTTCTTCCTATTTATCAGCTTTGGAAAATCCTAGGAAATTAATTTCAATTCCAAATCCATTGAAACCAACTCCTAAATGCTTCTAAAATCATGACTTGATGATGGGTACCTTTGCTCATCATTCAAGGAATTATTTCTGTATACTTCTTCCAAATCCATAAACCCTTTGGTTCCATCATATTGAAATGTTCCCAACTACCTATTGATCCAACACCTATGAAACCACCTTGGTCATTCCTAATATGACCAGAGGTATCCTAGAAAAGTCCAACTCCTATTTTTAGAGCACTTTTATTTTTGCTTTTGATTGTGTTGCTTATTATGATTGTTTCCCTCGTTAGTTGACGTAATAAACGGAGTAATCGGAGATGGACCAGAAGATTTGAAGACTCTGAAGAGTAAGGCAAGCAGCCCTTTGACCATGTTCAAGAAACCTTTTATGCATGTCTCATAGCACCTTATTATTCAATGCATCGGAATCATGTTGAGATGGAAACCACTTTGGTTGCTACCCCTGTTACTTTACTGTTGAAACTTGCATCAAACATGACCCTACCTTCCTATGAGGGTTATGTGGGTGGGAGTAGATAGATGTATGCTATAGTAGTTGGCTATGCAAAATGGGTTGGGGTTATGCATTGAGTGAAACAAGTGTGGTCTGACATACTTGCAAAAGACCCAGTGGGTGCCACTAATGCCCCTGGGAGTTGATGAGGAGCTAGGGCACTACTTGGTGAGAAGTAGTGTGCCGAGGCTTGACGAAAGTGTTGTTTACAGAGAGGGATTAGATTTATGTGTGACTACCGTCCCAACCAAACATGCGCAACCACTCTACCCTTATATGGGAAAGGGCATTATTGATTACCTAGGTCGATACTAGCATGGTGCCTGCATTACTAGTGTAGGATCGAAAGTAGGTCTAGAGGGGGGGTGATTAGACTACTTGACAAAATAAAAAATCTGCCTTTAGATCATGCAATGTTTTTGGCAGTTTCACAATTAAGATCAATACAAGTATCACCCTACACATGCAATTCTAGAGTATAAGCAGCGGAAAGTAAATTGCACATGTAAAAGAGAGGTGGAGAAGATCAAACGCAGTTTGGTGACACGAAGATTTTTGTCGTGGTTCCGATAGGTGGTGCTATCGTACATCCACGTTGATGGAGACTTCAACCCACGGAGGGTAACGGCTGCGCGAGTCCACGGAGGGCTCCACCCACAAAGGGTCCACGAAGAAGCAACCTTGTCTATTCCATCACGGCCTACGCCCACGTAGGACTAGCCTTACTCGGGGTAGATCTTCACGAAGTAGGCGATCTCCTTGCCCTTACAAACTTCTTGGTTCAACTCCACATCTCAAAGACGGAGGCTCCCAAGCGACACCTAACCAATCTAGGAGGCACCACCCCCCAAAAGGTAATAGACGGTGTTGATGATGATGAACTCCTTGCTCTTGTGCTTCAAATGATAATCTCCCCAACACTCAACTCTCCTCACTGATATGGCTGTGGTAGAAGAAAGGTTTGAGTGGAAAGCAACTTGGGAAGGCTAGAAATCAAGTTTCATATGGTAGGAATGGAATGACTTGATCTCAACACAAGGGTAGGTGGTTCACTTCTCAGAAGGTGTATGGTAGAAGTGGTGGTACTTTCTGATGGCTCTCCTCACGAATGAAGAGGGGGTGGAGGGGTATATATAGCCTCCACACAAAATCCAACCGTTACACACACATTTGACCAATCTCGGTGAGACCGAAGTGAAAACTCGGTCAGACCGAAAGTTCAAATATAGTGAACGTTGGGATTTTCGGTGGGACCGAAAATACCATCTCGGTGTGTCCGAAGTGAGTCAAGGGTTAGGGTTTGCCATCTCGGTGTGACCGAAAACAACAACTCGGATATTCCGAAATGCTGTCAATTGGTTACAGAAGGTTGGCAGTCCATTTTCGGTGAGACCGAGACTCAGAATCGGATGGACCGAGAAATTAGGGTTTGGGGAAATAACTGAGGTGGTTCATCTCGGTGGGACTGAGTTTGCAGAATCGGTTTGTCCGAGATTACTTATGAGTGTGTTGAAAAGTGAAGAGTGCTGATAGTTGAGGGAGCTAGATCACCAAGCACTTGAGCAACAAGAACATTAACACAACCTCATCCCCTTTTAATAGTATTGGCTTTTCCTATGGACTCAATGTGATCTTTGATCACTAAACCAAAAATAGAGTCTTGAGCTTTTGCCAATGCTTGTCTTAGCATTTTGAGGGGTCCACTTCTTCAGACATTTCCATACCCATATCATCGAACTTTTCTGAAATGATTCTCAAGTGAATATTAGTTCAATGATATATATGTTGTTATTAATTACCAAAACCACCCGGGGATTAGTTGCACTTTCAATCTCCCCCTTTTTGGTAATTGATGACAACATATAGATCAAAGCTTCGACAAAGGATATAATCAATGAATGATATCGTCGCTTTGAGAAGTATGTGATAAACAAGAGCTCCCCCTAAATTTGTGCATTATTTAAAATTTGCGTTTGAATGCAAATGCACAATCGATTAGGATTATGGGTCACTCTTCCATGTCACATACATCTTGGTGGAGCGCACAAAATGATAAGAATGAGTAACATGCACCCAATCACCAAGACAAGAGTAAATAGCCATACAATAAGGAATAGCATATGATAAGCAATAAGCACTCATTAAGGCATAGTATGACTAAGCACTCATTAAGGTAGCATCAAACGTAGTAGCAAGCACACTTAAAGTTTCAGGAACCAAAAGAAACCAATGTATCACAAAGAAAACCGGCAAAAGAACGAAAGACGAAAGAGCACTCTCTCTCTCGAAGCCCTATGATCTATAACAATTTCTCCCCCTTTGGCAACAAGTTACCAAAAAGTTCGAAAAGGTATAGAGCTAAGCGTCACTGCGGGCTCTGCTGGCGGCTCCCGTCTGGGTAGATGTCGGTGTAGAGATAGCTGCATCGGCGAAGACTTCTGCTGATGTCTGCGGTGGAGGAGTGGATGCTGGAGCTGGAGGAACTGCTGGAGCTGTAGCTGGTGCTGAAGTGGTAGCCCTGGAGTCTGTCACTGGGATAGCTGCAGATCTGGATCCTCTGGGAACCTGAGCAGTCTGGCGATGAGAGTCCTGGACTAGATCATCCTGCATAAGCTCTGCTCTCTCCTGCCTTGTCTCCTCCATGTCTGCCTCAAGCTTGTTGACAGACACCTGAATCTCAGTCAGCTTCACGTCCAGAGCGTGGATCTTGTCCTCGACAATCCTCTCTAGGCTCTCCTGAGATTGCTCAATGCTGGCCAGGCGTTGTTCAATCCTCTGGGTAGCTTCAAGAATTTGTTCTCCAAAGCTCTTTGGCTTAGCTGCTGCTGATGCTGCCTCTTTGTCAGCTTTAGCCTTCTTCGCAGCTTCGATTTTGGCTTGTCCTTCAACTGAGGTAGGATCCTCTTCATCCATCACAACTACGTTGTCCTCATGCTCTGGCTGTAGTGGCAAGTGCTTCCTATCCAACATGAATTTGCCCGTGCCAAACTTGGCGTTGATGAGCATCTGAATCTGCGGTGCAAACCCACACGACCTCTTCTGGTCAGCTGCAGTCCTCTTAATGGTCTCTACCATCAAGACCATCACCTTAAAAGGTGCCTTCTCATCGAGAATGTGCAGCATGTTGATAGAATAGCCTCGAATCATCCGGTGGTCTCCAGACTTAGGCATCAAAGTATGCCTCAGAATAGTGTTAGTGGTGGTCAGACCTGCCTGGAGATAGTACACTGAGCCAAGCTTCCATCCTTCCAAATCAGCAGCTGGGATCTCCTTGTACATATTCTTCATGGAATCATGACTCTTCTTAGGAATCCCATAGACATCAATGTCGTCCTCTCTCTGCACTGGAGCGTTCAGAAGTTCTGCCCATTCTTCAACAGTCGAAGAAAACCTTTGACCTTCAGTCATCCAGGTGATCTTGCCATCAGGATAGAAGTGGGCTGTGGCATAGAACTGCATGATCATCTCGTCATTCCAAGCTGTCAGCTCTTGACCCACAAAATCAGCAACTCCACATGCAGTAAAGCTCTCATGCACATGGGGAAAGAAGTCCCGGTGCTCTTCACTGTCAATATACTTCCAGTCAACATACCTGGTGTCAGCAACAATGGGCTTCTTATCCATCAGCACGGTCTCATAGAAATCCTGCTGCTCTCTGGTGTGAAATCTGGGGTCCACAGCAGTCCTTCTCCTTGCAGCATATGGATCAGACTGTCTCCATAGCCTGAGACCTTTGTCCTTCCTTGCCTTCATGTCCTCAGCTTGAGGATGAGCATCATTGTGGAGTGGCAACTTGGGACGGAGCTTAAGCAACACATGCTCTTCATCTGATTCAGACGGTGGCATCTCACTTTTGTTCTTCTCAGAAGCTGGAATGCTTCTGGTTGTTCTCTTGGGCTTGGCTGGAGCTGCCTTGACTGGAGCAGGCTTCTTGGGCATAGAAGAGGCTTGAGCCCGAATAGCATCACCCATGAACTTAGCTTTCTGAGGAGGAGGCTGGGGTGCTTCTTCTTCTTCTTCTTCTGCAGCATCATCCTGAGGTTCAGCATATACTACCCTCTTCCTTTTGGAAGTCTTCTTCACCTTGCTTGGAGCAGGCTCTTCCAAGTTGAGCTTCTTAGCAACTGCTGACTGCTTCACTTTGCTTGTGCCTTTCCTTGGCTGCTGCCCTTGGTGCTCTTTGGCAACCACATTCCTCTTGGGCTTGGAGGTAACTTCCTCAGCAACAAAGTCAGAGTCCTCATCGTCAGAAGTTCTCTTCTTCCTGGTTCTGGTGGCTGCAGGAGGCAAACCACTAGGGGTGCTCCTCTCACCATCATCACTGGAGCTGCTCGCAGGACTTGTATCTGCCTCTGGAATTTCAGCAAACGGTGATTCAGACCTGTTCTGGCTGTCACTGACATCTGACATGGCTGAAAAACCTGTGAAAAGATAAGGTATAGGAAGAGTAGAAGAGTTATCACAACTGCAGAGGTTTTTGCAAAAAAATGAGTTCAAAACTTAGTTTTGAGTTTTCACAGAATGTATTTCGGTCAAACCGATTTCAGGTTTCGGTGCAACCGAAGTGCTCAACAGAAACCTACACACCACTTTCGGTCAGACCGAAATGGGTTTCGGTCCTACCGATAACTTAGGGTTTCACTGAAACTACTTTTCGGTCGTTCCGATTGGCACAACTCGGTTAAACCGAATTATGCAGTGCAATGGCCAGAGGCCAAATCGGTCATTCCGAGTTTCAAAAATCGGCTTCACCGAGATGCATTCCGTGGAAACCTAAACCTAAGAATTTTCCTCGAAACTAGAAGATCTGAACTATTGTATGGGGAACATATCAAACGTGGATTGAATCATGGCAAACCTATCGTGCAAGAATTGGAAGTCGAGCACGAAAAGGGATCGGGACACACCCTAACTTGGTGGTGTCCCTCTACGGCGGCAACGGTGGAGATGATTACCGTTGACGGCGGCGGAGACCTGCGGCGAGGGCGCACAGGCGACGAAGGCGACGATCCGTAGACCAGGGCGGCGGCAGCAGGGGTCTTGGGGGCGAACGGTTTGAAGAAAGAAATCGCGCGCAGCCCCTCAGGTATATATAACCCCATGCTGTCGGTGGGACCGAGTTGAAAAAATCGGTGTCACCGAGATGTATAACTGCTGTGCAGTTACACATATCGGTCAGACCGAGAGTTTGAACTCGGTTTCACCGAGATGAAACCTAGATCAGTCTAAGCGTTTCGGTTGGACCGAGATTGAGAAACCGGTCAGACCGAAATGGACTTAGAAGGTTTTGGAAGTCAGCCTTAGACGAATCGGTGGTTCCGAGTGCTCCTCACTCGGACTGTCCGAAAAAGACTTGTTCAAAGTTGTGATATGAGCATGAATAGAATTTGAGACAAGAAAGCATAGATAGCTAGGGAAGGTGCTTAGGCATTCTTGTCCATCCATTTGGCCAGAAAAATCAAAACAATCAAAACAACAAATGGATGTCCTTGAATGGATGAAATCATGCATTCAACATGCTCATACAATAAGATAGCAACTGAAATATGTGTCAAACATGCACAACCAATCACTCTAGCTACTAGCACACAATTTGTCGATGACTAGGTCATCTATATATGAGTATATTGACTTAGGAGCCAAATGAGAACATTTGATTATAGGTCATACTCATCGTTTAAGCACAAGTGGGGTTACCACTTTTACATAAAGCATTTATGTGTTCACATCACTTGGAGATGCTTTAGCTCAATTTTTTAGAGCAATGCTCCCCCTAGATGTGAGAACCCCTTTTAAAGGGTCAAACTAACCTTGGGTTGTCGTAGAAGACTTCATGTAGATGTTGAAGATGTGGATGCTCAAAGTTGATGTAGATCATCAAGAGTTGGGAGCAATCC
The DNA here is from genome assembly GCA_902687465.1 of Secale cereale. Taxonomy (NCBI): domain Eukaryota; kingdom Viridiplantae; phylum Streptophyta; class Magnoliopsida; order Poales; family Poaceae; genus Secale; species Secale cereale. Next base: position 356,773,185 of record LR738710.1, read on the forward strand.
TTTGGATTAGGGCACTTTCAATACCTACATGGGTTATTCCCACAAGGAACAAACAAGAATATCCATAGACATAGAGTGAAGTACACAAAGGATGATGTCCATGAAAGCAATGATTACCTTGTCCCTTGACTTACCAACAAGAGGGTTTGTGACTCCATGAACAAGTGCATGATGTGGAAGTTGATTGCACAAGTTCTTGCCAAAATGAATATGAGTGAAGTTTGTTGGCGGAGTCACCCTCAAGAACCTACTAGTTCTTCTTCTTTGGGATCCACATCATCTTGATGGGAATCCTTGGTGTTGTAGTTGAGCTTGACGAAGTAGAACTTGATGTGTCCTTGGGAACCCACTTGACCATGGCTTGAGGTGCTTCAATGAATGCATCAATCTCCTCTTGAAGCTTGTCCTTGGCCTCTAGCTTGTGGTCTTGTGGTGGAAGGTCATCTTGAGCTTGTTCCACATTGGAAGAAGTAGGATCATACTTCTCCTTTTGTGAAACAAACTGTGGAGTAGGGTATTGACCTTCTTCCCACTCAACACCTTCGGCGTTGAACTTTCGCTCAAAACCAATCCCTTGATTCTTCCGGTGTCTTCCTTGTTTGCGAACAATCTCCTCAAAGTTCTTGCTTCCGGCAAGACTCTTGTAGACACCTTTCTCTATGATTTCCTTCAATAAGCTATTTTCTTGCTCAAGTGTAACTTGGCTTGAAACATTGTTAGTGGAATCAAGAGAACTACTAGAAGCAACAATATTGGATTTAACATTGTTATTGTTACTACTAGAGGAAGAATTTTTCTTATGCTTGTCATGCTTAGTCTTGATAGGTGGCAAGAAATTAGACAAGAGAAGTCGTTTGGCAAGATATGAAGAACTCTTCTTTCGAAGATCGTCATTGATCGCTTTTGGAAACTCATGTTCTTGCTCTAGAGTGAGCTTCTCGAAGCGTAGCTTCTCATGAGATCTTAGGAGCTCTCTATGATCTTCTTGAGTTGTTTCGTGAGCTAACTTAAGAGTGTTTAGTTCTTTAGTTAGACGCTCAATCTCCTTCATAGCATTGTCATTCGACTCTTCTCGACTATAAAGACTACTAGCATTTTCATCATTACTAAGCTCACTAGATTTATCATGCAAGAGCTCATCTTCACCAAGCAAGTCATCCTCATCACTATCAAAGTCAATGAATTCAGGGTGTGTTACCTTGGGACCTTTAGCCATGAAGCATCTTCCAATTCCCTCATTTGGTGAATCAAATAAGTCATAGGAGTTGGAGTTGGAGGATACTAGTGCAAGTCCGGCAACACCTTCATCTTGACTATAGTCGGAGTCGGAGTGATAGCTTCCATCGGATTGATTGTCAGAGTCGGAGCCGGAGACCCATTCACCAATATGAGCTTGATGTCTTCTTCTTGTGTAGCTCCTTGATGACTTGTCTTTCCTCTCCGAATCCTTGCTTCTCCGAGAAGGTCTTCGTTCATAACGATCATCTCTGCTCCTTCTCTCTCTCCGAGGTGACTCATCTCTTGCTCTTCTTCTTGGAGATTCTTCTCTTCTCTTGTGGGGAGCCGTACACTCATTTGAGAAGTGTCCGGGTCTTCCACAATTGTAGCAGTTTCGATCACGGCTAGAAGATCTCTTTTCATCATATGATCTAGACTTTGAGCTTCTTTCTTTGCCTCTATTCTTGTAGAACTTGTTGAAGTTCTTGACCATTAGGCTTATCTCTTCATTGGAAATTAGCTTGTCACTTGAGGTAGCAGGAGCATCACTTGTAGCTTTGTAAGCACCACTTGACTTGTTGTGAAGCTCTTCCTTATCCTTAAGTGTCATCTCATGAGCAACAATTCTTCCAATGACTTCAGTTGGCTTGAGAGTCTTGTAGTTTGGCATCATTTGGATCAAAGTGCACACGGTGTCATACTTTCCATCCAAAGCTCTGAGAATCTTCTTAATGATGAATCGGTCGGTCATTTCTTCGCTTCCTAAGCCAGCAATCTCATTTGTGATGAGAGCAAGCCTAGAGTACATTTCAGCGACTCCTTCACCATCCTTCATCTTGAACTTGTCAAGTTGACCTTGAAGAATATCTAGCTTTGATTCCTTCACAGATTCAGTACCTTCGTGCATTTCAACCAAAGTATCCCAAATCTCTTTAGCATTCTCAAGACGGCTGATTTTGTTGAACTCTTCAGGACACAAAGCATTGAAGAGAATGTCACAAGCTTGAGCATTGTTTTGCAACATCCGCAACTCTTCGGGTGTAGCTTCGCGATCCGGAACTTTTCCTTCTTCAAAGAAATCACCTTGCATGCCAACACAAATAATGCCCCATGCGGCTGGGTTATGACCAAGAATATGCATTTTCATTTTATGCTTCCAACTAGCAAAATTTGTACCATCAAAGTAAGGACCTCTACGATAATTACCCTCACTAGACGCCATACTCTCCTAGGTTGTGAAACCAAGCTTATGGAGTCCAATGCAATGGAAACCAAGGCAATGGAGACCAAAGCTCTGATACCACTTGTAGGATCGAAAGTAGGTCTAGAGGGGGGGTGATTAGACTACTTGACAAAATAAAAAATCTGCCTTTAGATCATGCACTGTTTTTGGCAGTTTCACAATTAAGATCAATACAAGTATCACCCTACACATGCAATTCTAGAGTATAAGCAGCGGAAAGTAAATTGCACATGTAAAAGAGAGGTGGAGAAGATCAAACGCAGTTTGGTGACACGAAGATTTTTGTCGTGGTTCCGATAGGTGGTGCTATCGTACATCCACGTTGATGGAGACTTCAACCCACGGAGGGTAACGGCTGCGCAAGTCCACGGAGGGCTCCACCCACAAAGGGTCCACGAAGAAGCAACCTTTTCTATTCCATCATGGCCTACGCCCACGGAGGACTAGCCTTACTCGGGGTAGATCTTCACGAAGTAGGCGATCTCCTTGCCCTTACAAACTTCTTGGTTCAACTCCACATCTCAAAGACGGAGGCTCCCAAGCGACACCTAACCAATCTAGGAGGCACCACCCCCCAAAAGGTAATAGACGGTGTTGATGATGATGAACTCCTTGCTCTTGTGCTTCAAATGATAATCTCCCCAACACTCAACTCTCCTCACTGATATGGCTGTGGTAGAAGAAAGGTTTGAGTGGAAAGCAACTTAGGAAGGCTAGAAATCAAGTTTCATATGGTAGGAATGGAATGACTTGATCTCAACACAAGGGTAGGTGGTTCACTTCTCAGAAAGTGTATGGTAGAAGTGGTGGTACTTTCTGATGGCTCTCCTCACGAATGAAGAGGGGGTGGAGGGGTATATATAGCCTCCACACAAAATCCAACCGTTACACACACATTTGACCAATCTTGGTGAGACCGAAGTGAAAACTCGGTCAGACCGAAAGTTCAAATATAGTGAACGTTGGGATTTTCGGTGGGACCGAAAATACCATCTCGGTGTGTCCGAAGTGAGTCAAAGGTTAGGGTTTGCCATCTCGGTGTGACCGAAAACAACAACTCGGATATTCCGAAATGCTGTCAATTGGTTACAGAAGGTTGGCAGTCCATTTTCGGTGAGACCGAGACTCAGAATCGGATGGACCGAGAAATTAGGGTTTGGGGAAATAACTGAGGTGGTTCATCTCGGTGGGACTGAGTTTGCAGAATCGGTTTGTCCGAGATTACTTATGAGTGTGTTGAAAAGTGAAGAGTGCTGATAGTTGAGGGAGCTAGATCACCAAGCACTTGAGCAATAAGAACATTAACACAACCTCATCCCCTTTTAATAGTATTGGCTTTTCCTATGGACTCAATGTGATCTTTGATCACTAAACCAAAAATAGAGTCTTGAGCTTTTGCCAATGCTTGTCTTAGCATTTTGAGGGGTCCACTTCTTCAGACATTTCCATACCCATATCATCGAACTTTTCTGAAATGATTCTCAAGTGAATATTAGTTCAATGATATATATGTTGTTATTAATTACCAAAACCACCCGGGGATTAGTTGCACTTTCAACTAGTGACGGGAGTGACATGAGGTCACTCTTGGGACGGGGTCGCGCTTGGATAGGCGGCCATGACTGTCTTTACAGGGCACCGGACACACCGCTGGTACCCCGTGCTTGTGATATGTGATGAATTCGGAGCGAGTCTCCACAAACCTTGAGATGTGAAATGTTTGGCACAGGGGCTGTTACCAATCGAGTGGACTCCATATTAGTGTCGCCTAGGGAAAGATAGTGATCGGGTGCTTACCCCGGGTACTTGAGGTACCGCGGGTCATGGATGACAAGGAAGTTCCCCGGATCTTGTGGGTAAAGTGTGCAACCTCTGCAGAGTGTCAAACTATTCGAATAGCCGTGTCCGCGGTCAAGGACAGTTGGGTGGTGCTACTTAGACTATGTCCATAAGTTTCTGGGAAACAACACGATTTAGAGATATTGTTGATGATGTGATTGTGAGGAAGTCACAATGAGCTTGTGCATATGATGACTACAACTCTTTCTCGATAATGATGTCTGTGACCTACTGATACTTGTTACAGACACATGCATTGCCCTTGTTACATGTTGACCATAACTTGCATATGAAAAACTAGCTTTCCGCAAAACAACCAATGTAGCCGTAGAGCCTTGCATAAAATATTATGTTATCACACTTGGGTTGCTTGCGAGTACATTCAATGTACTCATTGGCTTGCCACTGGTTATTTTATTGGCCAGGCATGAGAGCACAGGTTATGATGAAGATTTCTCGGTGATGAGCATGCGAGCTAGGACGCTTCCCAGTCAGAATGCCTGTAGGGTTAAGGCAGATGGCATGGGTCCCAGTTGTCTTTGAAGATTTCCGCTACGATGTTATACTCAAGACTTGACCATTATGGTCCTATTTATGTAATACGGTATGTATGGATGTAAGACTCTTGTTATTCAGCTTCTGTGTGTTCAGTGAGCATTGATCTCTGGGATCACTGTACACGTGCATTCGGTGATCACGACTTACGAGTCGGGGTCCCCACACTTATTATGATGTGTATTACCGAGAGGGCCCCAGAGATACCTCTCCGACACTCGGAGTGACAAAAATCCTATTCTCGGTCTATGCCAACACCACAAACACCTTTGGAGACACTTGTAGAGCATTTTTATAATCTCCCAATTACGTTGTGACGTTTGATAGCACACAAGGTGTTCCTCCGGTATTCGGGAGTTGCATAATCTCATAGTCATAGGAACATGTACAAATCATGAAGAAAGCAATAGCAGTAAAACTAAACGATCAAGTTGCTAAGGTAACGAATGGGTCTTGTCCATCACATCATTCTCCTAATGATGTGATCCCGTTGATCAAATGACAACTCATGTCTATGGTTAGGAAACATAACCATCTTTGATCAATGAGCTAGTCTAGTAGAGGCATACTAGGGACACTCTGTTTCGTCTATGTATTCACACATGTACTAAGTTTCCGGTTAATACAATTCTAGCATGAATAATAAACATTTATCATGATATAAGGAAATACAAATAACAACTTTATTATTTCCTCTAGGGCATATTTCCTCCAGTCTCCCACTTGAACTAGAGTCAATAATCTAGATTACATAGTAATGATTCTAACACCCATGGAGTCTTGGTGTTGATCATGTTTTGCTCGTGGAAGAGGCTTAGTCAACGGGCCTGCAACATTCAGATCCGTATGTATCTTGAAAATTTCTATGTCTCCTCCTTGACTTGATCGCGGATGGAATTGAAGCATCTCTTGATGTGCTTCGTTCTCTTGTGAAACCTGGATTCCTTTGCCAAGGCTATTTCTCCAGTGTTGTCACAAAAGCTTTTCATTGGACCCGATGCACTAGGTATTACACCTAGATCAGATATGAACTCCTTCATCCAGACTCCTTCATTTGCTGCTTCGAAAGCAGCTATGTACTCTACTTCACACGTAGATCCCGCCACGACGCTCTACTTGGAACTGCACCAACTGACAGCTCCACCGTTCAATAAAAATACATATCTGGTTTGTGACTTAGAGCCATTCGGATCAGTGTTAAAGCTTGAATCGACGTAACCGTTTACGACGAGCTCTTTTTCACCTCCATAAACGAGAAACATATCCTTTGTCCTTTTCAGGTACTTCAGGATGTTCTTGACCAATGTCAAGTGATCCACTCCTGGATTACTTTGGTACCTCCCTGCTAAACTTATAGCAAGGCACACATCAGGTATGGTACACAACATTGCATACATGATAGATCCTATTGGTGAGGCATAGGGAATGACTTTAATTTTCTCTCTATCTTCTGCAGTGGTCGGGCACTGAGTCTTACTCAACTTCACACCTTGTAACACATGCAAGAACCCTTTCTTTGACCGATCCATTTTGAACTTCTTAAAAACTTTATCAAGGTATGTGCTTTGTGAAAGTCCAATTAAGCGTCTTGATCTATCTCTATAGATCTTGATGCCTAATATATAAGCAGCTTCACCAAGGTCTTTCATTGAAAAATTCTTATTCAACTATCCTTTCATGCCATCTAGAAATTCTATACCATTTCCAATCAACAATATGTCATATATATATATAATATCAGAAATGCTACAGAGCTCCCACTCACTTTGTTGTAAATACAGGCTTCTCCAAAAGTCTGTATAAAACCATATGCTTTGATCACCTCATCAAAGCGTATATTCCAACTCTGAGATGCTTGCACCAGTCCATAGATGGATCGCTGGAGCTTGCACACTTTGTTAGCACCTTTAGGATCGACAAAACCTTCTGGTTGCATCATATACAACTCTTCTTTGAGGTATCCATTAAGGAATGCAGTTTTGACATCCATTTGCTAGATTTCATAATCATAAAATGCGGCAATTGCTAACATGATTCGGACAGATTTAAGCATCGCTATGGGTGAGAAAGTCTCATCGTAGTCAACTCCTTAAACTTGTCGAAAACCTTTCGCAACAAGTCGAGCTTTGTAGACAGTAACATTACCATCAGCGTCTGTCTTCCTCTTGAAGATCCATCTATTATCAATGGCTTGTCGATCATCGGGCATGTCAACCAAAGTCCATACTTTGTTCTCATACATGGATCCCATATCAGATTTCATGGCCTCAAGCCATTTTGTGGAATCTAGGCTCATCATCGCTTCCTCATAGTTCATAGGTTCATCATGGTCTAGTAACATGACTTCCAGAACTGGGTTGCCGTACCACTCTGGTGCGGAATGTACTCTGGTTGACCTACGAGGTTCAGTAGTAACTTGATCTCAAGTTTCATGATCATCATCATTAGCTTCCTCGCTAATTGGTGTAGGAATCACTGGAACTAGTTTCTGTGATGTGCTACTTTCCAATTCGGGAGAAGGTACAATTACCTCATCAAGTTCTACTTTCCTCCCACTCACTTCTTTCGAGAGAAACTCCTTCTCTAGAAAGGATCCATTCTTAGCAACGAATATCTTGCCTTCGGATCTGTGATAGAAGGTGTACCCAATAGTCTCCTTTGGGTATCCTATGAAGACACATTTCTCCGACTTGGGTTTGAGCTTATCAAGTTGAAGCATTTTCACATAAGCATCGCAACCCCAAATTTTAAGAAACGACGACTTTGGTTTCTGGCAAAACCACAGTTCATAAGGCGTCGTCTCAACTGATTTAGATGGTGCCCTATTTAACGTGAATGTAGCTGTCTCTAAAGCATAACCCCAAAACAATAGTGGTAAATCGGTAAGAGACATCATAGATCGCAATATAGCTAGTAAAGTACGGTTACGACGTTTGGACACACCATTACGTTGTGGTGTTCCGGGTGGCGTGAAATGAGAAACTATTCCACATTGTTTCAAATGAAGACCAAACTCGTAACTCAAATATTCGCCTCCACGATCAGATTGTAGAAACTTAATTTTCTTGTTACGACAATTCTCTACTTCACTTTGAAATTCTTTGAACTTTTCAAAAGTTTCAGACTTGTTCTTCATTAAGTAGATATACCCATATCTGCTTAAATCACCAGTGAAGGTAAGAAAATAACGATACCCACCGCGAGCCTCAACACTCATCGGTCCACATACATCAGTATATATGATTTCCAACAAATCAGTTGCTCGCTCCATTATTCTGGAGAACAGAGTCTTAGTCATCTTGCCCATGAGGCATGGTTCGCAAGCACCAAGTGATTCATAATCGAGTGATTCCAGAAGTCCATCAGTATGGAGTTTCTTCATGCGCTTTACACCAGTATGACCTAAACGGCAGTGCCACAAATAAGTTGCACTATCATTATCAACCTTGCATCTTTTGGCTTAAATATTATGAATATGTGTATCACTACGATCGAGATCTAACAGGAATAGACCACTCTTCAAGGGTGCATGACCATAAAATATATTACTCATATAAATAGAACAACCATTATTCTCCGATTTAAATGAATAACCGTCTCGCAACAAACAAGATCCAGATATAATGTTCATGCTCAACGCTGGCACCAAAAAACAATTATTTAGGTCTACAACTAATCCCGATGGTAGATGTAGAGGTAGCGTGCCAATGGCGATCACATCGACTTTGGAACCATTTCCCACGCACATCGTCACCTCGTCCTTAGCTAATCTTCGTTTAATCCGTAGCCCCTGCTTCGAGTTACAAATATTAGCAAAACTGAACCAGTATCAAATACATAGGTGCTACTACGAGCATTAGTAAGGTAAACATCAATAACATGTATATCAAATATACCTTTGTTCACTTTGCCGTCCTTCTTATCCGCCAAATACTTGGGGCAGTTCCGCTTCCAGCGTCTAGTCCCTTTGCAGTAGAAGCACTCAGTTTCAGGCTTGGCTCCATACTTGGGTTTCTTCGCGGGAGTAGCAACTGTCTTGCTATTCTTCTTGAAGTTCCCCTTCTTTCCCTAGCCTTTTTCTTAAAACTAGTGCTCTTGTTAACCATCAACACTTGATGCTCCTTTTTGATTTCTACCTCCGCAGCTTTGAGCATAGCGAAGAGCTCGAGAATTGTCTTCTGCATCCCTTGCATGTTATAGTTCATCACGAAGCCTTTATAGCTTGGTGGCAGTGATTGAAGAACTCTATCAATAACACTATCTTCGTCAACTTTGCAACCAAGTTGAGTCATATGATTGTAGTACCCAGACATTCTGAGCAAGTGTTCACTGATAGAACTATTCTCCTCCATCTTGCACCTATAGAACTTATTGGAGACTTCATATCTCTCAATTCGGGCATTTGCTCGAAATATTAACTTCAACTCTTGGAACATCTCATATGCTCCATGACGTTCAAAACGTCTTTGAAGTCCCGATTCTAAGCCGTAAATCATGGCACACTGAACTATCAAGTAGTCATTAGAACGAGCTTGCCAGACATTCATAATGTCCAGAGTTTCTCCTGCAGCAGGCCTGTCACCTAGCGGTGCTTCCAGGACATAATTCTTCTGTGTAGCAATGAGGATGATCCTCAAGTTACGGACCTAGTTCGTGTAGTTGCTACCATCATCTTTCAACTTAGCTTTCTCTAGGAATGCATTAAAATTCAAGGGAACGATAGCACGGGCCATGGATCTACAACAACATAGATATGCAAAAAACTATCAGGACTAAGTTCATGATAAATTAAAGTTCAATTAATCATATTACTAAAGAACTCCCACTTAGTTAGACATCCCTCTAGTCATCTAAATGGTCACGCGATCCAAATCAACTAAACCATGTCCGATCATCACATGAGATGGATTAGTATTCAATGGTGAACGTCTTATGTTGATCATATCTACTATATGATTCCTGCTCGACCTTTCGATCTCCAGTGTTCCGAGGTCATGTCTGTACATGCTAGGCTCGTCAAGTTTAACCCGAGTATTCTGCATGTGCAAAACTGTCTTACACCCGTTGTATTTGAACGTAGAGCTTATCACACCCGATCATCATGTGGTGTCTCGGCACGAAGAACTTTCGCAACGCTGCATACTCAGGGAGAACACTTGTACCTTGAAATTTTGTAAGGGGTCATCTTATAATGCTACCGCCGTACTAAGCAAAATAAGAAGCATAATAAGGTAAACATCACATGGAATCAAAATATGTGACATGATATGGCCATCATCATCTTGTGCTTTTGATCTCCATCCCCAAAGCATCATCATGATCTCCATCGTCACCGTCTAGACACCATGATCTTTGATACGTCTCCAACGTATCTACTTTTCCAAACACTTTTGCCCTTGTTTTGGACTCTAACTTGCATGATTTGAATGGAACTAACCCGGACTGACGTTGTTTTCGGCAGAACTGCCATGGTGTTATTTTTGTGCAGAAATAAAAGTTCTCGGAATGACCTGAAAATCAACGGAGAATATTTTTGGAATATATAAAAAATATTAGCGGAAGAATCAAGACCAGGGGGCCCACACCCTGTCCACGAGGGTGGGGGCGCACCCACCCCCTGGGCACGCCCCCTGTCTCATGGGCCCCCTGACGCTCCACCGACCTCAACCCCAACTCCATATATTCACTTTCGGGGAGAAAAAAATTGGGGAGAAGGATTCATTGTGTTTTACGATACGGAGCCGCCGCCAAGCCCTAATTTCTCTCGGGAGGGCTGATCTGGAGTCCGTTCGGGGCTCCGGAGAGTGGAGATCGTCGCTGTCGTCATCATCAACCTTCCTCCATCACCAATTCCATGATGCTCACCGCCGTGCGTGAGTAATCCCATCGTAAGCTTGCTGGACGGTGATGGGCTGGATGAGATTTACCATGTAATCGAGTTAGTTTTGTTAGGGTTTGATCCCTAGTATCCATTATGTTCTAAGATTGATGTTGCTATGACTTTGCCATGCTTAATGCTTGTCACTAGGGCCCGAGTGCCATGATTTCAGATCTGAACCTATTACGTTTTCATGAATATATGTGAGTTCTTGATCCTATCTTGCAATTCAATAGTCACCTACTATGTGTTATGATCCGGCAACCTTGAAGTGACAATAATCGGGACCACTCCCGGTGATGACTGTAGTTTGAGGAGTTCATGTATTCACTAAGTGTTAATGCTTTGGTCCGGTACTCTATTAAAAGGAGGCCTTAATATCCCTTAGTTTCCAATAGGACCCCGCTGCCACGGGAGGGTAGGACAAAACATGTCATGCAAGTTCTTTCCCATAAGCACGTATGACTATTTTCAGAATACATGCATACATTACATTGATGAACTGGAGCTAGTTCTGTGTCACCCTATGTTATAACTATTGCATGAGGAATCGCATCCGACATAATTATCCATCACTGATCCAATGCCTACAAGCTTTTCACATATTGATCCTTGCTTAGTTACTTTACCGCTCCTGCTGTTACAATCACTACAAAACTACTAATGTTACTTTTGCCACTGTTACTGTTACTTCCATATTACTTTGCTACTAAATACTTTGCTGCAGATATTAAGTCTTCCAGGTGTGGTTGAATTGACAACTCAACTGCTAATACTTGAGAGTATTCTTTGGCTCCCCTTGTGTCGAATCAATAAATTTGGGTTAAATACTCTACTCTCGAAAACTGTTGCGATCCCCTACAGTTGTGGGTTATCAAGACTGTTTTCTGGTGCCGTTGTCAGGGAGCATAGCTATACCCTTTGAGTCACTTGGGATTTATATCTTTTGATCACTATGAAGAACTTGAGAGATGAAAAAACCAAGATCTTTCCCTCAACTACGAGGGGAGGTAAGGAACTGCCATCTTGCTCTGCACTTGATTCACACTCTTTTATGAGTAAATTTGCGATACCTACACCTGCTATTGAATCTGATACATCGCAAGTTCTTGATGATGCCAGTTCTGCTATGCATGATACTTATGATGAAACTACTTCTATGCTTGATAATACTGTGCCACTAGGTGAATTTCTTGATGAACAAATTGCTAGGGCTACAGATAATGAAATTATTGAAACTGATAATACTGATGAAAGTGATGATGAAGATTCTCCCCCCTAGATATGAATTGCATGTTGTGCCTGAGGGTTATGTTATGGATGAAGAAACTGCTAGAGATCTTTTAGCTTGCAATGATAGGTATGATCTTAAGAAATTGTTAGCTAAGGTGAAAGAAAAGTCTTTGAATGCTAGAATGAAATATGACCCTGCTTTTTTACTTCACCTATCTGTATTTCTGATAAGGATTATGATTTCTCTGTCGATCCTGAGTTAATTACTTTGGTTGAATCTGATCCTTTCCATGGTTATGAATCTGAAACTGTTGTGGCACATCTTACTCAGTTGAATGATATAGCCACCCTATTCACCAATGAGGAAAAATTTTGTTACTACTATATCCTTAATTTATTTCCGTTCTCCTTAAAGGGTGATGCTAAAACATGGTTTAATTCTCTTGATCCTGGTTGTGTGCGTAGTCCCCAGGATATGATTTATTACTTCTCTGCTAAATATTTCCCCTCTCATAAGAAACAAGCTGCCGTAAGGGAAATATATAATTTTGTGCAAATTGAAGAAGAGAGTCTCCCACAAGCTTGGGGAAGGCTTCTCCAATTACTTAATGCCTTGCCTGATAATCCTCTTAAGGAAAATGAAATACTTGATATCTTTTATAATGGACTAACCGATGCTTCCAGAGACCACCTGGATAGTTGTGCTGGTTGTGTTTTCAGGGAAAGAACTGTTGATCAAGATGGATTGCTATTGAATAATATGTTGATTAATGAAAATAATTGAACACTTCCTGAAGCAACTCCTAAGCCAACTCCGAAGAAAAGGGGTGTTCTGTTTCTCAGTCCTGAAGATATACAAGAGGCAAAGAAATCAATGAAAGAAAAAGGTATTAAAGATGAAGATGTTAAGAATTTACCACCTATTGAAGATATACATGGTCTTGATAACCGGACATAGGTAGTAAAGGTAAATTCTCTCTATAGATTTGATGAAGGTGGTATTCCTCATTATATGTCTACTAGCCAATGTTTAGATGAGTTTGACAATTTTATTGTTAAACAAGAAAATTTCAATGCTTATGTTGGTAGACAATTGAAACGTAATGCTTGTATGATCGAACACTTGAGTGATTATATGTCTAGAGTTAAAGGTGAACTTAAACTCATTAGTAAACATGCTTCTATGGTTACCACTCAAGTAGAACAAGTACTTAAAGTACAAAATGACTTGCTCAATGAATTAAATAGTAATAAAAAAAGATAATGTTGTTAGAGTTGTGACTAGAGGGGGTAGAATGACTTAGGAACCTCTGTATCCTGAGGGCCACACTAAGCGAATTTAGCAAGATTCTCAGAGAGCTAATGTTGATGCACCTAGTCCTTCTCCATCTGAGATCAACTCTTTCCGTCGTGTCCCCCCTGTGACCTCCTCCCGTGACCTCCTCCCCCCGTGCGGCAGTGCCGCGCAGCACCGAGGCTTTCCCCGCCGGGCCTCCCTCTCCTCCCCGCCGGGCCTCCCTCTCCTCCCGCCGCCACCGCCAAGGGCATCGTAGGCTAAGCCCGCGGGCTGCAGTGGCAGCGGCGGCAATCTTCGTCGGCAGGCAATCGGATCTGGGTGGCGGCGGCCCACTGCTGTCGATTCAAGGGCGGTGGTGCATGCCGGTGCCGACCAGGGTTGTCATGCTAGCGGCGGCAACGAAGAGATCACGTCGGCGGCTATGGTGTCCGATCTGGATCCCTTTCGGATCTGGATGGTGGTTCCTCGAGCCGTCGTGCGCATCCTTTGGTTCGACGCGGCAAGCGACCTCTGGACTAGGCACAAGACATGAGGACGTCAGGGGCTCCGGCCCTGGGCGTGGAGGTGGTGGCCATCTTCTTCGCCGGAGGTGGTTGGCTAGATGGTTGTGGATTCTCGCATCCAGTCCCTGCGTAGAGTGGGGAGATGAGGCTGCCGGTGAAAATCGTGCTATGACTCGGGTCATGGCGGGCGATGGCGGCATTTTTCGCGTCGTCATCTTGTTGAAGACATCGCCTCTGCAGCTTCTGTCGACTTGCTTGCGCTGCTCTGGGTGAAAATATAGATCCAGTGTTTCCGGATCGGACGATGGCGGTGCTTTCGGCATCGTTTTCCCTCATGGGGGCATCGTATTTCGAGCAGCGGCTCGATGCAAGACCAGAGTATAGATTCTTTGGTGGAGCGGTACGACATCTCACTCATTGATGGCGGCGGGTCTCGGTGGCATGGAGCTGTGGTGACTCTGCGTCCGATGCGCGGAGATGGATTCGCATAGGAGGGTGACGCGGTCTGGCTCGTGGTGGCATCGACGACAGCTAGACCGGGCAAGGTAGATGCAGCAGTACAACTTTGAAGATGGATTGGTGGCAGTTGGCTGTGGTGGCCTCAAACCCGGCAGGCGTCCTGGTTGAGGAGTGCGCCGGACTGGTAGATGACCCATACCCAGCAGACGTCCTGGTTGGGACCTCAGGTCTTAGATGTTAGGTTTGGCTGCGAGGTCTGTTTGGTACTAGGCCCAGACTATCAGCATCCCTTCATCACTTGGATAGGAGTAGAGACACTTTTGTTGCCTAGACGGTGGCTTCAGTCTTAACATTGTATGACTTTGTAAGGTCTTGTGTGAATAATTAATAAAATGGCTGCATGCATCATCCAGATGCAGAGGCCGGGGGTCCTCCTCCATTTCTAAAAAACCTAGTCCTTCTAAGAAGAAGAAAAATAAAAATGATAGAACTTTACATGCTTCTAGTGAACCTGTAGCTCACCCACCTGAGAATCCCAATGATATATCTGTTTCTGATGCTGAGACACTATCTGGTAATGAACATGAACCTAGTGATAATATTAATAATGATGTTCATGATGATGCTCAACCTAGCAATGATAATGATGTAGAGATTGAACCTGCTGTTGATCTTGATAACCCACAATCAAAGAATCAACGTTATGATAAGAGAGACTTCGTTGCTAGGAAGCACGGTAAAGAACGAGAACCATGGGTTCATAAACCCATGCCTTTTCCTCCTAAACCATGCAAGAAAAAGGATGATGAGGATTTTGAGCACTTTGTTGAAACGCTTAGACCTATCTTTTTGCGTATGCGTTTGACTGATATGCTTAACACAAATCCTTATGCTAAGTATATGAGAGATATTATTACAAATAAAAGAAAGATACCAGAAGTTCAAATTTCCACCATGCTTTCCAAGTATACTTTTAAAGGTGGAATACCAAAGAAACTAGGAGATCCACGAGTACCAACTATACCTTGCTCCATTAGAAACTATGTTAAAATTGCTTTATGTGATCTTGGAGCAGGTGTTAGTGTTATGCCTATCTCTTTATATCGTAGACTTGATTTGAATAAGTTGACACCTACTGAAATATCTTTGCAAATGGCCGATAAATCAACTGCTATACATGTCGGTATTTGTGAGGATGTGCCTGTTGTGGTTGCAAATGTTACTATTCTAACAGACTTTGTTATTCTTGATATTCCCGAGGATGATAGTATGTCGATTGTCCTTGGTAGACCCTTTTTGAATACTACAAGGGCTGTTATTGATTGCAACAAAGGCAATGTCACTTTTCATGTTAATGGTAATGAGCATACGGTACACTTTCCGAGGAAACAACCTCAAGTCCACAGTATCAATTATATTGGAAAAATTTCAACGATTATTATTGGAGGTTTTGAATTTCCTCTTCCTACTGTCAACAAGAAATATGATATTCTTATTGTTGGGAAAATACATATCCCAATTGAGGTAACCTAGTGTTATTCGAAAATTTTCCGGTTTCATGTTATTCGGAAAGAGTTTATTAACAAGACTTGATCAACCTTGTTAATGGATTCCTTTTGATGAGCATGAGATGGATGAATTTGGAAAGCACAACTTTCTGTACCCTCCTTTTACTTTCTGTTATTTAGATTAAATAAAGCAAAAATAATATTTTCGGTCTGTTTTCTGAGTTAACCGTGCAATAAAAAATACCCCGAAAATAAAAGTTCTCCTAATAACCCGAAAATGAAATATGATTTTTTCTAGAATATTTAAAAATATTTGGCACTGAGAACAAATCAGGGGGGCACACCACCTGGCCACGAGGGTGCAGGGCGCGACCACATGCCTCGTGGGCCCCACGTGGCTCCCTCCACTTATTCCAGCACCCACACACTTCTTCTTCCTCGAGAAAAAAATCCTCCCATAGCTCAAACTCGTGTTCTAGCTCATCTTGCTGCCGTTTTCGATCTCCTTGCTCAAAGCTCCATTCACAAAACTGTTTGGGGAGATTGTTCTTCGGTATGTGACTCCACCAATGGTCCAATTAGTTTTTGTTCTAGTGCTTTATTTATTAAAAAAAATTGCTGCTAAGGTGACCCTGTTCTTGAGCTTGCATGTCAAATTTATGTGGTTCCAAGTAGTTCTAATGCATGATATAGTCTCTAGGCGCTTATGGGAGTAGTTGCTATCAATCTTGTTGAGTTCGGTTCACTTTTATCTTGAGTCAGTAAAACTTTCAGAAAATTTTCAGAGGAGATTCTTGAGAGGCTCTTCAAGCCAAAGCTCAAAGGATAAGCAAAAGGAGGAGAATAAAAAGCCCAAATACAATCTTCCTCGCACTGCGGTAGTTCGGCCGTGTGAATGGCCTTGTGATGAGTTCTTGAGAGCCGCCGGGATTTATAAAGACTTTTATTATTTGGCTGAGAATGCAGGCCTCATCAACTTCCTCCACGACCAGCGCGAACAATATCTCTTACTCACTAATATTTTCGTGCAAAATTTCTATTTCCATGCTAAGAAATCACCACCTTTAGTGGAGTTTCACTTATATGATAAGGTTAGGGAGATGCCACTATATGAATTTTGTCAAGTCTGCAAGATACCCTTTGCGGGTAGCTTAGAGGAACCACATCGTAAGGATGTAGATGGGTTTATTGATACAATTGATGTGGGTGAATCGAGTGACGTTTCAGAGGCAAGAATCACTAGTATACATTTTCCTGTTCTACGCTACTTTACGATATTTGCTAGTAGATGCTTAACTGGTCGTGGGAACAGTGGAAACCTTAGTGCCCCTGATATTGTTATTTTGCGCCATGCTTTGTTTCGAGATACCACTTTTAGTTTTGGCGTTGTTATTGCTAAACAATTAAGTCTGAATCATACAAAGGGCCCCATCTTCGGAGGTATCTTTGCTTCACGTCTTGCTGAACAATTTAGGATACCTATTAGGCATCATGAGAACAAGGAGAAGTTGCTGGCCCCGACTTTTCTAAATTATAAGAGTATGATAGCGCATGATTTTATTTTTAAGGATAAGAAGAAGTCGCTTAAGTATAAATTAATATTTGATAAAAAGTACTATGAGATTATTACCCTGCCTGCACCTTCTTTGTTTGATTTACTTTCAGGCACATACCTCGTCTTGCCGGATGCCGTTTATGCGTACTGGAGCCAGGCACAGGTCTCAGAGCCTGAGCCGGAGCCATCACTTGAACCTTATCGGCGGTCGATTTATCAATGTGATCCGGAGGAGATTGCCAACTAGTGGCACCTAGAGGACACTCCTCCTCACACTAGAGAGAGTAGCTTTGATCCGTGGCAATAAACCAACTTAGGCCAAAATCCTAAGCTTGGGAGAGTACATATTTCTCATCAACTTTACATTCATGTTCACACACTCATTTCAGTTGTCGGTGCTCATACTTTTTCATTGTACTATCCATGCTAGTTTATTTTCTTTTCTAAGTCTTTTTCTTGTGTGTTAGAAAAACCTTAAGGAAAACAAAAAAATAGTTGTAGCTTTTGGCTAGTTTACTTTCCATTCCTGTAGTAGTAGTAACTAAAAGAAAACCCAAAAAGATTTCTCATTCTTCTTTTGCTTGTTGTGAGCTTTCCCGTGTAAATAGTTTTTTTGTTTTCTTTGGGGGTCAAGAGAAGAAGACCATGATGAAAATGTTTAGTGGCTCCAATATGTATTATTGTTGATTTAACCAATAGCCATATTACGTTGTCTTCTCCCTTGTATTAAATGCTTGCAGATTCCAGCTTAGTCCAATGCACGTGCACTATTATTATTATCCACACCATTCGGTCATGCGAGTGAAAGGCAATAATGAGGATATATGATGAACTGATTGAGATGAGAGAAGCTGGTATGAACTCGACCTATCTTGTTTTTCTAAATATGAATAGTTCATCGTTCCTGAGTCAGTTTATTATGAATGAGACACGCTTGCAATGACAATTAGAGATTATAGTTGCTCATGCCATGCTTAATTAGCTAGGAGTTTATAATAGTTTACCTTGTGTGCCAACATGCTATTAAAATGGTTGTGATGTGGTATGATAGGGTGGTATCCTCCTTTGAACGATTCAAGTGGTTTGACTTGGCACATGTTCACGCATGTAGTTGAAACAAAATCAACATAGCCTCAACGATATTTATGTTCATGGTGATTTATATCCTACTCATGCTTGCACCCATTGTTGATTAATTTCAATGCATGTTCATGACTGTTGTCGCTCTCCAGCTAGTCGCTTCCCAGTCTCTTTCTAGCCTTCACTTGTACTAAGCGGGAATACTGCTTGTGCATCCACTTCCATAAGCCCCAAAAGTTATTCCATATGAGTCTACCATACCTTCCTATATGCGGTACTTACGTGCCGTTCCAAGTAAATTTGTATGTGCCAAACTCTAAAACTTCAAATGAAATTCTCTTTTGTATGCTCGAACAGCTCATGTATCAACTAGGGCTGTCTATATCTTCCATGCTAGGTGGGTTATTCCCACGATGAGTGGACTCCGCTCATCATTCATGAGAAAATGGCCGGTAACCGGTATGCCGAGTCCCATGCTCAAATCAAATCAAAATAATTAAACGAAGCTCCTCCAGGGTTGTTGTTGGTATGGACGGTACCCGTTGTTTCGGGCCAGCCGTGGAGTGTGCTTGTTGGTGGTTGGGAGAGTATAAACTTCACCACTTTGTTTGGCAACCGCCTATAATGTGTGTAGCATGGAAGATATCGAGAACTCTTGGTTGTTATGTTGACAATGAAAGTATACAGCTCAAAATATTATTCATCTCTATTTCAAAACTCAAGCTCTGGCACCTCTACGAATCCCTGCTTCCCTCTGCGAAGGGCCTATCTATTTACTTTTATGTTGAGTCATCATCCTCTTATTAAAAAGCACTAGTTGGAGAGCACCGCTGTCATTTGCACGCATTGTTATTAATTTACATTGAGTATGACTGTGACCGAATCTCTCTTACCATGAATTACAATGTCTAGTCAGTCCTTGATCTTCAGAGGTGCTCTGCATTTATGTTTTGCGGTCTCAGAAAGGGCTAGCGAGATACCATCTTGTTATATCATATTATGATTGTTTTGAGAAAGTGTTGTCATCCGAGGTTTATTATTATTGCTCGCTAGTTGATTATGCCATTGATATGAGTAAACATGAGACCTGAAAGTTATTGCGAATGTGGTGAGTTCATAATCTTTGCTAAAAACTTGAATGCTGGCTATACATATTTGCAACAACAAGAGCAAACAGAGTTTGTCAAAGTTTTTCTTTATCACTTTGAGTTTGTCAACTGAATTGCTTAAGGGCAAGCAAAGGTTTAAGCTTGGGGGAGTTGATACGTCTCCAAAGTATCTACTTTTCCAAACACTTTTGCCCTTGTTTTGGACTCTAACTTGCATGATTTGAATGGAACTAACCTGGACTGACACTGTTTTCAGCAGAACTGCCATGGTGTTATTTTTGTGCAGAAATAAAATTTCTCCGAATGACCTGAAAATCAACGGAGAATATTTTTGGAATATATAAAAAATACTGGCGGAAGAATCAAGACCAGGGGGCCCACACCCTGTCCACGAGGTGGGGGCGCGCCCACCCCCTGGGCGCGCCCCCTGTCTCATGGGCCCTCTGACGCTCCACCGACCTCAACCCCAACTCCATATATTCACTTTCGGGGAGAAAAAAAATCGGGGAGAAGGATTCATCGCGTTTTACAATACGGAGCCGCCGCCAAGCACTAATCTCTCTCGGGAGGGCTGACCTGGAGTCCGTTCGGGGCTCCGGAGAGTGGAGATCATCGCTGTCATCATCATCAACCTTCCTCCATCACCAATTCCATGATTCTCACTGCCGTGCGTGAGTAATCCCATCGTAGGCTTGCTGGACGGTGATGGGTTGGATGAGATTTACCATGTAATCGAGTTAGTTTTGTTAGGGTTTGATCCCTAGTATCCATTATGTTCTAAGACTGATGTTGCTATGACTTTGCCATGCTTAATGCTTGTCACTAGGGCCCGAGTGCCATGATTTCAGATATGAACCTATTATGTTTTCATGAATATATGTGTGTTCTTGATCCTATCTTGCAAGTCAATAGTCACCTACTATGTGTTATGATCCGGCAACCCCGAAGTGACAATAATCGGGACCAGTCCTGGTGATGACCGTAGTTTGAGGAGTTCATGTATTCACTAAGTGTTAATGCTTTGGTCTGGTACTTTATTAAAAGAAGGCCTTAATATCCCTTAGTTTCCAATAGGACCCCGCTGCCACGGGAGGGTAGGATAAAACATGTCATGCAAGTTCTTTACCATAAGTACGTATGACTATATTAGGAATACATGCCTACATTACATTGATGAACTGGAGCTAGTTCTGTGTCACCCTATGTTATAACTGTTGCATGAGGAATCGCATCTGACATAATTATCCATCACTGTTCCAATGCCTACGAGCTTTTCACATATTGATCCTTGCTTAGTTACTTTACTACTGCTGCTGTTACAATCACTACAAAACTACTACTGTTACTTTTGCCACTGTTACTGTTGTGGAATTGGCACGGCAGATGTCCGGTTTAGCGGACTTAGTCATGAGGCCGCGCATCTATGTAGTAGCTTGAGAGGGGTTGAGCGGAATCGAGAGACGCAATGCAAGGCAAGGATTTCGATAGCTTCGGGCCCCGGGAAACATCATCCGGTAATAACCCTACGTGTTGTTTGAGGCTAGGTCTCATTGTGATCCTCATGATGTTGCCGGTAAACCGGCTCTTGTGTCTAGCCCTAGAACCTTGTGAGAACCTGTCTAAACTTGTCTAAAACCTGTCCTTCTTTGGGGAGCCCTGCCCCTCCTTATATATGTTGAAGGGGCGGGTTACATGTAGAGTCCTAGTAGGATTAGGATTGCTTTATTACAAGGAGTCTAGTCTTGCTTCCTTTGTAAGAGAATATTCCTTATGCTTTCTTCATAAATCGGCCCACCATAACGCAAACCGGCCTTCCGGGCCTTGGGCCTTGTCATCCGTGATCCGCCAGCCGGGTTACCAGTAAATTGCCAAGTGTAAACCGTCTCAAGTAAACCACCAAGTCCGGCCGGGTCATAATTCCAGCCGCTTCATACCGCGGGGTATATCCCCGACATTAGCCCCCAAGTTTAGCTTGGATTTATCCATGGTAAACTTATGCTGCAAAATAAACACAAGAACAAATCTGACAGGTTGTGCTC
Organism: Secale cereale; assembly: GCA_902687465.1. Taxonomy (NCBI): domain Eukaryota; kingdom Viridiplantae; phylum Streptophyta; class Magnoliopsida; order Poales; family Poaceae; genus Secale; species Secale cereale. The sequence goes on from LR738710.1 coordinate 356,794,701, forward strand.
CGGGTTAAGAATTTCTTGTAAACTGGCATCTGACCATCCTTAAGTCCTTGTCCTTTCCTTCTTCTAGAAAATCCGGGTCAATAGACTAGCTTCATAATCAACTTGTTTGTAGAAAAAATATTGCAAATAAAGAATCCATTTGACTCGGCCTTCAATGCTATGACTTGACAAAAATATTGGTCTTCAAATATTCAATTGATATCCAGCCAGCTTGAAGATGTAGAACTTGCCGGTTTATGATTGCCAAAATTGCCGGGTTATAAAAACTGATGATCCCGGGTTATGACTGTTTACAGATGCCGGGTTATGATTGTTGCCAACGCCGGGTCACACAATTAATCTTCCGGACTTACCCAAAACTGAGAATTTAAAGATGTTCCTCCTTTATATGCATATTACCTATAGCCCCCAAGTCTTAAGAAGAGAACATAGTGATATCTTAAGACTTGTTAATATAAAAATTGCAATCTTGAAGAGATCCGGATTGTTCATCCCAATCACTATGAAACTGAATATTCCATATTATGTAGCCCCCAAGTGCCGGGTCATTATGCAATAATGAGCAGGGACTTTGAAAATATGATCATGTAAACTTGAACAACAACATGTAGCCCCCAAGTGCCGGGTCATTATGCAATAATGAGCAGGGACTTTGTAGATATAATCATTGAAAATAACATTATATAATGTAACTTCCATCGTGTGGTTTGAACCCACATCCACAAGGTTAAGAGCTTTGTGCTTTACCAACCGAGCAGTGGACCCTTCAATATAATGGATTACTACTTGTGTACCTTGAATTGTTGACAGGAGCGATTGGTAGCCCCCAAGGGCCGGCTCATTACGATGTGATGAGTCGGGTCTTCAATAAGGCCAGTAAAAATGACTTTGCATTAGCCCCCAAGTGTCATGGTGTATGCTTGCAGCGACATGAGACTTGCATATGTGATGTAATCTTTAACTTGAATAATGTAGCCCCCAAGTGCCGGGTCGTAAGCCTGCAGCGACTCGGGACTATTCCTTTGTAGAGTAAATCACTTCCATCGATGAAATAATATCCATTGCGCTTAAAGCAACTTTGAAAACCTCAATCTTAATATTGATGACCATAATAAGAATCCACCCATGTTGGCTATTGAAGAATATAATCCGGTTTGAAGACCGGTTCGAGGGATATTTGATTACAACCAGGCCGGGTTAATAAACACCGGTCATTATCTTATTTCATACCGGCGACTTATAGTCAAAAGCCAGGCCAGTTTAATGAACACCGGTCATTATCTTATCTCATACTGGAGACTTATAGTCAAAGCCAGGCCGGTTTAATAAACACCAGTCATTATCTTACCTGTGATTAAGTGTACCTGACGTCCTTAATCCGGTAGGCATATTTGAATGTGTAGATTCTAATGAAGCTCTTGGCTCTGTTGGGGTGGACCCAATAATTATTCCGGTTTTATAGGAACTACCGGCTTAAATAATGCTGGAGCTCTATGTCCAGACTTTTGAAGGATGTGGTCAACTCTGAAGTTATCCAGCTGCGGATTAAAAAACCATAGAAACACATGAAAACACAAACACAAAAACACATGTTTGCAAATAAGACCATGTAGTCGAGGCTTTTTGTGAGCTGCCAGGCTCTATATCGAGGAGTCTGATTCGAATACGATCAATAAAACCAGACCAAAGGGGTTAAGCTAAGATTCGAATACGACCTTGTGGCTCCCAGTGGCTTTAAAATTTTGAGCCAATCAATGGATTCGAATACGATCCAAAGGGCTTATGGTTCGAATACGACCATGTAAACCGGACCACAAGGGGTTGAGCTAGGATCCGAATACGACCGTGTAGCCCCCTTGTGACCGTGGAGATTTGAGACAATCAATGGATTCAAATACGATCCAAAGGGCCGATGGTTCGAATACGACCATGTAAACCGGACCACAAGGGGTTGAGCTAGGATTCGAATACGACCGGGTAGCCCCCTTGTGACCGTGGAGATTTGAGCCAATCAAAGGATTCGAATACGATCCAAAGGGCCGATGGTTCGAATACGACCATGTAAACCGGACCACAAGGGGTTGAGCTAGGATTCGAATACGACTGTGGAGCCCCCTTGTGAATTTGGCTATGTTCTCTTTGGTTCGAATACGACCTATGTTTGAACAGGAATGGCTATGTTCTTTTTGGTTCGAATACGACCTATGTTTGAACAGGAAGCCTTTAGTGAGTTTGGCTATGTTCTCTTTGTTTCGAATACGAGCTATGTTTGAACAGGAAGCCCCCCAAGTGACCATAGAGGCAGGGTACCTATATGGGAGTTGTGCTTTGCGGAAAAAACCCTCTTTGGTCCCTTATAGAATTGTCCTACATAGCCAGATAGACCGATCAAAGCATCTTATTTTTCTTAATAAAAATAATATATATCAAGAAAAATAGAATTAGATGGATATCACCTGATGTATTTGGACCTTATGATCCTTCTCGGTGTCTGTTATCCAAACCAGTATGTTGAATAACTGGATCGCAGGGCGGACAGTAAAATGACCGCAGTATCAGAGGCGGCTCAAACAGATGAACCGACCGTGGGGTTCTAAACCGGCGGAGATGATTAAGTTGTCCTCCGTGTTGTAAACCGGTGCGCACGCGTAAACCGGCCGTCCTTTCAACGGATAGTGTGACACAGACGAAAACGCCGTTTGTAGAATATTGCCAGCGTGTGCTTTATTCCCGTAGTAGAATAACAATTTCACCTGTATATAATAACACCAATAGGGCAGTGTAATGGTGCTCATAGGAAATAAAATGTCTTGATAAAATATATAGGAAGGATAACACCTGATTTGCTCGAACAACAGATGGGTCGGCCGGCGCCGACGGGCTAGTTATCCTCCTCGTTGTAAGCCGGAGCAGACGCGTGAACCGGCCACAACGTTGTAAACCGGCGTGAACGCGAGGGACAGCCACGGCACTGTAAGCCGGCGCGGGAGTTCATTGAGTAACGACAATCACTGGTGCCAAATGATGTTGGCGCGCCTCCATTCCCGCGATATAATGCTACATTGTAATGAATATTCTCCTGCATATAAAATATAGTAGGGCAAAGTAGCTTTGCCTGGATGAATTAAGATATACTTTAAAATAAATAGGGTAAATAGCACCTGATACTCAGCCCCAAGGTTGATGATGATTTCTGGATCCTGACGTAAGAAGCAGTACTGACAGTACTGTAGTACAACGCACTAGTAACAATAGCGTTTGTAGTCTGCCTTTGAGCGAAGCATCATGGGTTCCCCCCTTCTTTTATGCGCGACGCCTGTGTTTCTGCCCTTTCCAACTAGCACTTGACGGACTGCTACTAATGATTGATTTTTTGAAGTACCATCGGCCTCCATGTGACTCTTCCTCCTTTGCCTTTCTTTTCTCCAACAAGCAGCGGAACGACCGGATGGCAACCGGTGTGAGCGCGGCGGGAGGTGGCGACTTGGCAGGTGGAGCAGCCAGCTCTGGGCGGCGACTTGGCTGGTGGCCCGGGGAAGCCTACGGCTGTAGAGGCAGTACATAGGCCGGCGAGGCATGTGACCGGCGCGACGAAGCCAGCGAACGGAGGCGGCCCGCGACAATTGAGGAGCGGCGCAGCAGCAGGCCATGGCTGCAGAAGTTGTAGCGGCGGTTTACAGCGACAGGGTGGCTTGCGGTCGAGGAGGCCCTCGAGGCAGCTCAAGGCTGCGCTAGGGGGGTGGCTCGGGCCAGGACGGTGATGATGCACCGGGCCACAACGGAAGTAGCAGATTGGTGAAGCTGTATGGAGTCAGGGTAACCGGAGGCAGTTTGGATGCCCTCTGGCGACGGGTGTCTCGAGGCGGCTCGCGGTGAGGCAAGGCAGAGGCGAGCAACTTGAGGCGCGCTGGGCTCGACGGCAGTGGGGCCGTGAAGGCCGATTCAGGACCGGCCGGCTCAGGGCGCTAGAGTCAGCGGTGAAGCGGTGAAGTGGTGAAGCGAATCAGCATGCACCCACCCACGGACGCCGTAGGGGCAGTTTAACACCTAGCAGCGCAGCGGTGAAGCAGTGGCGGTTTGGCAGCGGATACCCGCAGTGCCGCAGAAGGAGCAACGACTTGTCTCGCTATAGTTAAGGCGACTTGGGGGTGGCGATTTGGAAGTGGAACTGCGGCGGCTGGGTGTGGTAGCGCTCGATGCAAAGCTGGCATGGCGCAGGGGTGGTCGGCAGCTGAGGCGGCCCGCGGCAGTCACAACGGCGGGCGGCGGTGGAACCGTGGAGATGGCGACTCGTGGCCGCGGAAGCAGTTTCGGTGAAGCGAGTAGCGCCGGCTTGGGGCATCTCGGCGGCTCCGGATTTTCTGCCGCAACAGTGGCTCTTCTGTTTAAGCAAGGTTGATGACAGACTGCCGTACAACTCGTCTTGGAGGCGAGGCCATGCAAAGGGCAAACTGAGGCGGTGACGGCTCTGCACCAGCGAGGCCCACGGCGGCTCAAAACCAAGTAGAGGCTCGAGATGAAGATACTGTGAATGCCTCCCTGGTGAGGCGAGGCGGCTCAATGATGCCGCGGTAGGCCAGCTCAGACCGGGCGAAGGTAGGCAGGGCACAGCCGACGAGCACACCAGGGGAAGGCCCCGTCGTGGTACAGCTTGGCGGGTCAACGGAACGGGCCAACAGAGGAGTCCGAACCCATGTAGAATCTGTTTCCGATTCGTGGGTGGTCCGGCGAGTCCGTATTCCTCTCCTTCTTCGGGTCGTAGGCCCTTTGACCAATTCAGCAGCTCCCCTTTTTTTGACTTGAGGTGCAAACAACGTAGTAATAGATGCTGGCTTCGATGGACTAGTCTTATTCATCCACGGAGATGTAGTAACAGTAGAAAATACATACGGGATGCTAGGCTGCAACCGACTAGCAGACGGAAGTGGATCACGGGTGGAGGAGCAGCAGCAGCCACACAGCGGTCAGGCACCCGTGTGACGCGGCGAACATATACTAGGGAAGCGAGCAGCCAGCCAGATCGGTCCCTCACGACATGAATTTACTTGCGAACGGAAAACAAACGCGGTTTGTGCGCTCGAATCTGGAAGCACCTCGGTCTCGGTGACCCCTGTATGCGGCGGCGGCGACTCGCCAAATCAGACCAAAACAACCGTCATCTAATGATTTTGCTCCGTACTGATGGAAACTCATCTGCCATTGGCTTCTCGCCGAGGTGCAGCGGAAAAGTGATCCAGTCACGACGGATCGCCTGGTTGTGTGTCCCGGTGCACACAGAGGTAATCCGGCTCTGCTCATCCAAAAACCATAAAATTCTCGAAACCCTGGGAAGAATCCCTCCAAGAACTCAACACCACCGTGCACAGGCCCCACGGTGGGCGCCAACTGTCGTTGAATTGGCACGGCAGATGTCCGGTTCAGCGGACTTAGTCGTGAGGCCGTGCATCTATGTAGTAGCTTGAGAGGGGTTGAGCGGAATCGAGAGACGCAACGCAAGGCAAAGATTTAGACAGCTTCGGGCCCCGGGAAACATCATTCGGTAATAACCCTACGTGCTGTTTGAGGCTAGGTCTCATTGTGATCCTGATGATGTTGCCGGTAAAACGGCTCTTGTGTCTAGCCCTAGAACCTTGTGAGAACCTGTCTAAACTTGTCTAAAACCTGTCCTTCTTTGGGGAGCCCTGCCCCTCCTTATATATGTTGAAGGGGCGGGTTACATGTAGAGTCCTAGTAGGATTAGGATTGCTTTATTACAAGGAGTCCTAGTCTTGCTTCCTTTGTAAGAGAATATTCCTTATGCTTTCTTCATAAATCGGCCCACCATAACGCAAACCGGCCTTCCGGGCCTTGGGCCTTGTCATCCGTGATCCGCCAGCCGGGTTACCAGTAAATTGCCAAGTGTAAACCGTCTCAAGTAAACCACCAAGTCCGGCCGTGTCATAATTCCGGCCGGTTCATACCGCGGGGTATATCCCCGACAGTTACTGTTACTTCCATATTACTTTGCTACTAAATACTTTGCTGCAGATATTAAGTCTTCCAGGTGTGGTTGAATTGACAACTCAACTGCTAATACTTGAGAGTATTCTTTGGCTCCCCTTGTGTCGAATCAATAAATTTGGGTTGAATACTCTACCCTCGAGAACTGTTGCGATCCCCTACACTTGTGGGTTATCAATCTTCATCGTAGCATCGTGGTCGTCTCGCCAACTATTGCTACTACTACTATCACTAACTCATAGTGATGAAGTAAAGCAATTCATACAATAAAGAGACAACCATAAGGCTCCTATCGGTTGCCGAAAACTTTACAAAACATGATCATCTCATACAATAACATATAACTCATCACGTCTTGACCATATCACATCACAACATGCCCTGCAAAAACAAGTTAGACGTCCCCTACTTTGTTGTTGCAAGTTTTACGTGGCTGCTACAGGCTTAGTAAGAACCATTCTTACCTACGCATACAAAACCACAATGATTTTTCATCAAGTGTGATGTTTTAATCTTCACAAGGACCGGGCGTAGCCACACTCGATTCAACTAAAGTGAGAGAGACAAACACTCGCCGGTCACCTTTAAACAATGAGTGCTCGCAACGGTGAAACCAGTCTTGCGTAAGCGTACGCGTAATGTCTGTCCGGGCCGCTTCATCTCACAATACCGCCGAATCAAAGTATGACATGCTGGTAAGGAGTATGACTATTATCGCCCACAACTCATTGTGTTCTACTCGTGCATATCATCTACGCATAGACCTGGCTCATGATGCCACTGTTAGGGAACGTAGTATTTCAAAAAAAAATCAGACGACCACGCATGATCTATCTACTAGAAGCATAGCAACGAGTGGGAAGAGTGTGTCTACGTACCCTCGTAGACGGAAAGCGGAAGCGTATAGTGACACAGTTGATGTAGTCGAACGTCTTCGCGATCCAACCGATCCAAGCACCGAACGTACGACACCTCCACGTTCAGCACACATTCAGGTCGATGACGTCACACAAGCTCTTGATCCAATTGAGCGTCACGGGAGAGTTTCGTCAGCACGACGGCATGGTGACGGTGATGACGAAGCTACCGACGCAGGGCTTCGCCTAAGCACTGCAACGATATGACCAAGGTGTGTATCTGTGGAGGGGGGCACCGCACATGGCTAAAACTGATTTTCAATTGTGTGTTCTAGGGTGCCCCCTACCCCCGTATATAAAGGAGCAAGGGGGAGGTCGGACGGCCCTAGGGCGCGCGCGGGAGAGAGGAGTCCTCCTCCTAGTAGGAGTAGGACTCCCCGTTCCTACTCCTACTAGGAGGGGGAAAGGAAGGAGGAGAGGAAGAAGGAAAGGGGGGCGCCGACCCCTTCCCTAGTCCAATTCGGACCAGAGGAGGAGGGGGCGCGCGGCCTGCCCTGGCCGGCCCCCTCTCTCTCTCCCTCCACTAAGGACCATGTGGCCCATTATCTCTCTCGGGGGGGGGGGGGTGATACGTCTCAACGTATCTACTTTTCCAAACCGTTTTACCCTTGTTTTGGACTCTAACTTGCATGATTTGAATGTAACTAACCCGGACTGACACTGTTTTTAGCAGAACTGCCATGTTGTTGTTTTTGTGCAGAATAAAAAGTTCTCGGAATTTCCTGAAAATCAATGGAGAATTATTTCAGAAAATATAAAAAATATTTGCAAGAAGATCCTCACCGGGGGGGCCCACACCCTGTCCTCGAGGGTCGGGGCGCGCCCCCCTTTCCAGGGCGCGCTCCCCTGCCTCGAGGGCCCCCCGATGCTCCACCGACGTACCCCCAGGTCCTATATCTACCGTTTCGGGGAGAAAAAAAATAAGGAGAAGGAATTATCGCGTTTCACGACATGGAGCCGCCGCCAAGCCCTAATCTCTCTCAGGAGGGCTGATCTGGAGTCCGTTCGGGGCTCCGGAGAGTGGAGATCATCGCCATCGTCATCATCAACCTTCCTCCATCACTAATTCCACGATGCTCACCACCGTGCGTGAGTAATTCCATCGTAGGCTTGCTGGACGGTGATGGGTCGGATGAGATCTATCATGTAATCGAGTTAGTTTTGTTAGGGTTTGATCCCTAGTTTCCACTATGTTCTGAGATTAATGTTGCTATGACTTTGCTATGCTTAATGCTTGTCACTAGGGCCCGAGTGCCATGATTTCAGATCTGAACCTATTATGTTTTCATGAATATATGTGTGTTCTTGATCCTATCTTGCAAGTCAATAGTCACCTACTATGTGTTATGATCCGGCAACCCCGAAGTGACAATAATCGGGACCACTCCCGGTGATGGCCTTAGTTTGAGGAGTTCATGTATTCACTATGTGTTAATGCTTTGGTCCGGTACTCTATTAAAAGGAGGCCTTAATATCCCTTAGTTTGCAATAGGACTCCGCTGCCACGTGAGGGTAGGACAAGAGATGTCATGCAAGTTCTTTTCCATAAGCACGTATGACTATATTCGGAATATATGCCTACATTGCATTGATGAACTGGAGCTAGTTCCGTGTCACCCTAGGTTATAACTTCTACATGATGAATTGCAGCCGACATAATTTCCCATCACCGATCCAATGCCTACGAGCTTTACCTATATTACTAGCTGCTTATTTACTTTTCCGTTGCTACTATTACAATAACTACAAAAACACTATCGTTACTTTTATTGCTGCTACCACCACTATCATATTACTTTGCTACTAAACTATCTTGCTGCAGATACTAATTTTCCAGGTGTGGTTGAATTTACAACTCAGCTGCTAATACTTAAGAGTATTCTTTGGCTCCCCTTGTGTCGAATCAACAAATTTGGGTTTAATACTTTACCCTCGAAAACTGTTGCGATCCCTTACACTTGTGGGTTATCAAGACTATTTTCTGGCGCCGTTGCCAGGGAGCATAGCTCTATTCTTTAAGTCACTTGGGATTTATATCTGCTTATCACTATGAAGAATTTGAAGGACTCAAAAACCAAGAACTTACTCTCAACTACGAGGGGAGGTAAGGAACTGCCATCTAGCTCTGCACTCTATTCTCCTTCTGTTATGAGTAAACTGGCGACACCTACTCCTGTTATTGAATCTGATATGTCGTATGTTCTTGATGATGCTACTTCTGCTATGTATGATGAAACTACCTCTATGCCTGACACTGTGCCACTAGGTGAATTTCTAGATGAACAAATTGCTAAGGTTAGGGAGAGTACAAATGTTGATGATATTTATGAAAGTGATGATGAAACTACTCCCAATAGATATGAATTGCCTGTGATGCCTGAGGGTTATGTTATGAATGAAGAAACTGCTAGACACTTTCTTGCTTGCAATGATAGATATGATCTTAAGAAGTTATTTGCTAAGCTGAAAGAAAAGTCCTTGAATGCTAGAATGAAACATGAACCCGCTTTTGCTACTTCACCTATCTGTGTCACTGATAAGGATTATGAATTCTCTGTTGATCCTGAGTTAATTACTTTGGTTGAATCTTATCCTTTCCATGGCTATGAATCTGAAACTGTTGTGGCACATCTTACTAAGTTGAATGATATAGCCACCCTGTTTACCAATGATGAAAAGATTCGCTACTACTATATCCTTAAGCTATTTCCGTTCTCGTTAAAGGGTGATGCTAAGACTTGGTTTAATTCTCTTGATCCTGGTTGTGTGCGTAGTTCCCAGAATATGATGTATTACTTCTCTGCTAAATATTTTCTCTCTCATAAGAAACAAGCTGCCTTACGGGAAATTTATAATTTTGCTCAAACTAAAGAAGAGAGTCTCCCACAAGCTTGGGGGAGGCTTCTCCAGTTACTTAATGCTTTCCCTGATCATCCTCTTGAGATGCATGATATACTTGATGTCTTTTATAATGGACTAACTGATGCTTCCAGAGACCACCTGGATAGTTGTGCTAGTTGTGTTTTCAGGGAAAGAACAATGGAACAAGCTGAATTATTATTGAATTATATGCTATCCAATGAAAATAATTGGACACTTCCTGAACCAGCCCCTAAGCCAACTCCGAGGAAAAGAGGTGTTCTATTTCTCAGTCCTGAAGATATGCAAGAGGCAAAGAAATCCATGAAAGAAAAAAGTATTAAAGCTGAAGATGTTAAGAATTTACCGCCTATTAAAGAAATACATGGTCTTGATAACCCGACACAGGTAGTAAAGGTAAATTCTCTTTATAGATTTGATGAAGGTGATATTCCTCGTTATAAGTCTGCTTGCCAATGCTTCGATGAGTTTGACAATTTTATTGTGAAACAAGAAAACTTCAATGCTTATGTTGGTAGACAACTACAACACAATTCTTATATGATTGAACGCTTGAGTGATTATCTGTCTAGTGCTAAAAGTGAACTGAAAATTATTAGTAAACATGCTTCCATGGTCACCACTCAAGTAGAACAAGTACTTAAGTCTTAGAATGATTTGCTCAATGAATTTAATAGTAAGAATAATGACTATGCTGTTAGAGTTGCAACTAGAGGTGGTAAAATGACTCAGGAACCTCTGTATCCTGAAGGCCACCGTAAGAGAATTGAGCAAGATTCTCAGAGAGCTAATTTAGATGCACCTAGTTCTTCTAAGAAGAACAAAACTAAAAATGATAGAACTTTACATGCTTCTAGTGAACCTGTAGCTCACCCACCTGAGAATCCCAATGATATATCTGTTTCTGATGCTGAGACACTATCTGGTAATGAACATGAACCTAGTGATAATATTAATAATGATGTTCATGATGATGCTCAACCTAGCAATGATAATGATGTAGAGATTGAACCTGCTGTTGATCTTGATAACCCACAATCAAAGAATCAACATTATGATAAGAGAGACTTTGTTGCTAGGAAGCACGGTAGGGAAAGAGAACCATGGGTTCAGAAACCCATGCCTTTTCCTCCGAAACCATCCAAGAAAAAGGATGATGAAGATTTTGAGCGCTTCATTGAAATGATTAGACCTATCTTTTTGCGTATGCGTTTGACTGATGTGCTTGAAACAAATCTTTATGCCAAGTATATGAAAGATATTATTACCAACAAAAGAAAGATACCTGAAGTAGAAATTTCCACCATGCTTGCTAATTACACTTTTGAGGGTGGAATGCCTAAGAAATTAGGAGATCCAGGAGTACCTACTATACCTTGCTCCATTAAGAGAAACTATGTTAAAACTGCTTTGTGTGATCTTGGAGCCGGTGTTAGTGTTATGCCTCTCTCTTTATACCGTAGACTTGACTTGAGTAAGTTGACACCCACTGAAATATCCTTGCAAATGGCTGATAAATCAACTGCTATACCTGTCGGTATTTGTGAGGATGTGCCTGTTGTAGTTGCAAATGTTACTATTCTATCGGACTTTGTTAAACTTGATATTCCCGAGGATGATAGTATGTCTATTATTCTTGGAAGACCTTTTTTGAATACTGCAGGGGCTGTTATTAATTGCAACAAAGGCAATGTCACTTTTCATCTCAATGGTAATGAGAATACAGTACACTTTCCGAGGAAACAACCTCAGGTTCATAGTATCAATTATATTGGAAAAACTTCAACTATCACTATTGGAGGGTTTGAGTTTCCTATTCCTACTATCAAGAAGGATATGACATACTTATTGTTGGGGACATACATATCCCCATTGAGGTAACATAGTGTTATTCGAAAATTCTCCGGTTTCATGTTACTTGGAAAGAGTTTATTAACAAGACCTGATCAACATTGTTAATGGATTCCTTTTGATGAACATGGGATAGGTGAATCTAGATAGCACAATCTTCTATACCCTCCTTTTACTTTCTGTTAATTAGGTTAAATAAAACAAAAATAGCATTATCTGTCTGTTTCGAGACTTATCGTTGCAATAAAAAATACCCCGAAAATAAAATTTCTCCAAATGACATGAAAATGAAATATGATTTTTTCTAGAATATTTAAGAAAATATGGCACTGAACACACATCGAGGGGAGCTAGCACGTGGCCATGAGGGCACAGGGCGTGCCCCCTGCCTCGAGGGCCCCACGTGGCCCCCCTCCACATATCCTTTCACCCATGCTCTTCTTCCTCCCAAAAAATCACCAACCAGCTCAAACCCGAATTCTAGCTCATCTTGCTGCCATTTTCGATCTCCTTGCTCAAAGCACCATTCACCAAATTGTTCGGGGAGATTGTTCCTTGGTATGTGACTCCTCCATTGGTCCAATTAGTTTTTGTTCTAGTGCTTTATTTGTTGCAAATTTATGCTGCTGTGGTGACCTTGTTCTAGAGCTTGCATGTCAAATTTTCATGGTCCCAAGTAGTTCTAATGCATGATATAGCCTCTAGGCACTAGTAGGAGTTGTTGCTATCAATCTTGTTGAGTTTGGTTAACTTTTATTGTGAGTTACTAAAAATTTTAGAAAAATGTCTAGGAGAAACTTCCAAGGTGGTCCTTCAAGGAAGCAAGAACCGAGGCTCGCGTTCCATGAGCCGGATGATGAACCACCGAGGGATGCTGATGTGTGGCCTTGTGAATGGTCGTCAGATGAATTTATGGGTCAAGCGGGCATCAAAGATGAATTTTATGCATATGTGCGCAACGCTGACCTCGAGGACTTCATGCACGATAAGTGTCTTAAATACCATGGCTTAACTGGTAGCTTTGTGAGAAGGTTTAAATTTTCATCTTCACGTAATTCTCACACTGTCCTGTTTGACCTTTATGATAAATCTTATACCATGGATTTAGAGGATTTTAATGTTGCCTGCAAGCTCCCACAGTGGGGCAGTATGAGTGATCCTCGCAAATCTGAATTTAGAGAATTCCTTGCTAGCATTACAGTAGGGGAATCCAGGGACGTCACACAAGCTACCACGGGGATACATTTTCCTGCTATTCATTACTTTGCTCTCTTTATCGGTAGATGCATAAACGATAAAGATGAGGTTTGTCACATGTGCGTCCCTGATCTTAGTGTTCTTAGGAGTGCTGTACTAGGTGATAGGCAATATAACTTGTGAGCAATTGTTGCACGTAGACTACACCATAATGGTTTGCATGGAGATTTATTTGGTGGGATCTATGCTACTCGCATAGCCCGCTATCTCGGTGTGTCTGTGCACACGTATGATGGACCTTTACCTCCTGCTTATTTAGACTGTAATGCTATGGCTAGTCACCGGTTTATAGAGTGGGATAATCAAACCCTCAAATATCGACTAATCTTTAACAGGCAGCATGCCATCCCTATTGTTCTTCCTGCCCCTACTTTGTTTAACTTTTAGGAAGAAGGAAGATACACTATAACTATGGAGGAGGCAAACGCATATTATAACATGACGGAGGCAACCCGTCTTCGAGCTGCAGCTCAGCATGAAGCATCTGCTGCGTCTCAGTATGACCCCAACTACAACTTTGGATATCCGTCAGGCCAGTACTGGCCATAGACCATCTTAGTCCAAAAGCCTAAGCTTGGGGGAGTACGTGTTTCTCACCGACTTACATTCATGTTCACACTTATTCTAGTTGTCGGTGCTCACACTCTTTCACTGTACCATCCATGCTTAGTTTCAATTTCTTTTTCTTAGTCTTTTTCTTGTGTGCTAGAAAAACCCAGAAAAACAAAAAATATTAGTTGTAGCTTCCAGCTAGTTTACTTTCTTTGCCTATAGTAGTAACTAAAAAGGAAAACCCAAAAAGATTTCCCGTTCTTCTTTTGCTTGTTGGGAGCTTTCCCGTGTAAATAGTTTCTTTTCTTTTCTTTAGGGGTTAAGAGTAGAAGACCATGATGAGATTGCCTAGTGCCTCTCATATGCTTTGTTGTTGATTTAATTTTGAGCCATATCACCTTGTCTTCTCTCTTGTATCAAATGTCTGCAGATTCCAGCTTAGTCCAATGCACGTGCACTATTATTATTATACACACCGTTCGGTCGTGCGAGTGAAAGGCAATAATGATGATACATGATGAACTAATTGAGATGAGAAAAGATGGTATGAACTCGACCTCTCTTGTTTTTGTAAATATGATAGTTCATCGTTCCTGATTCAGATTGTTATGAATGAAACATGCTTGCAATGAAAATTAGAGATCATAGCTGCTTATGCCATGCTTAATTAGCTGAGAGTTTATAATGGTATATCTTGCATGCCAACATGATATTAAAATGGTTGTGATGTGGTATGATGGGTGGTATCCTCCTTTGAATGATTTAAGTGATCTGACTTGGCACATGTTCACGCATGTAGTTGAAACAAATCAACATAGCCTTCACGATATTTATGTTCATGGTGATTTATATCCTACTCCTGCTTGCATTCATTGTTGATTAATTTTAATGCATGTTCATGACCGTTGTTGCTCTATAGTTGGTCGCTTCCCAGTCTCTTTCTAGCCTTCACCTGTACTAAGCGGGAATACCGCTTGTGCACCCACTTCCATAAACCCCAAAGTTATTCCACATGAGTCCACCATACCTTACTATATGCGGTATTTACCTGCCATTCCAAGTAAATTTGTATGTGCCAAACTCTAAACCTTCAAATGAAACTCTGTTTTGTATGCTCGAACAGCTCATGTATCATCTAGGGTTGTCTATATCTTCCATGCTAGGTGGATTATTCTCACGATGAGTGGACTCCGCTCATCATTCATGAGAAAATGGCTGGTAATCGGGATGCCCAATCCCATGCTCAAAATCATAACAATTAAACAAAACTCCGCCAGGGCTGTTGCTGGTTTGGACGGTACCCGTTGTTTCGGGCTAGCCATGGAGTGTGCTTGTTGGTGGTTGGGGGAGTATAAACTTTACCATTCTGTTTGGGAACCGCCTATAATGTGCGTAGCATGGGAGATATCGAGATTCTTGGTTGTTATGTTGACAATGAAAGTATACCTCTCAAAATGTTATTCAATCTCTATTTAAAAATCAAGCTCTGGCACCTCTACAAATCCCTGCTTCCATCTGCGAAGGGCCTATCTATTTACTTTTATGCAGAGTCATAATCCTCTTATCAAAGAGCACCAGTAGGAGAGCGCCTCTGTCGTTGCATGTATTACTATTAATTTGCATTGTGTATGATCATGAATGGATCTCTTTTACCATGAATTACAATGTCTAGTCAGTCCTTGATATTTAAAGGTGCTCTGCATTTATGTTTTGCGGTCTCAGAAAGGGCTAGCGAGATACCATCATGTTATATCTTATCATGATTGTTTTGAGAAGTGTTGTCATCCGAGGTTTATTATTATTGCTAGCTAGTTGACTATGCTATTGATATGAGTAGTCTTGAGACCTGAAAGTTATTGTGAATGTGGTTAGTTCATGAGCTTGTTGAAAACCTGAATGCTAGCTTACATATTTACAACAACAAGAGCAAACAGAGTTTGTCAAAGTTTTTCTTTATCACTTGCAGTTTATCAACTGAATTGCTTTAGGACAAGCAAAGGTTTAAGCTTGGGGGAGTTGATACGTCTCCAACGTATCTAATTTTCCAAACCCTTTTCCCTTGTTTTGGACTCTAATTTGCATGATTTGAATGGAACTAACCCGGATGGACGTTGTTTTTAGCAGAACTGCCATGGTGTTGTTTTTGTGCAGAATAAAAAGTTCTCGGAATCGCCTGAAAATCAACGGAGAATTATTTCAGAAAATATAAAAAATATCTGCAAGAAGATCCTCACCGGGGGGCCCACACCCAGTCCTTGAGGGTGGGGTGCGCGCCCCCTTCCCAGGGCGCGCCCCCTGCCTCGAGGGCCCCCCGATGCTCCACCGACGTACCCCCAGGTCCTATATCTTCAGTTTCGGGGAGAAAAAAATAAGGAGAAGGAATTATCGCGTTTCATGAGACGGAGCCGCCGCCAAGCCCTAATCTCTCTCGGGAGGGCTGATCTGGAGTCCGTTCGGGGCTCCGGAGAGTGGAGATCGTCGTCATCGTCATCATCAACCTTCCTCCATCACCAATTCCATGATGCTCACTGCCGTGCATGATTAATTCCATCGTAGGCTTGCTAGACAGTGATGGGTTGGATGAGATCTATCATGTAACCGAGTTAGTTTTGTTAGGGTTTGATCCCTAGTATCCACTATGTTCTGAGATTGATGTTGCTATGACTTTGCTATGCTTAATGCTTGTCACTAGGGCCCGAGTGCCATGATTTCAGATCTGAACCTATTATGTTTTCATGAATATATGTGTGTTCTTGATCCTATCTTGCAAGTCTATAGTCACCTACTATGTGTTATGATCCGGCAACCCGGAAGTGACAATAATCGGGACCACTCCCGGTGATGGTCTTAGTTTGAGGAGTTCATGTATTCACTATGTGTTAATGCTTTGGTCCGGTACTCTATTTAAAGGAGGCCTTAATATACCTTAGTTTCCAATAGTACCCCGCTGCCACGGGAGGGTAGGACAAAAGATGTCATGCAAGTTCTTTTCCATAAGCACGTATGACTATATTCGGAATACATGCCTACATTGCATTGATGAACTGGAGCTAGTTCTGTGTCACCCTAGGTTATCACTTCTACATGATGAATTGCATCCGACATAATTTACCATCACCGATCCAATGCCTACGAGCTTTACCTATATTGCTAGCTGCTTATTTACTTTTCCGTTGCTACTATTACAATAACTACAAAAACACTATCGTTACTTTTATTGCTGCTACCACCACTATCATATTACTTTGCTACTGAACTATCTTGCTGCAGATACTAATTTTCCAGGTGTGGTTGAATTGACAACTTAGCTGCTAATACTTAAGAGTATTCTTTGGCTCCCCTTGTGTTGAATCAACAAATTTTGGTTTAATACTTTACCCTCGAAAACTTTTGCGATCCCCTACACTTGTGGGTTATCAGGTGGTTCCGGTAACCCTCCGGCACTCCGGTTTTCTCCGAAACCACCCGGAACACTTTCGGTGTCCGAATATAGTCTTCCAGTATGTCAATCTTTATGTCTCTGACATTCCGAGACTCCTCGTTATGTCCGTGATCACATCCGGAACTCCGAACTACCTTCGGTACATCAAAACACATAAACTCATAATACCGAACGTCATCGAACGTTAAGTTTGCGGACCCTATGTGGCACCCCGAGACCGACGCTCCAGATGTCTTCCTTTTATTTTTGTTGTTGTCTGGTGTTTTTTTGTTTGTTGCATTATCATAATTATTATTGCATATCTTTGCTTCTTGCACCATGCTCATCTCACTTGTTATATTGCATTGTGCCCTTGTCATTTTGCATTTCATCATGCTCATCATATGCCTTGTGGTATTCATCTTGTTGTGCTTGCACCATGTTTGATACTGTTGCTTGCATATGCATTTGTGCCATGCATCATCACCTTCTCCTTTCCTTCTACTTCCTTTCTTTTTGCAAGTGCCACTTTTCCCTTCCCTATTAATGTTCATCTTTTCCCTACAAATATTAGACCATGTCCTGAACCTCTCTGCCAAATTTCATTCCATTTGGAGTGGTTTTGGTTAGGTTCAAAAATGCCTCAAGTTTAATTATATTCAAACTTATTTTATTTTTCTACCTTTAAAAATGTCCAAACCAATTTTATCAAATAGATAATAATTCCAGGAGCTTGAGGATATTTTTATATCTATCAAACTCCTCTCATAGCCCCCTAGCCTTTTCTTTTATTACAGTTGTTTATTCAAATAAGCAGAATTTGAAAGAGAGAGAGAGAGGCAAAGAGCCAGCAGCGAGGCCGGCCTGCTTTCCCCTGCGGCCCATTTGCACCTAAAGCCCGGCCCATCTAGTTCCCCTACCTAACCCTAGCCCAGTCCTTAGATCCTCATCTCTCCCTCTTCACCTATCCTACGCCGCCCCCGCACGCGAGCATTCTCTCACTCGTTCCCTTCACCCCTTTCCTCGATCTCCACCTCGTCGCCTCCCGAGCATCCTTCTGCCTACGCCATGCGTTGCCGTGCCTATGACCTCCAACGCCCGCGCCTCCTTCCCGCACCCGCGGAGCTCCCCGAGCGAGCTCGCCCATGGCCCCTGCGTTCCTCGCGCCCGAGCTGCCGACCAGGAGCGCCATGGACGGCCGCCCCAAGCCCTCTCCTCTCGTGCCTCGGGTACATGGGGAGACGATCACGTCGGCCGCCTTCCCCATCTCGTCAGGGTCCAGGACCCCATCCGCGTTCCATGCCGTATCCGACCTTGCTTCCTCCTCTACCTTTGCTTCGCGTCCCGCAAGTAGGACCCCGCCGCCGGCGACCTGAAGGACGAATAGGGAGCTCCACCATCATCTCCGTCAAGGTCCGGCTGCCCCGTCGTTGGACAGCCTGTTCTCGTCCTCCTTGCGCTGGATCCGGCGAGTTCTCGCGCCACCGCACCCCCCTGCAGACCACCGCTACCTCTGCTTCAGGGAACCGCGTCAAGCCTCTACTTAGGCCACCGATGGAAAGCTTTGTCGTGGTCTTGACCGAGACCACTGCTGCACCTGTACATCTCGGTTTTGCTCGTTGCACGCCAAGACCGCCCCGTGGATTTCGCCAAGTGCCACTACAAGACGCCAAGTACCTCAACGACCGATGTTTAACGACTACCGTTGCCGAAGACCCATGAACCAAAAATGGCAAGTTCGACTATCGTTGCCAAGACCGAGACCGCCAAGTACCTCTCGGATTCATCAAGTTCATCTTCGAAACGTGTACCACTACTATCGCCAAGTACCACGACATCGACGACCCTTCAAGTTCCACTACAACTCGTGTACGGCTACGCGGGTTCGGCAAGTACCCCGCCGGTGAGACCGACGCCCGAACGACTACAGACCAAAATGCCAGTACTGTGACGATCGTGTATGGCTACCGCCGCCGAAGGCCGTCGAATGTACCACTACCCTCGTCATGGATCTGACAAGACCAAGTGTACCACTACCGTCGACCTCAGAGACCCATGGACGTCAAGTTCCTCGTCGTGACCCCAAACATCTACGAACATGTACAACTACTTCCACTACCCCGACGTGAACGACTACTTCCCTCGTTGAACCCAATCCACCCTGAACATATGCTTTGAAGGCATAACCCCGAGATGATGCCCGTGGACGAATGTTGTATGATATGCTTGTGTTTGCATCATGTTCGATTTGTCTCGTGCACGTCCCTCCTCGTTGCCATGTCGTCGACCCGTGGGAACCCGATAACTGGGATCACCCCACCATCTTCTGCATGACTTGCTCATGCCACCCTTCTTTTGCATCGACATCTCAACGAGTTGTCGGCACCGAAATGTTGTCGCGGCATCATTTTCGGATTTGCCACCGTGGCACCCATTTTCCTTCCCACCACAGTGACGAATTACTCTATATCATCTTCATGCCAAAGTTTTCATAAAATTGCATATGATTTGACATGGCATCCTCATACATGTAAAGAAACACTTAAAATGTTGCTTGCATTTATTTTGCTTAAACGGCTAAGTCCCTGTTTTATCCTATTAGGTGTGCATCTTTGTCATGACATAACTCTGTGCATTTGTGTTCAAATTGATTATATAATATGTCAAAATGTTCGTCTCAGAGTGCTCTACATGTTAGTTGCATCTCCATTCATGTTACTGTTCATCTTGATGCCTTAATCCTCGTTGCAAGAGTGCATGTTGTTGTTAAGTGCTAAAAACTAATATAACTTGTTGATTTGTCTTTCTCATATTCTATGTGTGATTTTTGTTTGAGCATCATGTCAACATGTGTTAGGAGCAAAATCATGTCATCTTTGCTGTGGTGCAATTCACTTGTCATGATATGCCTTGTGCTGAGTGGAACAAGCTTGCAAAGTGACCTACTCGCTGTTGGCTGACTTCTTACAGTTGTTGAAAACTGCCAAGTTTGAAACTGTTATATTGTGATGCCATGTTTGCTTGATGCTATAGTCCAATCCATGAATGTTTTGGGATGTCCAATGACCATGTCTTGATGTCCATGTTTTACTCTATCCATCCATTTCCTTGTTTGAAAGTATGGCCTACTGTAGCTTGTTGTTTTCATGCTCTCAAATTGCTATAAAATGTTTCTGTCAGCCTGTTATCAGTAAGTTCAGTTTTGCCATGTGAATAGCTAGTGTTCTATGCATCCTATGACCATGTTCTTGCCATGAGTAGCTTCATAAACATATCTTCTTGTTGTTGGTTATATTCACATGCCATGATATGATTTGAGATGAGTTGCACAAGCTTGCAAACATGCCTACTTGTCGTTGTTGCTGCCATGTTCAGTTTATTTCACTAAGTCTGTGAAACTGTTATCTTTTGCAATTTTGCCATGATGTTTTGAGCATGTTCTAGTGGTGTTTATTAGCAGCTCAGTATTGATGCTTGTAGTGCTTGACATGTAGATGCTTTCCATACCCTTTGATGCCATGAAATGTTCCTGTAGCATGTTGTTTTGATGATTGCAAAGTGCCTAGTTGCTGTTTTGGGACAGCTTGTTGTTATATCTTGTTTCATGTGTATGTGTTGAACCATTGCCCCGTTTTGAGTGTGTCCTATATGAAACTTGCTTGTTTTTGCATGTAGATGCATCATGACCTGTTGTATACATGTTTTGGAGTGTTGTGCTTGATGTTTGAATGCATTTTGCATCAATGCCATGTTCATCTTGTGTTGCTCATATCTTCTAGGCCACAGCTCCGAATTAAATGAACTTTATGTGTAACTTGACTAGAATTTTGTGTAGATCATCATGGTGCATGTTAACTCGCTGTTTAACAACTTTAACTTAATGTTTGTTCAGATCTGGACCAGTTTCGAAATGTGCATATGAGGACTTACCGGAATTGTTATATGTTGTTTCCGGCCTCATTTAAACTTGCTTTGATGTGATGTCTTGTTTGCTTCATCCCTTGCCATGATTTGCATCATGTAGCCTTGTAATGCATCATACTTGGTTGAGCATCATGTCTTGCTATGTGTTGGGTGTTTACCGTGTTTGCTTCTTCTCATTAGTGCTTGTTTCGTTGCGATCGTGAGGATTTGTTCGACTACGCTTGGTTCGTCTTCGTGGATTCTTCTTCTTCATGTACTCGTTCTTCTTCCTTGCGGGATTCCAGGCAAGATGATTGTCACCTTGGATCTCATCACTATCATTGCTATGCTAGTTGTCTCGATGCTATCGCTATATGTCACGCTACCCATCATTTGTTGTCAGCCTCTCATTGTTGCCATGAAACCTCTAAACTTTGACACCGTCCCAGCGAACCGTTGTTTGGCTATGTTACCGATTGCTCAGCCCCTCTTATAGCGTTGTTAGTTGCAGGTGAAGATGAAGATTGCTCCATGTCGGAACTGGATTTTGGGAATATCACAATATCTCGTAATTAAATAAATGCACCTATATACTTGGCAATGGGTGGAAGGCTTGGCCTTTTGCTCGGTGTTTTGTTCCACTCGTGCCGCCTTAAGAACTGATAAACCGGTGTTATGTTCCTTGATTTTGCGTTCCTAACGCGGTTGCGTATATGGGGACCCCTTGACAATTCGCTTTGAATAAAACTCCTCCAGCAAGGCCCAACTTTGGTTTTACCATTTGCCTAACAACTAAAACTTGCATAGGGACTTTCCGGACCCCGAGGACTTAATTTACAACCCCGGGCCAGTGCTCCTCATGAGTGTTGGTCCAAACTAGAGCCCCTTGCAGCGCCACCACGGGGAAAATCGAGGATTGGTTTTAGTTGTACGGACTGCTCATCCGCTCGTGGCCTGAGACGAGATATGCGCGGCTACTATCCGGGTGTCGGCACGCCGGGAGGTCTTCCTGGACTTGTTTTACCATTGTCGAAATATCTTGTGCACCGGGATTCCGAGTCTGATCGGGTTGTCCCTAAGATAGGGGTATTTTTACCTATGTTGATCATGAGAGCTTGTTATGGGCTAAGTTGGGACACCCCTGCAGGGTTATGATCTTTCAAAAGCCGTGCTCGCGGTTATGTGGCAGATTGGAATTTGTTAATGTCCGATTGTAGAAAACTTGACAAAGGATCCGAAATAAAACACATGAACCACGTGAGTAACCGTGACCGTCTCTTTTCACTTTGATAAGAGAAGATGGTGGGGTTATGTTTGACTCGTAGGTACTTTTGGATCTCTTAGCGATCATTACTAGTTTGCGGCTGTTTGCGTAGATGCTCATCTTATTCTTGTACTCGTAAGTTAGCCACCATATAATGCTTAGCCGCTGCGGCAACCTCACCACTTAACCTCTTCCTACCCATTGCGCTTTGCCAGTCTTGATACCCATGGTTATGGGATTGCTGAGTCCTCGTGGCTCACATATGCTACAACAATAGTTGCAGGTGCAGGTTTTCGACGACTTGACGTGAGAGCGATCCTTACTTGTGTCGGAGTTCTTTCTTCTTCTTCTTCATCAGTCTTGGGATAGGTTCCTGGTCGGCAGCCTGGGATAGCAGGATGGATGTAATTCCCAGGATGCGACTATATCTCCTACGTGTCGAGGCATGACTTAGAGACATAAGCGCATTCTGGAATGATCGCAAGCGTGGTTTCTTTGCACAACTCATGTAAAGTTCAGGGATGAAAGAGTAAATAGTTGGCTTACACTCACCACGTCACATAGTGAATACAATAGCATACAATCATCCAAATAACACAGGGTCTGACTATGGACGAAATCCAAATGAGAAAAGATACCATAAACACAAGTCCTGATCGCCCCTAGTAGAAACCACTACTGATCATCGGGATACGTAACATAGAAACGACCATGCTCTTCATCGAACTCCCAGTGAAGTTCTGATCCGTCTCGTGCATTCTTCTCGGCTGTACCTGCATCTGGTGTGTGTTCCGTGAGTCACAAGGAATCAACAATCCCATTCCCGGGTATCAAAACTAACAAAGCCTTTAGGTGTGGAGAGGTAATAAAGTGTTTGCAGCAAGCACTAAGCAACTAGCTTACGAATTCAGAGCGAGATGAGAATATGTGCCAACGGTCGCCAAGTTGATCAAGAAGTGATCCTAGCTACTCACGTTCAAGCATAACCCCACCGTGTTCACTTCCCGAAGCCCTTCGGAAAGAGACCATCACGGTTACTCACACAGGTAGTGTATTCTTAAGAATATGGTGTCAAGTTATCTACAACCGGATATTAACAAATTCCCATCTGCCACATAACCGCGGGCACGGCTTTCGAAAGTTCAAAACCCTGCAGGGGTGTCCTGTCAGGCCCAAGATGCGATTCTATCCCGATCTCGTGACTCATACGTGATTGGGGCACAACCGCATCTCAGGCGCTTAGCAAGATGGATATCATTACATCGTACCATTACATACATACATGGGTATACAACAATCATACAAGTCACATGAATACAACAACATCAATAAAAGGCATCCAACTACGGATGCAAACATGAAAAGCACAACGACATCCATCTGCTATCCCAGGCTGCCGACCAGGAACCTAACCCAAGACTGACAAAAAAGAAGAAGAAAGAACTCCAACACAAGGGACATCGCTCTCGCGTCAAGTCATCGGAAACCTGCACCTGCAACTGTTGTTGTAGTATCTATGAGCCACGAGGACTCAACAATCCCATAACCATGGGTAACAAGACTAGCAAAGCTTAATGGGTATGGAGAGGTAAGGTGGTGAGGTTGCAGCAGCGGCTGAGCATAATGTGGTGGCTAACTTATGAGTACAAGAATAAGATGAGCATCTACGCAGACGGTCACAAACTAGTAGTGATCGCTAAAGATCCTGAACTACCTACGAGTCAAACATAACCCCACCGTGTTCTCTTCTCAAAATGAAAAGAGACAGTCACGGTTACTCCCACCGTTGTGTGTTTTACTTCGGATCCTCTGTCAAGTTTTCTACAACCGGACATTAGAAAATTCCAATCTGCCACATAACCGCGGGCACGACTTTCGAAAGATCATAAGCCTGCAGGGGTGTCCCAACTTAGCCCATCACAAGCTCTCACGATCAGCAGAGATAATAATAATATTACCCCTTATCTTAGGGACAATCCGATGAGGCTCGGAATCCCGGTGCACAAGACATTTCGACAATGGTAAAGCAAGTCAAGCAAGACCTCCCGGCGTGCCGACACCCTGATAGTAGCCGTGCGTATCTCGTCTCAGGCCACGACCGGATGAGCACAGCGTACAACAACCAAACCCCAAGTTGCCAAGGGGGGGCGCCGCATACGACTCTATTTGAGACCAACACCATCAGCACTGGCCCCCCTGCTATGTAGAAAAGAATCCTCGGGGACGCGACCCCCTATGCAATTTAATTAATTAATTAAGTTGTTATTATGAGGCAAATTAAAACCAATGTTGGGCCTTGCTGGAGGAGTTTTATTCAAAGACGAACTGTCAAGGGGTCCCCATATACCCAACCATGTAAGGAACGCAAAATCAAGGAACATAACGCCGGTTTATCGGCTCCTAAGGTGGCATGAGTGGAACAAAACACCGAGCAAAAGGCCAAGCCTTCCACCCATTGCCAAGTATATAGGTGTGTTAATAATAATAGTAGATATTGTGATATTCCAACAACAAGATCCGACATGGATCAACCTTCATCTTCAGTTGCAACTAACAACGCTATAAGAGGGGCTGAGCAAGCGGGTAACATAGCCAAACAATGGTTGGCTGGGAAGGTGTCAAAGGTTAGAGGTTTCATGGCAACAAGGAGAGGGGCTGACAAAAATGATTGGTAGCACGACATATAACGATAGCATCGAGACATCTAGCATAGCAATGATAGTAAAGGTGCCCAAGGTGATGGTCATCTTGCCTGAGATCCCGCAAGGAAGAAGAACGAAACCATGAAGAAGACGAAGAAGAAGCCTTGGAGACGAACCACGTGTAGTCGAACGAATCCTCACGATCGCAATGGAAAAGAACTAGCGAGAAGAAAGCACACAACATGGTAAACACACAACACAAGAACATGACAAGATGCTCAACCAAGTATGATGCAAGACAAGTCTATATGATGCAAAGCATGTCAAGGGATGAAGCACACAAGAGCAAAAAAACCAACAAGTTTATGAGGCCGGAATCAACATATAACAACTCCGGTAAGTCCTCATATGCACATATCGAAATTGGTCCAGATCTGAACAAACCTTAAGTAAAAGTTGTTAAACAGCAAGTTAAGATGCACCATGATGATCTACTCGAAATTCTAGTCAAGTTTCATATAAAGTTTGTATAATTCGGAGCTACGACCTAGAAGATATGAGCAAAACAAGTCAAGCATGTCAAATATGCAAGATGCATCCAAACAACAAGCAAACACACTCCAAGCATGAAAACAACATGATATTATGCTTCTACATGCAAAATCACACAAGCTTCATATAGATCATGCTCAAAACGGAGCAACGGTTCAACACATACACATGAAACAAGATATAACAACAAGCTGTCCAAATACAACAACATAGCAACTTTGGAGCAAGGTAAATATATGTACATCACCCAAACATGATAACAAGAGGCATGGATGTGAAATAGACAAGATACTTAACAAGCATGAACTTAGAACACACCCAAAAACTTGCTGGAACACAATTAAACAAGCATGGCAAGTTGCAATAAATTTATCCAGACTTAGTCAAAATCTGGGAAGGAAAAAACATCATCATGATGCTGCCTTCGGAGGCACAAAACAACAAGCATATCAACTTTACTAAGTATATAAAGATCATGGACATGTAATAGACATAGCATACATCAAACAACTCCATTGGAGCAACTCCATAGGAGGCATGGATCAATAACAACAAGCTTCACCAAATTGATCATGCTGATAACAACCTCGCAGGTACATTTATAGCAAATTGAGAGCAAGAAATAAATAAGCTACAGCATGTCATATATGCAAACAAGGGCATGAATGGATAGAGCATAACATGAACAACAAGACATGATCAATTGATATACTAAAACATGCATGGATTTGAGTTAGGCATCAAGCAAACATGGCATCAGGTTTAATAGTTTCAGACTTAGCAGTTTTTTCACTAAGCATAAAACAGCAACATTTGCATGGCATATTTACAAGCTTGTTTATGTCACCTCAAGGCATAACATGAAAAGTGGATTGCACCACAGCAAAGACCATATGATTGTGCTTCTAAAACATATTGGCATGTGGCATGAAGACAAACACACCAATAGCAATGAGCAAGTCAAATCAGCATCTCATAACAAGTTTCAACACTTAACAGCCAAAGGCACTTTTGCAACAGAGATTAACATGGCAAGATGGCACATAACATGAATTCTACAGCAACCATCATGTAGAGCACTTCACAATGAACATTTTGACATATCATATGCTCCATTTGGATAAACATGCACAAAGTTATCATCACCACAAGCATGCAACAAATTTAGAGTTATCACCAGTTTTAAACATATAGCACTCTTGCAACGATGATTAGGGCATCAAGATGAACTCAAACAAGCATTCCACAATGTAACAAAATGAAGAGCATATCACAACGATCCTTTTGACATATTATATGCATCATTTGGATCACCACGCAAAAAGTTACAGCCATGCAAAGTATGCATCAAATTTACAAAACTTAGGGACTTAGCAGAAAAAAACAGACACGGGTGAGCGCAAGATAACTATTCTTCGTACGGGCAGGGTTTAGGCGATTTCTCACCTCGTGGGATCGGCCCATTTGGAGAGGAGGCGAGGCAGGCCAGGCAGATGGGGCGGTGTTTGGCCTCGGGGAGCTGGACAGATGGGCCGGCTCGAGGAGGCAGACGAGGCCGGCAGGCCTGGGCCATGGCCCACGAGGCCGGCCAGGAAGGAGGAGGCCCGGGCGGCGAGGGCGTCGTCCTCTCGCGAGCAGGACGAGCGGAGCAGCGGCACGGCGCGACGACGCCGGTCACGGCGATGGCGGAGGAGGGTGCTCCGGCGACGGGGCGAGGTGGATCCGGTCAGCCCCTGGCCGGATCCGACCGTCGGCGGCTCGGGACAGAGCCGAGAGGAGGAGGCCCGAGGGACGTGCAGCGGGGCTGCAGTGGAGCAGAACTCCGGCGACGCGCGTGGCGGCGGGGCACGGCGACGAGCCGGCGGCGGCGGGAGGTGGAGGCGGCCGACGGCGGCGGGGCGGAGGCAGGCGAGGGCGGGCGCCTGCGGCTGGTGGTGGCGGCGGACGGGCCCGTGCGGGCCCGCGATGGGCTCCGCGGGCCGCGCGGTGGGAGGAGAGAGAGAGAGAGGGTGAGGTGGCGAGCTGAGATTGGCTGGAGGGTGGCGGCACGGTGAGGTGGTGTGCCCCTATTGGCTGCGGGGACGTGGCTGGGGCGCTGGACATGCCCGGTGGCGGAACGGACATGTCCGGCGACGCGAGGGGAGCGGGGCTAGGGTTTCATGTTCGAAAATTTCGGGGGGAGACACATATATATAGGTAGAGGGAGCTAGGAGTGTCCAAATGAGGAGCGGTTTTCGGCCAGACGATCCTGATCTGACGACCGAGAGCATGGAGGGGGTTAGGATGGGCTGCGGGCTGTTGTGAAGGGGTTCTGCGCCAAAAGAGAAAAGGCTTCCGGCGGTTAACACGGTTAACCGTTGGGCTATCAAACGAACTCCGAACGCGACGAAAATTGACAGGAGGTCTACCTATGCTATAATAAGACCACACGCCTAGTTTCATCCCATTCCGAGAACATTTTCCGGCCACTCATAAAATAAATATTCGGAGGTGCCGCGGTCGCGTGCAAATGTGTGTGGGCTCAGAACGGACAAAGGAGAGGACGAGGGGGTTCAGCCGGATGCAAGTTTTGAAAACATGATGATGCAATGCACATGATGACAAGGTCGAATGCAACACGCAAGCAGATGACATGGCAACGACAACGAATAACTGGCTGACACCTGGCGCACCGGTCTCGGGGTGTCAGAACACTCCCCTACTAACAAGAGATCTCGTCCCGAGTTCTTAGGAACGAGACGGAAGGGAAAAAGGAAGAACAAAGTTCTTGAACAAAAGATTGAAACCAAAGAAGATTGATGGGGTTGAACAATCTTGAAAGAAAGGATACAACGGAGATGAACAAAGTTGCAAAGACTTCGTTAGACAAGAGGAACAAGGGATACAACGAGAACCAAAAGGTTGAAGGATATGAAGCATGAATTGAAGGAACAAGAATGAACTCGAAAACACTCCGGTTAATAAGAGATAGAAAAGGAATTTGAACGAAGTAATTCGGGTAGCACTCTGACTGAAACTGAAAGAAATAGCACACCGGTTGAACATGAATGGAATAGGACATGAACCTGAGAAGATGAAACGAACACATGACGAAATGAACAATACAATGCCTCCGGAAAAAATGGAAAGAATGCAATGAAAAGAACGGAGAAGAAGATGACAACTTACACCACGAATGAATTTGAAAGAGAATCTAGAAGAGAAAGGTTTGAATAGAGTTGTTGAGAAAATCAACAACAAAAGAATAAGCTTATTATGGGCTTATGGAAACATCTCAAAACTTGAGGTGAATTATGCCGCAACCAAAATATTGATGAGCTGAGAAGAGCGAAGAATGCAAAACTCCACTTCAAAAGAATACGGAGAATTATTTGCACTCGAGAGGCAAAAGAATAAGAATGCTTGAGCTGCTCCAGAAGAATTTTGATGAATATTTGAAGAATGAATTAAATCATGATGAACCACCATAAAGAACTCCGGTAACAAAAGGATGATGAAGGATGAAAGAATAAAAATAAAGCCTTGCGATGATTAGTCGGGGTTCCGACAAAATAGCCGAGAAACAATAAACTCCGGAAGGAAAAGGTGAAGACGCTTTGGACTAGAATTTATTCATCAAGAATAAACTCCGAAGGAAGGAATTAATCAACTTGACGAGAATGAATAAGAATTATGGTATGCTCATCCTTCATCTATTAAATTGATGAAATCAATGGATTCACATACTACTTATTCTCGTTTAAAAGATTAAAGAGAGATATAGCTCACACTCGAGAAAGTCTTTAACCACCGGTAGGATTGAAATAATCAAAAAAGGAATGGATTGATATGATAACACCGGAAAAAAATTCTTGAGCGAACCACCGTAAGAATTGAAGCCGAGTGAAGAGAAAGAACAAACCACCGGGAATAATTAAAATCGAATGATGAAAGAGAACAAACCACCGGGAAGAATTAAAGTCAAATGCGCCAGGAAGAATAAGCACTTGGGGAATTTAGATGCAAGAGAACGAAGAGATCGCGAACGGTTAAAGAATACTTGAACAAAGCACCGGACGAATGTGAGACGAACGAAGAGGCATCAATGAAGAATATTTGAAGGACGAAGTTGAAAACTGAGAACGAATAAATCTTCTGAAATGATGGTTTCGGAGGAACACAAAGAAAATAATTCATGACATACTCTGGAAGAATGAAAATAAGAAAGGTTGAACCAACGATGAAAAGAATAGAAAGCGATCGTGGAGAAGGCATATGACTGATGGCATCCATACTTACATCACACTTGAAAATAATATAAGAATACTCCAGGAAAATAGAAGAGTCGGGTAAGATCCTGGGAAAGACTTGTAGGTTATGAGCCCACCAAAGAAAAACACCATTGGAAGGATTTAAATGGAGATGATGCACCGGAACAATTGAAAGGCTCGAATAAGGTGACAACCTCGAATTAATTGAAGGCAGACAAGAATCTCGTGAGATATCTTCGGAACTCCGGAACAATTAAATGGCGAGAGGCGAACGGAACAAGGGAAAACACTTGAGCCAATGAAAGAATAAGAAGAACACCGAGATATTGGAATTGAATCCACCGGAGAAGAAAAGAGATGAAGAATGATGAACTAGACGAGAAATCACCAATTGACACAATTGATGAAAGAAAGCAAAGACATCACACGAGTAGGATGGATACTCGATTAAAGACTCCGGCTCCGAGAAGCAAAAGGGTGGGGGGTGGGGTGGGAAAAGAAAGACCACATTGGACAGGAAAACAGCGTCGGTTGAAAAGAACTGAGGGTTGAACTTGCAAAAGGCGAAGAGGAATGAATTGACTCGACGAGAGATGCGCCAGATGAAAAGAACTGACATCGCAATGAACGAAAACTAACCGCGTGATCCTAAACTTTTCTTTAAGAGGAGAGGAGTAATTCAAAACACCTACGTCAAGATTCCTCACCAGAGCGACGAAGGGGCTGAGGAGTAAAAATAATTCCTACTCTCCGATATAACTAGACTCCAAAATAGTTTTCTTCTAGACTCGACAACGGCCAAGCTACGATCAATCAAGGGGCTCCTATGGTTGGTCGAGGCTCTGATACCAACTTGTCAGGCCCAAGATGTGATTCTATCCTAATCACGTGACTCATACGTGATTGGGGCACAACCGCATCTCAGGCGCTTAGAAAAATGGATATCATTACATCGTACCATTACATACATACATGGGGAACACAACAATCATACAAGTCACATGAATACAACAATGTCGGTGTACAAAAAGGGGGTACACTTTTTGTACCCCTATGACTGTGCACGGGCAGTCTGAGCCACGGGCACCAGCACACCAAGCACGGCAAGGGAGGTGAGCCAGGGTAAGACCGAAGCTCGATGGAGAATGAAGACCAAAGCCAAGACCACAAAGAGCAAAGGGACGAAGCGGATTCCCCCGGCAAGATCCTTGCCGAGGGCGGCTTTAGCAGCCCCGACAAGACCCTTGCCGCGGCAATTCGCCCCACGCCTACGGAGCGGATCACCCTTGAGTCCACTGCCCACATGGGGCAAGGATTCGGGAGGCATCCCCGTAGTGGCATGCAGATCTTTGTGAAGACATTCAAAATCAGATACACGCTAAGAAGACGACGATCCTTGGCGGGATCCCAGCCAAGGAAGACCACAAGACCTCCGGCAAGCATCTTGCCGGGGATGACAACAAGCGCCGCGGCAAGACCCTTGCCGGGGCCCCGGCAAGGACCTTGCCGAAGACACCCGCAGGGCCACTATCAGGCCCAGGCTAGCTAAAGCTTCCACCGCCCCATGCAGCTGCCGACCCAACCAGCTGGGCAGGCACCTGCGTGGCGGCATGCAGATCTTCGTGGAGACCCACCATTGCGCCACCTCAGGTGCCTGCTTTCCTACATGGCATCTCAGGCATCGCTGGCCAGGGCGCGTGTCGACACAAGAAGGAGCGGCGACGGACAAGACGGATGTCTCCCCCGTCCCCGATAAAGCAAGGACACCTAAGCTAAGCGCATTAAATGCGCCTTGTCATGTAATGCGAGGGATAAGCTCGCATCACTGTACTTTTTCCACCTCCTGTGTGCCACTGTGGCAACCCCTTTTTTCCTATAAAAGGAGGCCTGAGGCGACCAGGAGAAGGATTCTGCTTTTTTGGAGCTCCTCACGCCTCGTAGCTAGCTGAAGAACACATATATACAATCCACCAAAGCAGGAGTAGGGTTTTCCGCATCCTCGCGGCCCGAACCTGGGTAAAGGAACCGTGTGCTGTCTGTTGGATCCGCTCTTCTCTCAACCCGCGCCCCGCAACCGCAGTAGGGATTCTTGTGATCACGCCAGTTAGGGGGCGTAGTTGTGAGAATCGGCTTTAGCAGTCAGGTCGACGCTTCTTCATCATCATGGCGCCCAAGAAGAAGACGACGGTGGCGGTTGGCCAGTCGGAAAGCCGGACAGCCCGTCCCGACGCGGGCGAGCAGCGGACCGGTGGCGGAAAGGACCCGGGGCGCTGCTCGCGAACACCAACGTCGTCCCAGCAGCCTGAGTTTGGGAGGTGGCGATGTTTGTGCACCTGGTAACGGGCCACACACCGCCAGGTCCAAGGACGGAGCCAGGCCCTCCGCGAGTGGCGCGGGGCCTTCCAAGGTCGCTGTCGCATCACCCGAAGGCGACGCAAGGGCCTCCAGGACTCCCACGCCGGCGCCCACAACACGCTCCTCCCAAGTAGCGCGCGACGAGCGGCGTCACCGCGCCGAAGTTCCCGGGCGTCCCCACGGGAAGAGCCCCGAGCGCCACTCCCGGGACGTAGAAGACCTGCCCGCCCGCCGGAGCATTGGTGGAAACGGCATGCGATCGCGGGATCGTGACGGGGCTCCTCCTGACACGGTCAGGGGTTGAAGCGCGTCGCGGTCCGTATAGGTTTCGCTACCGCTAACCCCAGCCGAAGCCCTGGCGCGCGCGCAGTTGCTCCTCGACTTTCCTCCCGTTACGGGGAAACTCGACGAATGGAGAGCCACCATCCGAAGCCTTGTCGCAGTCGCCAACAAGGATGAACCAAGTCCAGCGGAGCTCCCAGGTCGACACCCCGATGGGGTCACACACACCGGTGGCGGGGGGACCGGCAGCGCCATGGCCACGGTGCATTCGCCTTCTCCTCGCCCGGCACCGCGTGTGTCGACTCGTCGGGACGCCAAGAGTGACGCCATCTCCATAGCGTCGTCCGACCCATGGACCCACGGCGACCAGCGTCAAGTTCTTCAAGAGCGAGCTCATGAAGACGCTCGAACCACCATCGAGAGCCGGCGCGGAGCGCGCCACCAGTCAGACAGGCGAGCGGGGCCTGCTGTGAATCGCCCAGCACCGGAGAGCCCTAGAGGTCTACCTTACGAGGTAGGCTGTCTGGCTTTTACCCGTGAGCTGCGACAGTTCCAGTGGCCCACTCACCGCACCTTCAAGCCTGACGTTGGAGAGAAGTACAACGGCAAGACCCACCCGTCGGAGTTCCTCAGCATCTATACCATCACGACGCAAGCTGCCGGAGCCCGCAATGATAAGGTGCTTGCGAATTACTTTCCGTTGGCTCTTAAACCTAACGCCATGTCGTGGTTGATGCACTTGCCGGTAGACTCTCTTTCCTCCTGGTCGGACTTGTGCCATGAGTTTGTTGGCGCCTATACTGGAGGTCACCAAGCCCATGGCCAAGCGAGTGACCTGCACGTCATACCCCAGAAGGAAGGCGAGAGTCTACGCAAGTATATACAGAGGTTCAGCCGGGTATAGTACAACATCCCTGATGTTCACCCTGCCGCAATCATGAGCGCGTTCCATCAGAACGTGCGTAACCGCAAGATGCGTGAAGAACTGGCGATGACCAAGGTGAAAGATGTGGCGGAACTCTATGTTCTTGCTGACAGATGTGCCCGGGCTGAAGAGGGAAGGAAGTACCCCGGCGAAGATGTCGGCGCGGAAACCGACTCTTCAGATGAGGATACTGCCGCCCCGACGAAGAAGGGCCGGCACCGCAACAGGAAGCGCAAGGGTAAAGCCGTGCTTGCCGTCGAGGGATATGATGACGCCGGCTCCGCCATGAAAACCAGGGCGGGTGAACCCGGCAAGGAAATTGCCGGGTGTGTCGCCTGCCGGGCCTTGGCGGCTGCCGAGAAGCCAGGAAACTTCGGCAAGCGATACTGCAAGATCCATCGCACCAAGGGACATGATCTCCAGGACTGCTGACAGGTTGAGCTCCTTGTTGAGAAGCAGAGGGCTGAATATGAGAGGCGGGACAAGGAGAAGGGCCAGGATGGTGCTGAGGGGTCCGGCAAGAAGCGTGACGGCCAAGCAAGCCATCGCGGCAAGGATAAACAGCAGGAGAAGCCCGCCCGGGGCCGTGACAGAAGGCTCGAAGACGATGATCACGAAGAGGACGACGAGTCCGGCGACCAAGAATTTCAAAAAGCTACGGAGGCCATGTGCGTCGATGGCGGCGCCTCGCTGCATACTTCTCACCGCCAACTTAAAAAGTGGGCGCGTGAGATTACAGCGGTAGAGCCGTCGTCCGGTGCCCAAAAGCCGCTGAAATGGTCCAGCACACCTATCATTTTTTACGCTGAGGATCACCCTGATCGCACTACTGCGGTCGGGTGCTTGCCATTGTTGGTTTCACCGACAATACGTAACCTCAAGGTGACAAAGATGCTAGTCGATGGCGGGGCCGGTCTGAACCTACTCTCGCCCACCGTGATCGAGAAGCTGCAAATTCCTAATGGAGACTTCGAAGATACGGGCACGTTTCAGGGGGTCAACCCGGGGAGAAGTCAACCAAAGGGGAAAGTCACGCTGCCCGTGACTTTTGGAAGTGATCTGAACTACAGGACGGAGAGGATCGTGTTCGATGTTGCCAAGATCCCCTTGCCTTACAACGGGATCCTTGGCCGCCCAGCGCTGGCCAAGTTCATGGCAGGGTCACACTACGCCTACAACACCATGAAGATGCTAGGACCTGTGACGATCATCCCCTCCGATAAGAAAGATGCGCTGATTTGCGCTTACCAACTATACCAGCAAGCGGTTGCAGCAGCTGCCGCCACGAGAGCACTTGCTCCTACGACTGGAGCCCCGGGAGGGAAGAAGAAGAAGAAGACCGGTGAGACCTCGAACACCCACTCTGGCAAGCGCACCTCTTCGGAGTGTTGTGCTCCCGTCGAGGACATGCCAGAGAGCTCCACCGGCAAGAAGAAGACCGGTGAGACCTCGGACACCCACTCCGGCAAGCGCACCTCTTCGGAGTGTCGCGCTCC
This sequence comes from Secale cereale, assembly GCA_902687465.1. Classification (NCBI taxonomy): domain Eukaryota; kingdom Viridiplantae; phylum Streptophyta; class Magnoliopsida; order Poales; family Poaceae; genus Secale; species Secale cereale. The sequence continues at coordinate 356,829,248 of LR738710.1, forward strand.
CGTCGAGGACGTACCAGAGAGCTCCACGGGAAGAAACAAGAGGTCCAGGGCCACACCGCCGGGAACCAAGAAGGTTTCCGTCAAGGAGGACGGCACGGGAGGGGCTTTCACCATAAGCTCCACCCTTGACGACAAATAGGAAGACGCGCTCGTCACCTTCCTGCGGGCGAATGTTGATGTGTTTGCATGGCAAGCATCCGACATCCCCGACGTTCCCAGGGAGGTGATTGAGCACCACCTTGCTGTCTGTCCTCATGCGCGGCCCGTCAAGCAGAAGGTCAGGAAGCAAGCTTTGGAACGACAAGAGTTCATCACAGAGGAGATCCAGAAACTGGAAGCAGCGGGTTTGGTAAGAGGAGTGCTCCATCCAACGTGGTTGGCCAGTCCAGTGGTAGTGCACAAGGCAAATGGGAAGTGGAGGCTGTGTATTGATTACACATATATCAATAAAGCTTGTCCCAAAGACCCCTTCCCGTTGCCGCGCATCGACCAGATTGTTGACTCCATGGCTGGGTGTGACCTGTTGTCATTCCTCGATGCCTACTCCGGCTACCACCAGATCTTCATGGCAAGATAAGACGAAGAGAAGACAGCATTCATCACCCCATGTGGTACGTACTATTTTGTACGAATGCCTTTCGGGGTGAAGAGTGCTGGCTCGACGTTTGCAAGGGCAGTCCAGATTGGTTTTGAACCCCAGCTCCATAGAAATATGGAGGCTTATATGGATGATATAGTGGTCAATACCAAGAACAGGGCAACCCTTATACCGGATTTACAAGAAACATTTGTAAACCTACGCAAGATCAACCTCAAGCTGAACCCTGAGAAGTGCGTCTTCGGCGTCTCGTCCGGCAAGCTTCTCGGGTTCTTTGTGTCGCAGCGTGGGATAGAGGCCAATCCGGAGAAGATCAAAGCTATAGATAAGATTGAAGCACCCAAACGGGTCAAGGATGTGTGTCGGCTTGCTGGCTGCGTTGCCGCCATGAGCAGATTCATTTCCAAGTCTGCCGAGCGCGCCCTCCCCTTTTTCAAGATTTTGAAAAAGGCAGGCCCGATGGAATGGACACCAGAAGCTGAAGCAGCATTACAAGATTTGAAGAGGTATCTTTCCTCCATGCCAATACTAGTTGCACCTAGGCCACAAGAACCGTTGCTGCTATACTTGGCGGCAACAAACCAGGTGGTCAGCGCCGCACTAGGGGCGCAGAGAGAAATTGATGATGAGGTGATAGCAGCGACAGAGCCTGATGCCACTTGTGCAGAGACGACACGACCGGTTGGAGTGCAGCCAAGGAAGAAAATGACGCAGCACCCGGTCTACTTTGTTAGCTCCCTCTTGCAGGGGGCTAGATCAAGTTACTCCGGTGTGCAGAAATTGCTATTCGGCCTTCTTATGGCCTCGAGGAAGCTGCGTCACTACTTCCAGGCGCACGAAATCACTGTCGTCACTCGCCTCCCTCTACAACGGATATGGCACAATCCAGATGCAACGGGAAGGATTGTAGAGTGGGCACTGGAGCTGTCCAACTTTGGCCTCAAGTTTGAAAGTACCTCGACGATTCAAAGCCGAGTTCTGGCGGAGTTCGTTGCAGAATGGACCGCGACGCCTGATGAAGAAGTCCAGGAAACTGCTCTCCCCGGGAAAGAGGCGAGTCGCAACTGGATCATGTACTTTGATGGAGCTTTCTCCTTACAGGGCGCCAGGGCCGGCGTACTGCTGGTCGCGCCCACTGGAGAGCACCTCAAGTACGTGGTCCAGATGCACTTCCCTAGGGAGGTATCAACGAACAATACTGCTGAGTATGAGGGGCTGCTTGCTGGTCTTAGGATCGCGGCAGACCTCGGCATCAAGAAACTCATGGTCACGGGCGATTCGCAGCTTGTCGTCAAGCAAGTCAACAAAGATTACCAGAGCCCGTTGATGAAGGCCTACGTCGATGAAGCGAGGAAGCTCAAAGAGCGCTTTGATGGTATACAGGCGGAGCACGTTCCCCGAGCGGAGAACGACATCGCCGATTACCTGTCAAAGCGCGCTGCCCTCAAGCTACCTGTGGAACCAGGTACCTTTGTGCTTCAGCTTTCTCAACCATCCGTTGATCCATCAACAGAGCAAAACAAGAGGAGGAAATCAGGGCCCGGCAAGTACTTTCCCGCCGAGCTTCCCGCAGCCGCCGGCAAGGATGTTGCCGGGGACACTGAGCCCGCCACGGGACGGCTAGCTCCGGCAGAGCGTCAAGCTCTTGCCGTCGAGATAGCTGCTCCCATGGCGGAGGAAATGCCTTTAGTCCTCGCCGTCGAGCCCCAGGCTCTAGTGTGAGCACAACATACCGTCCGATTCCTCCAGACTTGGGAACTTCGTGAGGAGAGAAGCGGAAAAAGTAGCCCGTCGGTCTGCTATGTACCAGTTCATCGATGACGTCCTGTACAGAAAGAGGCCGAACGTTGTGAAATTGAAGTGTATCCCTCGAGAGGAAGGACTGGGGCTGTTGGCAGAGATACATGGAGGCATATGTGGATCCCACATAGGGTCAAGAGCCCTTGCCGGCAAGGCATTTCGGCAAGGCTTCTTCTGGCCCACTGCCCTCCAGGATGCGACGGCACTAGTCACCAGGTGTGAAGCGTGCCAGTGTCATTCAAAGAAACTTCATCAACCAGCTCAAGCCCTTCAAACCATTCCTCTCTCCTGGACCTTCTCGGTTTGGGGGCTCGACATACTGGGCCCTTTCCCCCACGCCGTCGGGGGCTTTGAGTACTTGTACGTTGCAATCGACAAATTCATAAAGTGGCCGGAGGTGGAGGCAGTGAGGACGGTCACATCTCTGTCAGCCATCAAGTTCTTCAAGGGACTAGTATGCCGTTTTGGTGTGCCCAACAGGGTCATCACCGACAACGGCACGCAGTTCACAAGCCGCACCTTCATGCAATATACCCAAGACCTCGGCAGCAAAGTCTGTTTCGCTTCCGTTGCTCACCCCCGAAGCAATGGTCAAGCTGAGAGGGCAAACGCTGAAGTGCTGCGAGGCCTAAGAACAAAGACCTTTGACAGGCTGCACAAGAGTGGAAGGCGCTGGATTGATGAATTGCCGGCGGTTCTTTGGTTGATCAGAACGACGTCAAATCCAGCCACCGGCCAGACACCCTTTGCCCTGATATATGGGGCATAAGCAGTTCTCCCCACTGAACTCATATACGGGTCACCTCGAGTGCTCACTTATGATGAGCTTGAGCAAGAGCAACTGCGGCAAGATGACGCAATGCTCCTTGAGGAAGATCGTCTTCGGGCGGCTGTGAGAGCAGCACGCTACCAGCAAGCCTTGCGCCGCTACCATAGCCGGAAGGTCCATTCCCGAAGCTTTGAGGAAGGCGACCTTGTTCTTCGGCGCGTTCAATCGGCCAGGAATACCAACAAGTTGACGCCGAAGTAGGAAGGCCCTTATCGTGTATTACGAGTCACCAGGCCTGGCGCAGTCCACCTGGAGACCAAAAATGCCATTCCGGTGAGCAATTCCTGGAATATTGAGCATCTTCGCAAGTTCTACCCATAAGGCGCGGCTTGCCGGGCCCCCCGGCAAGCCACCCTTTTGTACAAGGCTTGCCGGCAAGGCATGTAACCCTTTGTACAAATCCAGGCGCAGACCCTGAGCATAAATAAATGAAGCGCTGGCGCCCTAAGTTATAGCATGCATGCTGAGTCGATTCTCCTCCTTGGTTAGGGTTGATAGTGCTTAGCGGCGGCTAACCCCTAGCTTAGAGGTTGAGTTTGCATCTCTTTGTCTTTCCTCTATCTCCTTTGGTTCACAGGACGCACATATATCCTTGCCGAAGCCACTTGGGGAGAAGAAAGAAGAACCGACTAGCACCTAGGCCCCGGCAAGCCAGTGTTGCCGGGGGCTACAAGAGCAAAGATTCACCCACGGCGAACTAGGGTTGCCGGGGGCTGCAGTTTCAGATAAGTTATCATCCCTTATCATGCATTCCATTATGGACTGAGGTATGTGAAACCTCATTCTTTTCCTTAAGCTATCCTGCTCCCATAACTCTAGGCCCTAGGGCTCGTTCCTGGGACTAAGTTTGGTCGTAGTCGCGGCAGCGAAAGGATGAAACGAGGAGCCTAAGCCCACTTCATCCCTGCCTCCGCCAAAGGCGTGAGAAAGGTCGAGCGAAGTAGGGAGACGGCAAGGCCTGTTGTCGGGCGAGAAAATGTTTGTCTTAAAGATATCAAGGATTTATTCCTTGTCATGGGTTTCACCCACAAACAAATGACCCAGCAAACATCCCTTTTTCATTAAAAACATTCCATTCAGGTACAGTCCGTAGGGAATGAAAAACATGAACAAGGGGATTACAAGTTTTAAATTTAACAGATGCCCGAAGGCTTACAAACTAAAAAGAGATAAGATGCCCGTAATGCCTTTCTTGTCCCTCTCCTCAGGAGGTAGGTCAAGGAGGCAAGAAGGGAAAAAGGAGCGCTTAGGCGAGCTACGGGTGGCAGAAGACACCAAGAGGACATCTTGGCGGCCGCCCAAAGGCTGGATGGTGATGGCGGCGCCGGAAGCAGAGCTCGAAGATGAGGTGGCATGACGTCAGTACGCGTCGAAGGCGTCGGTGCCCGCGTACTCCGACATGACGACCTTGCCGCCCGTCCTCTTCCTCTTCCTCTTCCGCAGCCTCCCTACGCCAGCCGCCAAGGGGACGGCCCCGAGAAGTTCAAGGAGCCCGCGACGCGGATGATGGGGTCACCGGTGCCACCAGGAGCGGCGCCCGACACCTAGTCGGACCCGTCATCCTGCAGCCCACCGCCCTCATCGTCGCTGCCGCTGTCCTCCTCGTCACCCTCGCTCGAGGAGGAATCTTCGTCATCGGAAGAGCTCTCCACGCAGCACCTTGCGCGAGTCCCAAAGTGCCCGAAGACCTTGACGGACAAAAGGCCACCCTCCATCAACTTAAAATGGAGAGTGAGCCCATCCGTCAAGCGTCCCTGACGAAGATACATCACATGAGCAGGGAAGTCAACGCGGACCCGCGTGCCACTGATCCCGCAGCCCCTCATGTGCAGCCGCAGCGACTCCGGCGGATCCAGCTCCATCTCCCGCGCAAATGGGGCCGGGAGATGAAGGCGACGGCGCGGCGGCCGCCGCAACCTAACAAAGAACTCGCAAGGGTCATCCCCAACATGTCCTCCACTGGAGGAGGAGCTGCTGGCGAGGGCGAGGCCGGCGGGCCGCCCCGTCCTCCTCTTCCCCGAGCGCCCCGGCCTCGCCCACGGCCTCGCCCCCTCCCCCTTCCCCTCATGGCCGGCTCTACCACCGCAGGTGTAGAAGAAGGAGGGACGCGTTGTCGAGCGGCGACCCTCGCCGCCACCGTTAAAGAGCGGGGATTTCCTCTCTCCATGGCGAATGGAAGAGAGGAGAAGAAGCTGAAGGAGAAAGAAGATGGAAGAGTGCGGGGCGCCGTCCCTCCCCTCCCGCTCTTTATAAAGGGGCGGGGCTGGGGCTCGACCGCCCCACTAGGCCAATCAAGACATAGAAGGCGCAGGGAGCCGGGACCGACCCGCCGCCCCAACCAGCGACGGCCCGGTTTCCCGCCTCCACCGTTTGCCACCCCAAGTGCATGGGAGTCACGTGGCAGACGTGCAGAACCGAGGGGACGGGTTAGGCAACCTCTCCCCACCCCGTGATCGTGGGGGAGTGGACGCCTTGAGGACCGCGCCTCAGCCCCCTTCAGTAAATTGGCCGCGTCTCCATGCCTCCCCCTGGTTATGGCGAAGGCGCGAAGCCGCCTCTTTACTGCGACGTGACGCATGTCTGCGGAAACCGCCCCGCGCATGCCGCCCACGTCACGCACGCCCCTCCACCCCGCGCCATGCGCGCGGGTCGTGGGAGGCGCAGCGCGCGGAAAATCTTACCACGGTAAAAACCGTCCCGCCTACCCGCGCACCGTTCTAGGCCTAGCCCAACAACGCGTCGCGCTTATGTGTGGCCCTGGCCCGGGGGCTCCTGTCGGTGTACAAAAAGGGGGTACACTTTTTGTACCCCAATGACTATGCACGGGCAGTCTGAGCCACGGGAACCACCACACCAAGCACGGCAAGGGAGGTGAGCCAGGGTAAGACCGAAGCTCGATGGAGACAGAAGCCCAAAGCCAAGACCACAAAGAGCAAAGGGACGAAGTGGATTCCCCCGGCAAGATCCTTGCCGGGGGCGGCTTTAGCAGCCCCGACAAGACCCTTGTCGCGGCAATTCGCCCCACGCCTACAGAGCGGATCACCCTTGAGTCCATTGCCCCCATGGGGCAAGGATTCGGGAGGCATCCCCGTAGTGGCATGCAGATCTTTGTGAAGACATTCAAGATCAGATACACGCTAAGAAGACGACGATCCTTAGCGGGATCCCAGCCAAGGAAGACCACAAGACCTCAAGCAAGCATCTTGCCGGGGATGACAGCAGGCGCCGCGGCCCCGGCAAGGACCTTGCCGGAGACACCCGCAGGGCCGCCATCAGGCCCACGCCAGCTAAAGCTTCCACCGCCCCATGCAGCTGCCGACCCAACCAGCTGGGCAGGCACCTGCGTGGCGGCATGCAGATCTTCGTGGAGACCCACCATTGCGACACCTCAGTTGTGTGCCTGCCTACATGGCATCTCAGGCATCGCTGGCCAGGGCGCGTGTCGACACAAGAAGGAGCGGCGACGGACAAGACGGATGTCTCCCCCGTCCCCGATAAAGCAAGGACACCTAAGCTAAGCGCATTAAATGCGCCTTGCCATGTAATGCGAGGGATAACCTCGCATCACTGTACTCTTACCACCTCCTGTGTGCCACTGTGGCAACCCCTTTTTCCCTATAAAAGGAGGCCCGAGGCGACCAGGAGAAGGATTCGGCTTTTTTGGAGCTCCTCACGGCCCGTAGCTAGCTGAAGAACACAAATATACAATCCACAAAAGCAGGAGTAGGGTTTTACGCATCCTCGCGGCCCGAACCAGGGTAAAGGTACAGTGTGCTGTCTGTTGGATCCGCTCTTCTCTCAACCCCGCGCCCCGCAACCGCAGTAGGGATTCTTGTGATCCCATAGGTGTCGTTCCAAATACAACGACAAACAACATCAATACAAGGCATGCGACTATGGATGCAAACATGAAAAGCACAACGACATCCATCTGCTATCCCAGGCTACCGAGCAAGAACCTAACCCAAGACTGACGAAGAAGAAGTAGAAAGAACTCCAACATAAGGGACATCGCTCTCACGTCAAGTCATTGGAAACCTGCACCTGCAACTGTTGTTGTAGTATCTGTGAGACACGAGGACTCAGCAATCCCATAACCATGGGTAACAAGACTAGCAAAGCTTAATGGGTATGGAGAGGTAAGGTGGTGAGGTTGCAGCAGCGGCTAAGCATAATGTGGTGGCTAACTTATGAGTACAAGAATAAGATGAGCATCTACGCAGACGGTCGCAAACTAGTAGCGATCGCTAAAGATCCTGAACTACCTACGAGTCAAACATAACCCCACCATGTTCTCTTCTCAAAATGAAAACAGACAGTCACGGTTACTCCCTGTTTTACTTCGGATCCTTTGTCAAGTTTTCTACAACCGGACATTAGCAAATTCCAATGTGCCACATAACCGCGGGCACGACTTTCGAAAGATCATAACCCTGCAGGGTTGTCCCAACTTAGCCCATCACAAGCTCTAACAATCAGTAGATATAATAATAATATTACCCCTTATCTTAGGGACAATTCGATCAGGCTCGGAATCCCGGTGCACAAGACATTTCGACAATGGTAAAACAAGTCCAGCAAGACCTCCTGGCGTGCCGACACCCTGATAGTAGCCGCGCGTATCTCGTCTTAGGCCACGACCGGATGAGCACAGTGTACAAAAACCAAACGCCAAGTTGCCAAGGGGGGCGCCGCATACGACTCTATTGGGACCAACACCATCTGCACTGGCCCCCCTGCTATGTAGAAAAGAATCCTCGGAGACGTGACCCCCTACACAATTTAATTAATTAATTAAGTTGTTATTATGAGGCAAATTAAAACCAACGTTGGGCCTTGCTGGAGGAGTTTTATTCAAAGACGAACTGTCAAGGGGTCGCCATATACCCAACCGTCTAAGGAACGCAAAATCAAGGAACATAACACCGGTTTATTGGCTCCTAAGGTGGCATGAGTGGAACAAAACACCGAGCAAAAGGCCAAGCCTTCCACCCATTGCCAAGTATATAGGTGTGTTAATAATAATAGTAGATATTGTAATATTCCAACAACAAGATTCGACATGGATCAACCTTCATCTTCACCTGCAACTAACAACGCTATAAGAGGGGCTAAGCAAGCGGGTAACATAGCCAAACAACGGTTTGCTGGGAAGGTGTCAAAGGTTAGAGGTTTCATGGCAACAAGGAGAGGGACTGATGACCCTCAACCGTAAGGGATCTGTTGCAGCGTTTTCGATAAGTAAAAGTGTCGAACCCAACGAGGAGCAGAATGTATTCATAAGCGATTCTGAGCAAGAAATTACTGCAAGCACTGATAGATAACTTTTTAGGGGTTTTCTCGATATATGCAACAGGAATGTAAAGACAAGTAATGTAAAAGGTACTGAAAGTAACAAGTGGCCCAATCCCTTCTTAGCAAAAGAGAGGCCTAGCAACTAAACTTATAAAGACTAAAGCGTTCTTGAGGACACACGGGAGAGGTAGTCATGTGCTTTCGCCATATTCCGTATCGATACTATGATATGTGTTGATAAGTGTTGAGTGGGTGGATCTATGCTAGTGCACTCTCTAGACTAAGATGAATGCACTCTTATGATTAAACACCTTGCAAGCATCCGCAAATACAAGATAGAATTTAAGGCAAAAGCCTAACCATAGCAATACGATCGAGGATCCATTATTCCCTTAAGCAAAAGCGTGTGAACTGGAGTTCAGGTTTCTGTCACTCCGGCAACCCACCATAAGCATTCTTTATACACAATGTATTCTCCTAGGTCCTTAATAAGGTGAAGTGTTGGGTGTTCGACTCACACAACACCACTAGTAGAATGACAACGCAACTTAAGTACCAAACAACACATATTACTTCAACAGCATATGACTACTAACAACAAGACTTCCCCCATGTCCTCAAGAACTAAGGTAACTACTCACAAGACATAAAAGAGATCATGATTAGTGGGGATAAATATGTGATAAACAATCTGGACATAATAATATTTCTCCAACAAAACTCAATAGCATTCACCACAAAGTAGTAATCAACACCGATGGAGTAGAGAGGATAGGTAGTACAAGTTACAACACGAGTTGCGATGGTAAGATGAGATGTGGATGTTGATGGAGATGGTGCTGGTGTTGGGGATGATGTTGATGATGATCTCGATGATCCCCGTGATGATGGTGATGACGATGGCGACGATCTCCCCTTCCGGGAGGTGATCTCCCCGGCGGAATCTGCCCGCCGGAGATGCCCTTTTCTTCTCTGTAGGTTTCCGCCTCGAAGCGGCGGCGGAACTCCGTAAAAAGTCCCGTGCCTAGGGTTTTCGGGGGACGGAGAACATATATGCAAAAGGGGGCGACCAGAGGTGGGCCAGGGGCTCCAGGCGCCCCCCCGGCGCGGCCAGGGGGGGCGCGCCCCCAGGCCGCCTGGGCACCCTGTGGCCCCCCTCTGACTCCCCTTTTGCGTGTCTTCGTTATTCGTCTGAAAAATACCTCCCGTCGATTTTCAGGTAATTTGGAGGTGTTCTTCTTCAACAACTCAGTATCCACTTTTTCCTGCTGAATCATGCGTGTGCTGTTCCGGCACCGGAAAGTTGCAAACTGTGTAAAATAGACCAAAACAACATAAGAACATCATCATAACGTGAAATATATCAATGAATAAAGATGAATTATAATACAAAATAGTGATGCATTTTGGACGTATCAACACCCCCAAGCTTAGACCTCGCTTATCCCCAAGCGAATACGAACTCGGTAAACCTGTCCACAAGTTTAGAGAGTGAAGTGTCGATAAATAGAATACGGACAAGAAGCATCATAGTCTCTTCACCAACTCAAATATCCTCAGCAGCAATCTTCAACTCATAAGGCTCTTATGAAAGAGTGTCAACACTTATATTCGAAAGTAGGACCAATGGAAACTCATTATATCATGGCAAACATGTCCTTTGGTCAAAGAACAACAAATAATTTTAACTTTTGCTTTTGATGGGATTAATTGAAGCTTTTTGAAATAACATGTTAGTAAGCAAGAAGTGAAAGTGTTAACACAAAGGAAGATATTTGCCTTAGCTGGGCATGACAAACAACTTACTTATCAAATGATAATGTCAACAAGGATATGATATGACAAATCTTAATGCAGGTTTATATGAATGAATCCTTATCAACATCAAACGTCTGCTCTCTTTGAGAAATAGAGGGAAGTAGAAATAACTGACTCAACTTAAAATTAAAAGATAGGCCCTACTCCAGGGTAGTAGGGAAAACTCATGTGCTATCCTTTAATCAAACAGAATGAAAACAAGTTTTTGAGAGGTGCATGATTCGTCAACGAATGCTAATAGATAACTCAATTACTTCTTGAACTTGACAAGTTTCGAGGAACGGCTCCCGTATGAGGACGATAACATCCTCTTATTCTCCTTTGTTTATCACTGCAAAAGTTTTATGATTTCTCATGAACAAAGCGTGAAGGAGGGTTTGTTTGTTATATTATTTTTAAGCCAGGCGCACTCAATGCCAGTTCCTTTTCGTATTATGGGTTTGCACATTATACATGCAATCTCGGGGTGAAGCTTGTCCAACTCAAAAAGGTCATGAATTGGCTACTACTTCCTCATGAGCTAAAGCAGAGGCACAAAATAAAAGATTTTGAACATTTAAGGATAACACATAAATTATATACTTTAGGAGGTGGTAGTGTAGTACCACGAGTAGGTAGGTATGGTGGACTCATATGGAAGGTATTGGCTTAAGGGTATGGACGCACAAGCAGAATTCCGCTTAGTACAGAGTTAGGCTAGCAAAGGTTTTGAAAGAGCAGACAACTGATGATGACTAAGATGCAAAGCAATATAAAGCCTGAACATTGAAATAAGCATAACACATCAAGTTGTCTTCCTTGTCAACATAACACTTCAAGCATAATAACATAAAGGTTTTGGCTACGTTGATACTTTAAGAACATCATGCTTGTTGTTATGACCAAAGCTATGTTTGCCAAGATTAAATAAAGTTTCATAGCCATACCTGACATAAGGTCAATACTCTCCATAAGAATCATCATATAAGGTCGATTGCGTGAAGAGAATACCGAGTGCAGCAAAAAGGAACCGATAAACTTCTCATTAATATTCCATCATAAACGACTTCACACACACGGATACAATTCTTCACCAAAGGGGTGATAGACCTCAATGCACACACCTATCTCATATAATAACCTCCCTAGACACGATACGACTCTACTTGACTTCTGAAAGACAAAAGGTAAAAGATAAAGATACCGGGCACTCCCCCAAGCTTGGAACAAGCCAAGGGAATGCCATTACCCACGGAGATTTCACCCATACTTGTTGGCGTTAATCACGTAGTCCTTGGCGAAACGCTTCCATGGATATCTTGTTAAAGTCTCTTGTGAGAGGCTCATCTCCTGAATCCTGCATTCAGTACCCAAACTCATGCGCATAAATCTTAGTTCATACTCACAGTTCTGGTTATATAAATCGTTAATTTGCCCTTGGAGTTATATAATTCTGTCTTCAGACGCGGTGATTCTTTCCCACATCTCCTTCATCTCCTTCAGAAAGTAGTTCTTCAGCTCGTTGGTGATGTCAAAGTTAGCTTCGACACCACGCTCGGTCATCTTCTTGTACTTGAAGACTTCTTGCTCCACTTCTTCCAGCCTGGCCTGGACGCTCCCCATCTTGATGGGTCCCTTCAGATCTTCTTGATGAAGGACGCCTTCCTTCATCTGAACAACCTGAGGGTGCTTCTTCACCTCAGCGAGGTAAGGGTTGATGACGTTGACGACGAACGTGTCCTTGGGGGAACTTGGAGAAGCCATGGCACCTAAATTTAGCTGAAAGATTTCCTGGCAGAAACAGATCGAAGAGAAAACACGCGAAATCGCAAGATACGTTGCCGGAACACCCCGGGCAAATATATAGGAAAAATTTATGCACAGAAAGGAAGGTAACGGACCAAAGCGGGGTCGGAGACGGGCTCCAGGGTGTCCAGGCGGCCTGCCGGCGCGGCCCA
>LR738710.1:356841534-356994415 GCA_902687465.1 Secale cereale
GGGGGCGCCAGGGGGGCGCCTGGACTCCCTGGAGGTCGTCTCCGGCTCCACTTCGACTCGGAATTTTACTAATTTTACAAAAACTCGTAATACGGAACTTTTATGATGGTTTGCGGTGTTTTCTTACCGCACTACATACCTTTTCTTTATTCTGCTTCTGCTGGCGTCTGAAACAGGGCTGCAACATGTTCTTCGTGGGTTGTTGTGTATATTATATTCACATCAACATCAACAGGGTCTCCTGCTATGTAATGTTTAAGTCTTTGCCCATTCACAACTTGAGGTTTGGTGCCTTCAAAATTATTAATCTTAATTGCACCAGACCGATAAACTTCTTCAATATGAAATGGTCCTTCCCACCTGGAAAGTAGTTTACCTGGAGAAAACCTGAAACGGGATCTAAACAACAAAACTTTATCACCAACATTAAATTCACGTTTCAGAATCTTCCTATCATGCCACCTTTTTACCTTTTCCTTGAACATTTTAGCGCTCTCGTAAGCTTCACTTCTCCATTCATCTAGAGAAGTCAAGTTCATGAGACGCTTCTCACCAGCTAGTTTTGGGTCAGCATTAAGCTCTCTAACAGCCCAGAAAGCTTTGTGCTCTAGCTCTAATGGCAAATGGCAAGCCTTGCCATATACCATCTTATAGGGGGACATGCCCATGTGGTTTTTGTAAGCAGTTCTATATGCCCACAGAGCATCTCCTAATTTATTTGAACAATCCTTCCTATTTCTATTTACTGTTTTCTGCAAGATCAACTTAATCTCTCTATTGGTAAGCTCAACTTGCCCACTAGTTTGAGGATGATACGGTGAAGCAATTCTATGATTAACATCGTATTTAGCCAAAGCTTTTCTAAAAGCTCCGTGTGTGAAGTGTGATCCTCCATCGGTCATGAGATACCTTGGTACACCAAACCTAGGAAATATTACATCCTTAAGCATTTTCAAAGATGTTTTGTGATCAGCACTTTCAGTGGGGATTGCTTCAACCCACTTGGTCACATAATCAACAGCTACTAAAATGTGAGTGTACTTGTGCGAAGAAGGAAAAGGACCCATAAAATCAAAACCCCAACAATCGAAAGGTTCAATCACTAGTGACTAATTCATAGGCATCTCATTCCTTCTACTAATGTTACCAACTCTCTGACATTTATCACAGGCTAAAACATAATTTCTAGCATCTTTAAAGAGAGTAGGCCAACAAAAACCTGATTGAAGAACCTTATGTGCAGTCCTCTCACCGGCATGATGTCCTCCATAGGGACTATCATGACACCGTCGGAGAATGTCCTTCTGCTCATGTTCCGGAATGCATATTCTCACGATCCCGTCGGGACCTTCTTTGAAAAGATGTGGGTCATCCCAAAAGTAGTGCCTCAAATCATCAAAGAACTTCTTCCTCTGCTGAAATGTTAGACCTGGAGGCAAATACTTCGCAACAATAAAATTAGCATAATCTGCATACCAAGGGTCGGAAAGAGGTTGTATTTTTACAACGGCAAGTTGCTCGTCTGGAAAACTATCGTTAACTGGGATGGGGTCATGCGGTATATCTTTCATTCTTGAAAGATTGTCCGCTACCGGATTGTCTTCCCCTTTCCTATCAACAATCTGCAAATCAAATTCTTGGAGAAGGAGTACCCATCTGATAATCCTTGGCTTGGCATCCTTCTCTGTTATAAGATATTTAATGGCAGCATGATCAGTATGAATAATAACTTTGGAATCAACAATATACTGCCTAAACTTATCACAAGCAAAAACTACAGCTAAGAATTCCTTCTCAGTAGTAGCATAATTTCTTTGAGCACTATCAAGGGTTTTACTAGCATAATGTATAACATTCAATTTCTTATCAACTCTTTGTCCTAAAACAGCTCCAACAGCAAAATCACTTGCATCACACATAATCTCAAAAGGTAAATTACAGTCAGGTAGTTGTACTATAGGAGCAGTTATTAAAGCTTTCTTAAGGACTTCAAAAGCTTCCTTACAATTTTCATCAAACGCAAAAGGAACATCCTTCCGGAGAAGATTAGTGAGGGGTCTCGAGGTTTTAGAAAAGTCTTTAATAAATCTTCTATAAAAGCCTGCATGACCGAGAAAACTGCGAATACCTTTGATGTCCCTTGGATAGGGCATCCTCTCAATAGCTTCGATCTTGGCTTTGTCCACTTCAATTCCCCTTTCGGAAATCTTGTGACCAAGAACAATTCCTTCATTAACCATAAAGTGGCACTTCTCCCAGTTGAGTACCAAATTTGTCTCCTCGCATCTCTGCAAAACTTTATTAAGGTTGTGAAGACAATGGTCAAATGAAGTTCCATAGACGGAGAAATCGTCCATGAAGACTTCCATAATATCCCCGCAGAAACCAAGAAAGATAGCAGACATACACCTTTGAAAAGTAGCAGGGGCATTACATAAACCAAAAGGCATACGTCTGTAAGCATAAGTACCAAAAGGACAAGTAAAAGTGGTCTTCTCTTGATCGGCAGTGTTAACATGAATTTGAGAGAAGCCAGAATAACCATCGAGATAACAAAAGTGGGTATTTTTGGATAACCTTTCAAGCATTTGGTCAATGAACGGCAATGGGTAGTGATCCTTCCTGGTTGCCTTGTTCAACTTCCTGTAATCAATACACATTCTATATCCAATAATAATTCTCTGAGGTATTAGTTCATTTTTATCATTAGGAACCACAGTTGTACCTCCTTTCTTAGGAACACAATGTACCGGACTTACCCACTTACTGTCAGCTATAGGGTAGATAATACCTGCGGCTAGAAGCTTGAGAATCTCAGTTCTCACGACATCCATCATCTTCGGGTTCAACCGTCGTTGATGATCAACAACTGGTTTAGCGTCGGGCTCAAGGTTGATAGTATGTTGACAGATAGATGGACTAATCCCCTTAAGGTCATCAAGGGTGTAGCCAATTGCGCCTCGGTGTTTACGAAGTACTTCCAATAATCGCTCTTCTTCATATCCTGAAAGGTTAGAATTGATAATAACATGATATACTTTCTTTTCATCTAAATAAGCATACTTGAGCGTATCGGGAAGAGGTTTAAGATCGAACACCGGGTCTTCTTTCGGTTTTGATAAAATTCCCAAAGGTTCAACCGGAAGGTTGTGCTTCAGGATAGCAGGCTGCCTCAAGAATATTTCATCTAGTTCATTTCTTTCCTGCATATGCAAATCATTCTCGTGGTCCTCCATGTATTGCTGCAAAGGATCATCAGGGGGAATAGCAATAGAGGCAATACTTTCAATAATTTTATCATCACTAGGTAAATCAGTACCACGAGGCTGCTTAGAGAACTTAGAAAAATTAAATTCATATGGCTCACCATCGAATTCAACAGAAACTTTACCTTTCTTGCAATCTATTATAGCTCCACAAGTTCTACGAAAAGGTCTACCAAAAATGATGGGACAAAAATTGTCCCTAGCTGAACCAAGTACCAAAAAGTCGGTAGGGTATTTTACCTTTCCACATAGGACTTCAACGTCCCTCACAATTCCGATAGGAGAGATAGTTGATCTATTTGCAAGATGAATAGTAACATCAACTTCTTCAAGTTCACAAGGGGAAATCTCACCGATGATTTCTTCATAGAGTGAATAAGGAATAGCACTTGCACTCGTTCCCAAATCGCATAGCCCATAATAATTGTGATCTCCTATTTTAACAGATACCACCGGAGTACCTGAAATTGGGCCTTTGTTCTTGGCTGTGACAAGGTTAGTGGAAACAGCACAAAAAGTTATATTGGAATCCAAAACATCATCAGTAGCAAGGTCTTTAATCAATGCAACTTGAGGATCGACCCTGATCTGGTCCTCAGGTTCATCAACTCTTCTCTCACTTTTATTTATTATGCCTGTCACAAGAGAGTGTTCCTTTATCCTCGTGGGAAAAGGAGGCTATTCATATATGACTGCAGGCAAAATAGGCTCAGCAACATAAATATCAATAGGTGGTTCTTTAAAAGGTGCATGGTGCTGGTCTCTATTCTTTTTAAAAGAATCAACGTCAGAGGCAAAGTTCTTACATAAATCAATCACTAGATGGGAATCAAGACCAATCTTAGAGCAAAAAGTATTGAAGTAATCAGTTTCCACATAGCTCTCAATATAACCATGTTCATAATTTATAGCGGGTTCAATACCTTTATCAATTTCCCAATCTTCAGTATTCCTTTGGATTCTTTTAAGGAGATCCCACCTTTCTTCAACGCTCTTCTTCTGAAATACCCCACTGGAGGAGGCATCCAGCATCTCCTTATCCTGACGAGAAAGCCTGGCATAAAAATTTGTAAGTATAATTTCCTTGGGAAGCTTATGAATTGGGAATTTGAGCATTAGAGACTTCAGTCTCCCCCAAGCTTGAGCAATGCTTTCTCCGTCATGAGACCTAAAGTTATATATATAATTCCTGTCTCGATGAATTTCATGAAGAGGATAAAACTTAGTATAGAAAAGAGACATAAGCTCCTGCCAGTCCAGCAAGTGTGAGTTATCCAGAAGCCCATACCAATCTGAAGCTTTATCTATAAGGGATACGACAAACAATTTCCTCATGACAAACTCCCTCGATACACCTGCAAGCTTAAATAATGAACATAGTCGTGACAAATATAGCAAGTGTTCACCAGGATATCTGTCTCCTGCATAACGATTAGCCAAAACATAATTGATAATGCCAGCTGGTATTTTACAAGGCACAATTTCAGTAGGGGGAGGATCAACCACCACAGGTGTGGGGCGTCTTCCCGCAAGCAACGCTCCAATAATAGGGTTATCCATAAGGACAAAGAGCAGCAATAGCAAAAAAACAGAATTATAAAAAGACTTTCTTACCAGTTTCACTTTACCAATAGCGCTACGCTCCCCGGCAACGGCGCCAGAAAACGTTACTTGATGACCCTCAACCGTAAGGGATCTGTTGCAGTGTTTTCGATAAGTAAGAGTGTCGAACCCAACGAGGAGCAGAAGGTATTGATAAGCGATTCTGAGCAAGAAATTACTGCAAGCACTGATAGATAACTTTTAGGGGTTTTCTCGATATAAGAAACAGGAATGTAAAGACAAGTAATGTAAAAGGTACTGAAAGTAACAAGTGGCCCAATCCCTTCTTAGCAAAGGAGAGGCCTAGCAACTGAACTTATAAAGACTAAAGCGTTCTTGAGGACACACGGGAGAGGTAGTCATGTGCTTTCGCCATATTCCGTATCGATACTATGATATGTGTTGATAAGTGTTGAGTGGGTGGATCTATGCTAGTGCACTCTCTAGACTAAGATGAATGCACTCTTATGATTAAACACCTTGCAAGCATCCGCAAATACAAGATAGAATTTAAGGCAAAAGCCTAACCATAGCAATACGATCGAGGATCCATTATTCCCTTATGCAAAAGCGTGCGAACTGGGGTTCAGGTTTATGTCACTCCGGCAACCCACCATAAGCATTCTTTATACACAATGTATTCTCCTAGGTCCTTAATAAGGCGAAGTGTTGGGTGTTCGACTCACACAACACCACTAGTAGAATGACAACGCAACTTAAGTACCAAACAACACATATTACTTCAACAACATATGACTACTAACAACAAGACTTCCCCCATGTCCTCAAGAACTAAGGTAACTACTCACAAGACATAAAAGAGATCATGATCAGTGGGGATAAATATGTGATAAACAATCTGGACATAATAATATTTCTCCAACAAAACTCAATAGCATTCACCACAAAGTAGTAATCAACACCGATGGAGTAGAGAGGATAGGTAGTACAAGTTACAACACGAGTTGCGATGGTAAGATGAGATTGGATGTAGATGGAGATGGTGCTGGTGTTGGGGATGATGTTGATGATGATCTCGATGATGCCCGTGATGATGGTGATGACGATGGCGATGATCTCCCCTTCCGGGAGGTGATCTCCCCGGCGGAATCTGCCCGCCGGAGATGCCCTTTTCTTCTCTGTAGGTTTCCGCCTCAAAGCGGCGGCGGAACTCCGTAAAAAGTCCCGTGCCTAGGGTTTTCGGGGGACGGAGAACATATATGCAAAAGGGGGCAACCAGAGGTGGGCCAGGGGCTCCAGGCGCCCCCCCCGGCGTGACCAGGGGGGCGCGCCCCCAGGCCGCCTGGGCACCCTGTGGCCCCCCTCTGACTCCCCTTTTGCGTGTCTTCGTTATTCGTCTGAAAAATACCTCCCGTCGATTTTCACATAATTTGGAGGTGTTCTTCTTCAGCAACTCAGTATCCACTTTTTCCTGCTGAATCCTGCGTCTGCTGTTCCGGCACCGGAAAGTTGCAAACTGTGTAAAATAGACCAAAACAACATAAGAACATCATCATAACGTGAAATATATCAATGGATAAAGATGAATTATAATACAAAATAGTGATGCATTTTGGACGTATCAGGGGCCGACAAAAATGATGGGTAGCGTGACATATAACGATAGCATCGAGACATATAGCATAGCAATTGATGTAGGGTGGAACCCTAAGTGGCCTATCTTTCACGAAAAGGAGGGATCCCAAGGATGAACACAAGAGGCACGAGGGAAGACACAAGAGGGACAAGAAGAAAACACTCAAACCAACACGTTTAGGTCACACAAATGCTAGATCCGGGTACACAAAGTGCGATACACGATACATGATCAACTAAGGACGATACAAGTGGTGGTAGTCATCTCCGTGTGGAGGTCTTGATGTGCTTCTCCGTGAAGGAGGTCTTGAATCCGGTGGATCTTCTCCAAAGAGGCCGCGGTCTCGTAGGAGAGGAACCACTCAGGTCTAAAATGAGCTATCACAAAGCAACCTAGCACGAAGGAAGTCAACGAGTATATATTACATGGGATGACGCCGTCGGGTCGGACGTCCGCTGGGTCACCGGACGTCCGGTGGCTCGGGAGGGACTGGACGTCCGGTAATCCTCAGATTTCCGCTATTTACGTTCTATGGTCAGTGTCACGGACGTCCGGTGTCTTCCGATCGTCCGGTCTTCTGGGAGTCACCGGTCGTCCGGTTATCGTCGGACGTCCGGTGCCTGGAGGTGACCAGTCGTCCGGTAGGGGCCGGACGTCCGGTGCCTGTAGCGTCTTCAGCCGCACTTCTCCTTGTTCCAAGCACTTGTCGATCCCAACGCCTTGTCCACTCTATAGAGCCGTCCCGTGGCCTTCATCCAAGTACCTGAGTATGCATAGAGTTCCTGATGAGGGTAGAAGCCATGTGCCATGCGATCGAGAGGGAATTGATAAAGGAGCGAGTTCACCTCGTCTTCGAGAGCTCTTGCATGTGCTTGTGTCATAGGTCCTTTGGGTACTTGGTGAGTCGATGGTAGGTCCATGGGGATGACCTTGGGATGCTCTGCATCATCTCCCCTCCCTTGGGAAAGATCTGACCTCGGATCGAAATCTTCATCACCATGGAAAGGGGATAGGTCCTTGATGTTGACGGTATTGCTCACGTTGTACTTGTCTCGCGGAATGTCGATCTTGTATGCATTGTTGTTGTAGCGTGCTAGCACCTTGAAAGGTCCGTCGGCTCGAGGTAGTAGTTTGGACTTGCGTTCGTGGGGGAAGCGGTCCTTTCGAAGATGAAGCCATACGAGATCTCCCGGTTGGAACACCATTGGTGCCTTGTTGATGTTGAGCTTTGTGGCGAGGCGATGGACTTGTCGCTTGATCGTTGCCCTTGTATCTTCATGCACCTTCTTGAGTTAGCTTGCTCGTGCACTTGCGTCCATGTTAATGCGCTCTTGTAGAGGTAGAGGTAGGATGTCCAATGGGGACAACGGGTTGAAGCCGTAGACGACCTCGAAGGGGGACTTGTCGGTAGTCGAATGTCTTGCGTGGTTGTAGGCGTTCTCGGCGACGGGCAAGCATTGATACCATTCCTTGATGTTCTCCTTGATCAACACACGAAGAAGCGTCGAAAGTGTGCGGTTCGTCACCTCCGTTTGGCCGTCGGTTTGGGGATGATATGCCGAAGAGAAGAGGAGCTTGATGCCGAGTCTGGCGCATAGAGTCTTCCAAAAGTAGATCAAGAACTTGATGTCCCGGTCCGACACGATCGTCTTGGGTACTCCATGTAGACGAATGATTTCCCTACAAAAGAGATTTGCAACATGTGAAGCATCGTCTATCTTGTTACAAGGAATAAAATGAGCCATTTTAGAGAATCTATCGACGACAACAAACACGGAATCTTTGCCATTTTGAGTCCTAGGCAATCCAAGTATAAAGTCCATGCTTATGTCTTCCCATGGATGGTATGGAATAGGAAGTGGCATGTAAAGACTATGAGATTGAGCTTTTGACTTAGCTTTGCGGCATGTAGAACATCGGTTGGTGAGACGTGAGACGTCACGTAGCATCTTGGGCCAAAAGTAGTTCTTTGAGAGCGTAGCAAATGTCTTGTCACGTCCAAAGTGTCCCATGAGTCCTCCTCCATGAGATTCCTGCAAAAGGAGCAAACGAAGCGAAGACTCGAGAATGCAAAGTTTGTTAGCTCTCATAAGATATCCATCCTTTATGTAGTAGCATTCCCAAGAAGTGCGAGTTAACCACTTAGCATAAGGATGTCCAAAGAAAGGATCATGCTCATATAAATCTTTGATGTGCTCAAAACCAATAACATTCAACTCAAGTTGTGTAACAAGCATGCATTTGCGGGAAAGCGCATCCGCCACAACATTTTCTTTGCCTTTGATGTATTTGATGACATAGGGAAAAGACTCAATGAACTCACTCAACTTAACATGATGCTTGTTTAACTTAGTTTGACCCTTGAGATACTTGAGAGTCTCATGGTCCGTATGAAGAATGAATTCATGAGGTCTAAGGTAGTGTTCCCAAACACGTAAAACTCGTACCAAGGCATATAGCTCTTTATCATAGATGGGGTAGTTAAGTTGCGCTCCGGATAGCTTCTCGCTAAAGTACGCAATTGGGCGATTTTCTTGCATTAGCACGCCACCTATGCCGGTACTGCTAGCGTCACAATGAATCTCAAAAGGTTTGTCAAAGTTTGGTAATGCAAGAAGTGGTGCGTGGGTAAGCAAGCTTTTTAGCTCATTGAACACGGTATCTTGCGAAGGACCCCAAACAAAGGGTGCGTTCTTCTTGCTCAAGGCGTGTAGAGGCATAGCAATGGTGCTAAAGTCCTTCACAAAACGTCGATAGAAACCGGCTAAACCAAGAAAGCTACGCACTTGTTGGAGATTGGTTGGTTGTGGCCAAGTTTTAATTGCTTCAATTTTAGTTTCATCAACGTGAACACCTTGTGAAGAAACGACAAATCCTAGGAAGACGACCTTGTCAACTCGAAAAGTGCATTTTTCCATGTTAGCATATAAGCGCTCTTTCCGAAGGGTTTGTAAAACCATACGGATGTGTGTCACATGGTCCTCAAGCGACTTGCTAAAAACGAGGATGTCATCAAAGTAAACCACTACAAAGACGCCTATGTAGGGTCGTAGAACAAAATGCATGAGACGCATAAATGAACCTGGCGCTTTCGATAAACCCATTGGCATGACAAGCCACTCATATAACCCAAACTTGGTTTTGAAAGCCATTTCCCACTCATAACCCTCTTGAATGCGAATTTGGTAGTAGCCACTTTTAAGATCAATTTTTGAAAAGATGGTGGCACCACATAGTTCATCAAGCATGTCGTCTAAGCCTGGAATAGGGTGAATGTATCTAATGGTGATAGCATTTATCGGGCGACAATCGGAGCACATGCGAAAACTTCCGTCTTTCTTAGGCACTAGAATAACCGGAACGGCACAAGGGCTCAAGCTTTCACGTACATGACCTTTGTCGATGAGTTGTTGCACTTGCCATTGTATTTCCTTGGTTTCCTCAGGATTGACGCGGTAAGGAGCCTTGTTTGGAAGTGGTGCGCCGGGTATGAGGTCGATGCGGTGTTCAATTCCGCGAAGTGGAGATAGACCCGGAGGTAGCTCATCGGGAAAGACGTCCGAGAATTCCTGCAACAATTGAGACAACACTAAAGGTAGAGGTGGTGAAGTGCTAGTTGGTTTGGCTTCCCCTTTGCATAAAAGCACAAGGTGAAAGACACTCGATGGGTTCTCACACACTTCTCTCATCTCACTTTTGGTGGCAAATAGCACTAGTTGCTTGTTGTCGCTCATCGTGGAGTCGCTCATATTTGGCTTGTGGCTCTCACTCTCCTTTTGGTGGCTCACTCTCTCACCATTCTCTCCTTGATGGTTGGTAGGTAAGTGTTTGTCGGCAGCTACTTGACTTGGTGACATGGGACGTAGCACGAATTCCCTGCCCTTCATCTTGAAGCTATAGTGGTTGGTCCGTCCATTATGTGTGACTTCACGATCGTATTGCCATGGTCGTCCAAGTAGAAGGAGGCACACGGACATAGGGACCACATCACACTCAAGTGTGTCCTCGTAGGTGCCTATCTTGAAGGAGACTTGCACGGTGTGCTCGACTCGAAGAATTCCGGCGTCATTAAGCCATTGGACTTTGTTGGGATGAGGGTGCTTCGTCTTGACCAATTGTAGCTTGTCGCATAGCTCTTCGCTTGCCAAGTTATGACAACTTCCTCCATCGATGATAACCTTGACGGAGCGTCCATTGATGCCGGCCTTGGTATGGAAAATGTGACATCATTGGTCGTCATCTTGTTGATGTTGGAGTGTCAAGACCTTGGAGACAATGAGATTGGGACTCGAGTCATTGTCGCAAAACACTTGATCATCTTCTTCTTCATTCACTTGGCGATGCATATCTACATGTTCAAGGGCTTCCATCTCATCATTGCTCATTGAGTCATAGGATCCGTCATCATTGATAATCATGGTATGAACGGTCTTGCACTCAAATGACTTGTGGCCTCGCCCATGGCACTTGAAACATTTGATGGAACTCGTCTTGGAGTTGTCCTCGGGTGGAGTTGTAGATGTTGAAGCTCTTGGCTTGAAGTTGTTCGTAGAGGGCGGACGACTTGATGTAGTCGTATTCTAGTAGCTTGACTTGTCACCGAAGTTTGTAGATGGCTTGGTAGAAGTAGGAGGAGCCGAAGTCATTGAAGCTTGGTTGTAGGAGCCGAAGTTCTTGGAGGTGAACTTGGAGTACTTGTAGTCCTCTTAAACTTGTCGCTCCGCTTTGGTTGCTTGGTGTACTAGCTCGAGGAGATTGGTGTATGGTTGAAAGTCTGCAATCTTCTTGATAGGGTCGTTGAGTCCGTTCAAGAATCTCAGCATTGTTTGCTCTTCATCTTCCGTGATGTTGGCTCTTATCATGGCAATCTCCATCTCCTTGTATTACTCTTCAACGGACTTGGTACCTTGCTTGAGGAGTTGTAGCTTCTTGAACAAGTCACGGTTGTAGTGTGTTGGCACGAAGCGTGCTCTCATGACTTTCTTCATTTGAGACCAAGTAGTGATAGGAGGTTCGCCTTTTGCTTCTCTTCTCTCTATGATTTGCTCCCACCAAATGAGACATAGTCTTGGAACTCAAGGGAGGCCATAGCAATTTTCTTCTCTTCATCGAAGTTGTGTAAGCAGAAGATCTTATCAACTTCCAATGCCCATGAGAGGTAGTCTTCGGGATCAATGCTTCCGGAAAACTTTGGCATGGTGAACTTAAGCTTGCCATAGCGATGCTCTTCATTGTTTGCTTGCCTATTGGGAGGGCGTTCTTGATTGGGACGATTGGCAATCTCAAGTTGCTCTTGGTGGAGTAGATGTTCATTGTCATGGTGTACTTGTCGAGCTTGTTGTTCTTGTTGAGGTTGTTGCTCTTGTCGCGCTTGAGGAGGAACTTCTTCTTGCATGCGTGCTTGATGGCGCCTCTCTTGTATCTCATCGCGAAGGAAATCCTCTTCTTGACGAGTATGTCGATTGCGAGTTGCCACATTACGATGTGAATCACGTAATGCTCGTTGCGCCTCAAGAGCTTGAGATTCTCGGCGGTGTTGTGCTTGACGATGAGCTTCGGCATCTTGTTCTTCTTGGTGTCTACGTGCTCGCTCTTGTTGTTGTTGGCATAGACGTTGCCGTTCTTGTACTTTCTCAAGTGTAGCTTGGTTTTGACGATGTCGACTTTCTTGATCTTCAAATAGCTCTTGTGAACTCTTTTCATGAAGTGGATTCCGGTTGTCATGTCGAGCTTGACGTGCGGCTTGACGAAGAGTGTTTGATGTAGGGGTACTTGAGCCTTCCGTGGAGTTGGTGTGGCGACTTGAGCGGCTTTGTCTTTGAGAAGATGTGGACGAGGAGCGTCGGTTGACTATCAAAGTCCGTAGCTCATCGCATTGAGTAGACATGTTGGTATTGATGATGTCAAATTCCTCTCTTGTTCGTGCTTCAAATTGTCGTGCGTCGGCGGCGACTTGCTCAATGTGCTCGCGCATCGCTTCACTTTCTTGATGTAGAGCTCGTTGGACACCGAAGAGATGTAGTTTGGTGACGTATTTGTTGGATTCTTGAGGATCATCGAAGAGCGGATTCGAAGGTTTACAAGCAAGAGTGTGAGTGGGAGAAAGGAGAAGACAATACCAAATGTACCTTGACCGAAGTTGAAAATGGATCATTGATTACTCAATAATGTAACCTGGAAATAGCACTATTGGTACCACTTCGTGTCGATTCTCACACCTACACAAGTGAAGCTCTGAGAGGAGCTTGGTTAGGATGGTGGCACAAATTCAATGCAATTGTCAAAGTGACTCAATGATGTTGAAAATGATTCACAATTTGCTCATGCAACAAGTAGATCACAAGTAATAAGTAGCACACGGAACACACGCACGGATAGATAAATGTGGTTGTGCAACCAAGGGTGAGCGAAAATGTGGAATCCACGGAAAATGCTCATGTTGCACAACACTAGAGAGACGCTAACCGATTGCTTAATAGGCGGATACGCACTTGTGCACGACCTATAAGAGGCAAAACGTAACGACTTCCTATCACAAGTATGCTATGAGTGTATGATGTGCCGATGCTTGAGCACAAGATGATGTATTGCTATCTCATATGATCTCTTTTGATGCAAGGCGTATGATGCTATTTTCCTTTTTCTTATAAGCTTTGGGTGGCTCTTTTGCTTAATAGCTTGTGACCTCTTTCTTTGGCCAGTAATGCATGCTTCTCGGATCAAGGTAGCTATTGTGTATGCGGATCACTCTTTTGGCACACGGAGATATGATGATGTAGTATGCAATATCTATGACTATCACTAATGTGCACAAGTGTCGTGGCCCTGCAATACTCAAATGGCTAGTCTCGATGGGAAAGGTACGCAAAAATTGTATATAGGGGTGACAATGCAGTTGCAAGGTAGAATGACAAAGTGTCGTCGATGTTACTGTCCTTGTCGAGGTTGAGAGGTGGTCTTGTCGAGGTTGTACCGTTCCAAGATAGCCGAAACACACAAGGAAACGGGTAAAACCACAACTCAAATGATCCAAGACACAAGAGGTAAGATCGTAGAGATGTTGGGTATTAAAGGGTAAGTGGTTGCGGAAGGTGGAACAAAACTAAGGAATTCAGTTTCGTCAGGGTTCGTCGGACGTCCGGTAGGTCGCTAGTCGTCCGGTCGCCGTACGTTCGGTAAGTCTCGGAAATCCGGTAATAGTTTCTGTATAGAGAGTGTCGGTCGTCCAGTGGGTGACGGACGTCCAGTGTTTCGTGGGGTTCCGGACGTCCCGTAAAACGCCGGTCGTCCGGTGAGTCTGGGCTAGGGTTTGAGGTATCCGTGGACAAATTTGTCAAACTTGGCCGAATTTGCAGAAGAAAATTGGGGAAAAGGTGGGGAAAAGCTAGATCCACTCGTGGAACAGCAAATCTATGGAACACATTCAACAAAATCTCGCCAAATCAACAGATCACAAAAAAGAATTTGGTGCTATTTTTGGTGGGGAATTTTCGAATTTGGGAAGAACACAACAAAAACAAGCTAGAAAACACGGGTAGGGGCTCTAACTTCGTGAGAAACCGTGGCTCTTGATACCATAATGATGTAGGGTGGAACCCTAAGTGGTGGATCTTTCACGAAAAGGAGGGATCCCAAGGATGAACACGAGAGGCACGAGGGAAGACACAAGAGGGACAAGAAGAAAACACTCAAACCATCACGTTTAGGTCACACAAATGCTAGATCTGGGTACACAAAGTGCGATACACGATACACGATCAACTAAGGATGATACAAGTGGCGGTATTCATCTCCGTGAGGAGGTCTTGATGTTCTTCTCCGTGAAGGAGGTCTTGAATCCAGTCGATCTTCTCCGAAGAGGCCGCGGTCTCATAGGAGAGGTACCACTCAGGTCTAAAATGAGCTATCACAAAGCTACCTAGCACGAAGGAAGTCAACAAGTATATATTACATGGGATGACACCGTCGGGTCGGACGTCCGCTGGGTCACCGGACGTCCGGTGGCTCGGGAGGGACCGGACGTCCGATAATCCTCGGATTTCCGCTATTTACGTTCTATGGTCGGTGTCACGGACGTCCGGTGGCTTCCGCTCATCCGTTCTTCTAGGAGTCGCCGGTCGTCCGGTGATCGTCGGACGTCCAGTGACTAGAGGTGACCGGTCGTCCAGTCGGGGCCGGACGTCCGGTGCCTGTAGCGCCTTCAGCTGCACTTCTCCTTGTTCCAAGCACTTGTCGATCCCGCCGCCTTGTCCATAGTGCAGAGCTGTCCCGTGGCCTTCATCCAAGTACCTGAGTATGCATAGAGTTCCTGATGAGGGTAGAATCCATGTCCCATGTGAATCGAGAGGGAATTGATAAAGGAGCGAGTTCACCTCGGCTTCGAGAGCTCTTGCACGTGCTCGTGTCATAGGTCCTTTGGGCACTTGGTGAGTCAATGGTATGTCCATGGGGATGACCTTGTGATGCTCCGCATCAGCAATGATAGTAAAGGTACCCAAGGTGATGGTCATTTTTCCTGAGATCCCGCAAGGAAGAAGAACGAAACCATGAAGAAGACGAAGAAGCCTTGGAGACGAACCACGTGTAGTCGAACGAATCCTCTCGATCGCAACAGAAAAGAACTAGCGAGAAGAAAGCACACAACATGGTAAACACACAACACAAGAACATGAAAAGATTCTCAACCAAGTATGATGCAAGACAAGTCTATATGATGCAAAGCATGTTAAGGGATGAAGCACACAAGAGCAAAACAAACCAACAAGTTTAAATGAGGCAGGAATCAACATATAACAACTCCGGTAAGTCCTCATATGCACATATCGAAATTGGTCCAAATCTGAACAAACCTTAAGTTAAAGTTGTTAAGCAGAAGTTAACATGCATCATGATGATATACTCGAAATTCTAGTCAAGTTTCATATAAAGTTCTTTTAATTCGGAGCTACGGCCTAGAAGATATGAGCAAAATAAGTCAAGCATGTCAAATATGCAAGATGCATCCAAACAACAAGCAAACACACTCCAAGCATGAAAACAACATGATATTATGCTTCTACATGCAAAATCACACAAGTTTCATATGGAGCACGCTCAAAACGGAGCAACGGTTCAACACATACACATGAAACAAGATATAACAACAAGCCGTCCAAATACAACAACATAGCAACTTTGGAGCAAGGTAAATATATGCTTGTCACATCCCTAGTTTAGCACTTGCATTAGGGCTAGCTAGAGTGTGCATCATGTTTATTTATCACATAAACTTGAAATGGGAATGACAGAAACCCCAGCACCCCTCTTCTAACAACTAGGGTTTGATAAAATATTTTCCAATGTACCCAAAATGCCCTTCAAAAATGTTCATCATTTCTGCCTTGGTCTCAAACCTTTGCTAAAAATGGTGCACAATTTTCTAGGACATCCAAGGGCTCTGGATTAAATCATATGGTATTTGTGTTTGGGCATTTAAATGCTATAAAATATTTAAAATGCTCAAATAATCATAAACTATAATGTTCCATACTGTTCATATTATATAACAGTGGGCATGACAAGTTTCATGAGTTATAAAAATGTTCTATCATTTTTATTAATTAAACAAAGTTGCAAAACAAATGAAACAGAAAAGAAATAGGAAAGAAAAGAAAGAGAGAAAGGACTTACCTTGGGCCCAGCACTGTAGCAGGCCGGCCCAGCCCACAGCCTCGTTCTGTCGCCTTCCTCCTCGCGCCAGTCGGCAGCGCGCATGGCCGCCGCACGCCGGCACGCGCCCGGCCACCTCCAGGCTGCCTGCCTGCATCCCCGACGCCCTGGAAGACTCCCCGCGACGCCACGCAGCTGCCCCGACCCCTCTCGCACTTTCCCCTCGTCCCCGTCGCCTTCCCCTGGCTCTCCTCTCTCACCACCGAGCCGCCCGTCGCTGCCGCTCGCCATTGCCGCACCTAGACCCTCCCCCTCACCCCGTGACCGTGTCCAAAAGGTTCGCCGCGACGCCCTCTACCTCCTCGCTGAGCCACGGATCGCCGGGAGCCCTGCAACGTCTCCACGCCATCGTCCCCTTCCTCGGATCACCGGAGCACCTCGCCGTCGATTGAGAAGCTGCAGCGCGTCCCCGACCTCTCCGTCGAGCTCGTTAGCACCGCAGTGAGCTCCTACGCCGTTACCCTCCTTCTTTTGCTTCGTTTGCGCCGTGTAGATGCCGCTTCGTTGATCACCGAAACTCACCGCCGCCGTGCTCGCCGCTGGCGATGCTCCGGTGACCATTTGGTCACTGGCACATGTCCATCTTGCTCGCCGCAGCACGTAGACAAGCTAGGTACCACGCACGCATCGCCTAGGCCACCGTAGCTGCGTCTCCACACACACCCGACGCCGGTCGCCGCCGTTGAGCTCGTTGCCGTCATCTCCAGCCACCACAGGTCCGGCGACCACCACCATCCGACGCGCAACAGCAAGGGCTTTCCAACGCGCCAAACCACAGCTCGAACCGTGCCCTGTAGACGTTTTGCGAAGCACGCGGTCGTGTTCTGCCTCGCCGGCGTCACGTCGCCGGCGAATTTGACTTGTTTGACCACGGGTTTGACCACCCCTGAGTCACTGACGTGTGGGCCACCCTTTTCCTAATTATCTAGTTTAATTAAATAAATGTTAATTAAATTAGATAGTTAGTTTAGTCACTGACCCGTGGGCCCAGACCCCACTGATAGCTACTTAGTTCACTAATTAACTTTGTTAGTTAGCTGTGACACTGACATGCCGGTCCCACATGTCATGTTTGACTTGGACTAGCTCCTCTTGACTGACTGACGTCAGCATGATGTCATGCTGACGCAGTAAAGGTTTTTCTAGGATTTTTAGATTTAAAAATAATTCAGGAAATTCCAGAAAAATGCCTAAACTTCAAAAAATCATATAAATTCAACAGTAGCTTAGATGGAAAAGATTTATATATGAAAAATGATCAGAAAAATCCAATCTTTCCAATGGCACTTGTTTCATGCATGTTTGAGCAAGTTAACCTTGTTGTATACATTAAAACATGATAATGCACTTATTTAAATAATAGTTAAAATGCCAATTTGAATCTTTGATTCAAATAGGCTCAAACCTTTCTGGTTTTAGTTGCATTAGCCCAACACACATGCATCTTGCCATGTCATGAGCATGCATCATATTGTTGCATTTGTTTGTTTAATGACTGTATCACCGGTATTTTCTGTGTTAGGTCCTGCTCCCGAGGATACTGCTGCGTATCCAGTTGAAGAGCAGTACCCGACAGCCACTTTGTCAGGCAAGCAATCATTGATCATTCCGATACAAACCCAATCTTCTCGCTCCTGCTCTCTTTTACTGCATTAAGGCAACAGCGTGTGAACTGCTACTTGCTGCGGTAGTTGAACCCTATTCCCTTGCATGACCTGTCATTGCCACAGTAAATAGTTGAAACCCACTAGCATGTGTAGGAGTTGATTGAGCCATGTGATGTGTGATCCACCATGCTATTTGTTTATGTTTCCTGCTATGCTTAGAGTTGTGTCTGGTCTGGTTCATTTGGGTGATGGATCAGAGTGAATTGATCATACCGGTAAAGAGAAGAAAGTGTGGAATACGCTTGGTAAAGGTATCGATGAAAGGCCATGTAGGAGTACATGGTGGGTTGTTTCATTGGAATCGTCCATAGGACCCGAGATCTGTATGTGTGTTCAAGTTACAGCTACTACCACACATTGGGGTCCTTAATTGACCCTCTCGGCTTATTAATTACCCTCGATCTCTGTCCAGGAGTTGCAACTAGTTTCTGGTGTTTATAGCTTACTGGAGGTCGTGCACAACGCTGACCCTCGGGGTGGGTTGTGATGCGACAGGTACGTGGCAAGGTGTACTGGTTGCCCGTTTGGTGACTCGGGAACCCTGTACACATCGTTTGGGGCCGTGAGCGACACCCCGGCCGGATCTCCCCACGGATGGAACCCAAATAGGCGATAAACCTGGACGAGAGACTTGAGTAGTTATTCAGGTCGTGGCCGACACCCTCGCTGGGCTTCCGCTTGAAGGTTGCCGAGTACACGCCGAGTAAACGGCGATAAGTGGTGGGAGCGTGTGTGAAGAGGTACACCCCTGTAGGGTTATCAATCTATTCGAATAGCCGTTGTTCGCGGTACGGACTACTTGGTTACTCTTACAGTTCATAGACAAGTTGATGGATACTACTAAAAGCCTCAAGATAAGTGTGAGTACCACGGATGGCCCTTCCGTAGGATGACGGAAGAGGATCCTCGGCAGTGTATTGTTGTGGTGATTAGAGGACTCGTGTTCGTAATAACATCTTGCAATCTATTGAGAGTTGTAGTATAGGTTAGCCAAGAGTCAAAGCTGGCTTTCTGCTATGAACTCCACTACCCCCTTTGATAATGTTGCATGTATGATAGGTTCTGTGGTAAGACTTGCTGAGTACCTTTGTACTCATGTTTGCTTAATAACTGTTGCATGGGAGAACCCTGCCCCTGCTGATGGGTTCTACATAGACGTTGATGTCGACGAGTAGCTTGACACCCAGACGGAGATTTGGAGCTTGTGAAGGGCCTTGTAGATAGTCAGGCTACACCAAGCCTGTTTTATTTTCTAAGTTGTCTGTACTCAGACATGTAGCTTCCGCTTGTGCTTGTATGACTGTATGACTTGAGTGTTGGGTCATGTGACCCCTACCTGTATGGATATGTTATGTATGGCTCTTGGAGCCCCTTAAATAAAGTACTTTGAGTCATAGAGTTCTGTTGTGATGCAATGTTGTATTTGCACATATTGAGCATATTGTGTGTATGGTTGAAATGCTTGGTATGTGTGGGATCCGACACCTAGTTGTTTTCCTTTGGTAGCCTACCTTACAGGGAAATGCCTCCTAGTGATTCCAATGAGCCTTGGTAGCTTGCTACTGCTCGGAACACGTAGGCTGGCCGGCATGTGTCCTTCTTCGTTCCTGTGTCTGTCCCTTAGGGGAAATGTCACGCGTTGTTCCTTTAAGTCCATGTAGCTTGCTACGACTTGGGTTCATACGTTGATGACCGACACGTTCGTTGCTGGGTCATGGATGCCTGTCTCTGTAATCTAGTGCCACTTTTGGTTTATAACTAGCCATGTCGGCCCGGGTTCTCTGTCATATGGATGCTAGCGACACTGTCATATACGTGTGCCAAAATGCGCAAACGGTCCCGGGCCAGGTAAGGTGGCACCCGTGGGGTTACCGTGCGTGAGGCCGCAAAGTGATATGACGTGTTACAGCTAGATCGGTGTGACTTAGGATCGGGGTCCTGACAGCGTTGGCATCAGAGTTGGACTGCCTTTAGGTTTCTCAAGCCAAACTGGTCGATGCTGAGTCTAGAAAACTTCTTAGTTATATGTAGGGGAATTGATTGTGGAAGGGAACGTAAGGCTCTTTTACTCCTTTACCTTATGCCCTTCTGATCTGAGTCAGTCTATTCTTTCTACGGGGATTTAGGACTAGGCCTCTTATCCTTACTAGGTTCACGTGTTACTAATCCGTAGACTCTTAGGATTGTTGGTTTCAAGCCTCAGTTCAGTTTCTATCCTTTCTAGTATGATGATTGTTGGACCCGGAACCTTGATATGGAATTGTTTAGTGGCTATGCTATCATTTGTATGATGTCTCAAATCTTTGTTTGAGCATTTACAGTTGTTATGCTGCCCGATTTCTTCTAGAAACACTAATGCCTTTGCATTACTTCGTGTTTCAGATGTCTGGCCGCATCACTCACCAAGTGGTTCGTTTGACTCGGTGCATCAATGTGCCCGGTCACACGGCCATGCTAGTCCGTGTGCTGACTGAGACCGGTTATCGCTGGTATCCTGAGTACACCGTGGAGGAACAGTACCGGGATTTCAATCAGAGTCAGTATTTCTGCACAGTCCGGATATACCCCTCATATCCCGGAGCTAACGACCCCATCCATTGGTCTTATGGACTCGGGGTTACCATCGAGATGGCAGTACAGGATGCCGCTTATTCGATGATGACCATTCTCCGGGCTAGGCATGCCCTGTTGCTGAACACTGAGTTCTGCTACATGCCAGCCTCACTTCCCGGAGAGGAAGGCTATTACACTAGTCTGTATACTGATGCTGCTCATGAAGAGCCACTGCTTCAGACTACTGTTCAGATGCTGGAGGATAGGGACCGTGAGGTCCGTGCCCTCCGAATGGAGCTATATAACACTCGAGCCGCCCACTGGACTACTTTGACACGGCTTGCACCTGCTGTGCACGCCGGATATCTGGACATGCGGGATTTTTACCCCGTGCGGACTCGTCTGCCTGATCGCATGGATTGGCATGACGTTGGGGGTATTACACCTCCACGTGGGCGTCGGTTACCACCAGCATTGGGACCGAGGCCACATCCATGTCCCTATGGTCCACAGCCTTCGAGTGCTCGCGAGTTTCAAGATCTGTCTGTTCCACTCCCAGGCTACGGTGGTAATCTTTACGAAGATTACTACGGGAATGTCTGAGCTAGACCGTGGTAGTAGTAGTACTGTAGTAGTTGTATTTCCACAGTCATACGCGTCTTGTGGAATATGACTTAGTGTGTACTGAGTTTCGGAGGTGTAGTTAAATAATGTATAGGAGCTTGGAATGCCTCTGATGGGATGTATCGTCTTTCACCGCAGTTGTACTTTAGCCTTGGCTTGTACTAAACTATGTATGGTGTGTATGACCACTGGTGTATATATAGCAGTTTCTATATTACCATGTCGTACGGATGAACATCTCTGCATTCCGTGTCATCCATTACATTCTGCACTTCTATGTCAAATTTTTGCCATCCTTGTCTAAACCGTTGTTTTGTTTTCCTAGGATGGTCAACACTCGCAACACTCCTGCTGCTCAGGAGCAGGGTGAGGCTAGTGGGGCTAGAGATGGGAATCTGCCCCAGCCACCCTGCTTGGCGGAAGTTATGCTCGAGGCAGAACGGAACAAGAGAGAGACCAACCGTCTGCTGGAACGCATAGAGCAGAATATTGGGTTCCGTCAGAGGAATGACGTGGTGTCAATCAATGACTTTATCAAGATGTGCCCACCGAAGTTCCATCACTCCACTGAACCTCTGGATGCGGATGACTGGCTACGTAGTATCACCCACAAGCTACACTCTGCCCGTGTGGCCGAAGCTGACAAGGTTACCTATGCCGCCTACCATCTTGAGGGCCCTGCCAGTCTTTGGTGGGAAAACTTTGAAGCTATGCGTCCTGCTGGCCAAATCACTACTTGGGTTGAGTTCAGTGAGGTATTCCGTGAACATCACATTCCGGAAGGTCTCATGGATCGCAAGCGGGAGGAATTCTGCAATTTCACCCAGGGCCGTTTAACTGTAGATGGCTATAGTCGCGAGTTTGGCAACTTGGCACGCTATGCACCTGAGGAAGTATCCACAGATGCCAAGAAGAAGGCGAGGTTCCACAAGGGACTCAACCCTGAACTCCGCCGAGATCTACGTCTGCACGAGTGCACTTCCTTCCAGAAGTTGGTAAACAAGGCTATCAGTGCTGAAACGGGCCACACCGACTTCGAGGCCACACGCAAGCATACTCGAGACTTTGGTTCCTCATCCGGCTCTGGCTCTCACAAGCGCCGTGTGTGGGTTCTCAACACAGCTCTGCCACCCAAGTACACACCGAGGCCATCCTATCAGGCGCCTCGCCCAACTCAACAGTTTGCACCTGCTAAGACCTATGGAGGACCACCTTCCAACTTTGCTCCACGCACTAGCACTGTGACATGTTTCAAGTGTGGAGAACCGGGACACTA
The DNA here is from genome assembly GCA_902687465.1 of Secale cereale. Lineage (NCBI taxonomy): Eukaryota > Viridiplantae > Streptophyta > Magnoliopsida > Poales > Poaceae > Secale > Secale cereale. The sequence continues at coordinate 356,863,828 of LR738710.1, forward strand.
CATGCGTGAGTGCCCCCAGAACCAACCAGGAAAACCCGTTGGCCGTGGTAAGCCAACCGGCAAGGTGAATTATGTCAAGCCAATCCCCACTGCACGTGGTCATGTCAACTATGTCTCTGCTAAGGAAGCTTATGAGGATCCTAACATCGTCCTTGCTACGCTTATCGTAAACTGCCATCCGGCATCTATTCTTTTCGATACTGGAGCATCCCATTCGTTCATATCTGAGAGCTATGCTCATTTGCACAACATGACTTTTTGTGACATGCCTACTTCCATGGTTATTCAAACTCCTGGTTCAAAGTGGCAAACCTCTAGGGTAAGCCATGGAAATGAAATCCTTGTCGATAGACTTGTTTTCCTAGCATCTCTAATCGCTCTCAAGTCCTCGGACATAAACATCATTTTGGGTATGGATTGGATGACAAGTCATTACGCCAAGATTGATTGCTACACTAGGACCGTTCAACTTACACATCCATCCGGCAAGATAGTCAATGTCTTGACCCGAATGGCTGAGCGTCAGCTCTACTCTCTTAATGCCAGCCCTCTACCAGAACTCGAAGATATCCCGGTAGTCTGTGACTTTCCGGATGTTTTTCTAGAAGAACTGCCAGGAATTCCACCTGACAGAGATGTCGAGTTCATGATAGATCTTATCCCTGGAACTGTCCCAATCTCTAGGAGACCTTATAAGATGGCACCACTAGAATTAGCTGAGCTAAAGAAACAACTCGATGAGTCCTTGCAAAAAGGTTTCATCCGTCCTAGTTCTTCCCCTTGGGCTTGCCCCGTCCTCTTCGTCAAGAAGAAGGATGGAACGGAGCAGATGGTTGTAGATTACCGACCTGTCAATCTGGTCACCATAAAGAACAAGTATCCGCTCACCAGGAGCAACGACCTGTATGATCAGCTCGCTGGATCCTCAGTCTTCTCTAAGATGGATTTGAGGTTGGGTTACCATCAAATCAAAATCAAGAACAGGGACATTCCTAAAACGACTTTTGTTACTCGTCATGGCCAATATGAGTACACCGTCATGTCCTTTGGATTAACCAATGCCCCAGCTACCTTTTCTCGATTAATGAATTCTATATTCATGGAGTACTTGGATAAATTCGTCGTGGTATACCTTGATGATATACTCGTCTATTCCAAGAACAAGAAAGATCATGCCGAGCATTTAAGGCTGGTATTGATGAAACTTCGAGAGCACCGCCTTTATGCCAAATTCTCTAAATGTGAATTTTGGTTGCCAGAAGTAACCTATCTAGGTCATGTGATCTCTGGTAAGGGTATTGCTGTCAATCCCGAGCGAGTTCAAGCTGTCCTTGATTGGACTCCCCCTGAATCGGTCAAGCAAGTTAGGAGTTTTCTTGGCCTAGCGAGCTATTGCCGACGCTTCATCGAGAATTTCTCCAAGGTTGCTAAACATCTAACTGAACTCCTCAAGAAAGATAAAAAGTTTGAGTGGACCCCACAGTGCGAGTCCAGTTTTCAGGAACTGAAAAGACGCCTGACATCTGCACCTGTACTGGTACCACCAGACTTTTCCAAAGATTTTATAATCTATTGCGACGCCTCGCGACAAGGACTAGGTTGCATACTCATGCAAGATCGTCAAGTGATTGCATACGCATCTCGACAGTTGCGTCCACATGAGGATAACTATCCTACTCATGATCTAGAGCTTGCAGCTGTAGTCCATGCACTCAAAACATGGCGACATTACCTCCTTGGTAATCGCTGTGAAATTTTCACTGATCATCAAAGTTTGAAGTACATCTTCACCCAACCGGATCTAAATCTCAGGCAAAGACGTTGGGTTGAGTTGCTTACAGATTACGACTTAGGAATCACTTACACCCCTGGAAAGGCCAACGTCATGGCTGATGCGCTAAGTCGTAAGTCTTATTTTAACAACTTAATGTTACAACAAGGGCAACCACTTCTCCACGAGGAATTTCGTAAGCTTAACCTTCACATTGTTCCTCGAGGATTCCTTTCCACCGTGGTGGTGAAACCTACCCTTATGGATCAAATCATAGTTGCCCAGCGGTATGATAAAGGCATATCTCGGATCAAGGAGAACATTGCTAGCGGAGTTGCTAAGAGTTTCTCTACGGATGATCGAGGTGTTGTGTACTTCGAGAACCGCTTGGTGGTACCCAAGAAACAACAACTACGACAAATGATTCTTAAGGAGGCTCATGAATCTCCTCTCACAATTCATCCCGGTAGTACCAAAATGTATCAGGACCTATGTCAGAGATTCTGGTGGACTAGGATGAAGAGAGAAATCGCTCAATTCATTGCTAACTGCGACGTTTGTCATCGAGTCAAAGCAGAGCATCAACGGCATGCTGGCACCCTTCAACCTTTAGCTATTCCTGAATGGAAATGGGACAAAGTCGGTATGGACTTCATTACCGGGTTTCCCAGGACCAGGAAAGGGAATAATGCTATCTTCGTCGTTATCGACCGCCTCTCTAAAGTAGCTCATTTCCTGCCTGTTCGAGAGAGTATTACCGCTAGCCAGCTAGCAGACTTGTATGTCTCTCGGATAGTATCACTTCACGGTGTGCCATTGGAGATTAACTCAGACCGTGGAAGTCTTTTCACTTCACGATTTTGGGAAAGTTTCCAGAACGCTATGGGAACTCATCTCTCTTTCAGTACCGCTTTCCATCCACAGTCAAGTGGTCAAGTGGAACGAGTCAATCAAATTCTGGAAGACATGCTTCGAGCCTCTGTCATCTCTTTCGGTATGGATTGGAAGAAGTGTCTTCCATTTGCCGAATTCGCTTATAACAATAGTTATCAAGCCAGCTTGGGCAAAGCTCCCTTCGAAGTTCTATATGGACGAAGGTGTCGAACACCTCTTAACTGGTCAGAAACCGGGGAAAGACAATTCTTTGGCCCGGATATGATCCAGGAAGCAGAAGAGCAAGCTCGCATCGTTCGTGAGAAATTGAAAACAGCCCAGTCTCGCCAGAAGAGCCAATATGATAGTCATCATAAGGCTGTGACTTTTGAAGTCGGCGATAAGGCTTACCTTCGGGTTACCCCTCTTAAGGGAACCCATCGCTTCGGTATCAAAGGCAAATTGGCCCCTCGTTACATCGGTCCTTTTCGCATTCTTGCCAAACGAGGAGAAGTTGCCTACCAATTGGAACTACCTCCGCACCTCTCCAGAGTTCATGATGTTTTCCACGTTTCTCAACTCAGGCGTTGCTTCTCGGATCCTATCCGCGGAGTGGACCACGAAACGCTAGATCTCCAGGACAATCTCACATATCGAGAATACCCCGTTCGTATTCTTGATCAAACCGAGCGCACCACTCGACGCCACAATATCAAGTTTCTCAAGGTTCAATGGTCACATCATTCCGAGAGTGAAGCTACTTGGGAAAGGGAAGATCGTCTTCGACTTGAGTACCCCACCCTCTTTCCGGAGGAACCCGAATCTCGGGATGCGATTCTTTTAAGTGGGGGTGAGTTGTCACATCCCTAGTTTAGCACTTGCATTAGGGCTAGCTAGAGTGTGCATCATGTTTATTTATCACAGAAACTTGAAATGGGAATGACAGAAACCCCAGCACCCCTCTTCTAACAACTAGGGTTTGATAAAATATTTTCCAATGTACCCAAAATGCCCTTCAAAAATGTTCATCATTTCTGCCTTGGTCTCAAACCTTTGCTAAAAATGGTGCACAATTTTCTAGGACATCCAAGGTCTCTGGATTATATCATATGGTCTTTGTGTTTGGGCATTTAAATGCTATAAAATATTTTAAATGCTCAAATAATCATAAACTATAATGTTCCATACTATTCATATTATATAACAGTGGGCATGACAAGTTTCATGAGTTATAAAAATGTTCTAGCATTTTTATTAATTAAACAAAGTTGCAAAACAAATGAAACAGAAAAGAAATAGGAAAGAAAAGAAAGAGAGAAAGGACTTACCTTGGGCCCAGCAATGTAGCAGGCCGGCCCAGCCCACAGCCTCGTTCTGTCGCCTTCCTCCTCGCGCCAGTCGACAGCGCGCGTGGCCGCCGCGCGCCGGCACGTGCCCGGCCACCTCCAGGCTGCCTGCCTGCATCCCCGACGCCCTGGAAGACTCCCCGTGATGCCACGCAGCTGCCCCGACCCCTCTCGCACTTTCCCCTCGTCCCCGTCGCCTTCCCCTGGCTCTCCTCTCTCACCACCGAGCCGCCCGTCGCCGCCGCTCGCCGTTGCCGCACCTAGACCCTCCCCCTCGCCCCGTGACCGTGTCCAAAAGGTTCGCCGCGACGCCCTCTACCTCCTCGCTGAGCCATGGATCGCCGGGAGACCTGCAACGTCTCCACGCCGTCGTCCCCTTCCTCGGATCGCCGGAGCACCTCGCCGTCGATTGAGAAGCTGCAGCGCGTCCCAGACCTCTCCATCGAGCTCGTTAGCACCGCAGTGATCTCCTACGCCGTTACCCTCCTTCTTTTGCTTCGTTTGCGCCGTGTAGATGCCGCTCCGTTGATCACCGAAACTCACCGCCGCCGTGCTCGCCGCCGGCGATGCTCCGGTGACCATTTGGTCACTGGCACATGTCCATCTCGCTCGCCGCAGCACGTAGACAAGCTAGGTACCACACACGCATCGCCTAGGCCACCGTAGCTGCGTCTCCACACACACCCGACGCCGGTCGCCGCCGTTGAGCTCGTTGCCATCGTCTCCGGCCAATACAGGTCCGGCGACCACCACCATCCGACGCGCAACAGCAAGGGCTTTCCAACACGCCCAACCACAGCTCGAAACGTGCCCTGTAGACGTTTTCCGAAGCATGCCGCCGTGTTCTGCCTCGCCGGCGTCACGTCGCCGACGAATTTGACTTGTTTGACCACGGGTTTGACCACCCCTGAGTCACTGACGTGTGGGCCACCCTTTTCCTAATTAGCTAGTTTAATTAAATAAATGTTAATTAAATTAGATAGTTAGTTTAGTCACTGACCCGTGGGCCCAGACCCCACTGACAGCTACTTAGTTCACTAATTAACTTTGTTAGTTAGCTGTGACACTGACATGCCGGGCCCACATGTCATGTTTGACTTGGACTAGCTCCTGTTGACTGACTGACGTCAGCATGATGTCATGCTGACGCAGTAAAGGTTTTTCTGGGATTTTTAGATTTAAAAATAATTTAGGAAATTTTCCAGAAAAATGCCTAAACTTCAAAAAATCATATAAATTCAACAGTAGCTCAGATGGAAAAGATTTATATATGAAAAATGATCAGAAAAATCCAATCTTTCCAATGGCATTGGTTTCATGCATGTTTGAGCAAGTTAGCCTTGCTGTATACATTAACACATGATAATGCACTTATTTAAATAATAGTTAAAATGCCAATTTGAATCTTTGATTCTAACAGGCTCAAACCTTTCTGGTTTTAGTTGCATTAGCCCAACACACATGCTTCTTGCCATGTCATGAGCATGCATCATATTGTTGCATTTGTTTGTTTAATGATTGTATCGCCGGTATTCTCTGTGTTAGGTCCTGCTCCCGAGGATACTGCTGCGTATCCAGTTGAAGAGCAGTACCCGACAGCCACTTTGTCAGGCAAGCAATCATTGATCATTCCGATACAAACCCAATCTTCTCGCTCCTGCTCTCTTTTACTGCATTAAGGCAACAACGTGTGAACTGCTACTTGTTGCGGTAGTTGAACCCTATTCCCTTGCATGACCTGTCATTGCCACAGTAAATAGTTGAAACCCACTAGCATGTGTAGGAGTTGATTGAGCCATGTGATGTGTGATCCACCATGCTATTTGTTTATGTTGCCTGCTATGCTTAGAGTTGTGTCTGGTCTGGTTCATCTGGGTGATGGATCAGAGTGAAATGATCATACCGGTAAAGAGAAGAAAGTGTGGAATACGCTTGGTAAAGGTATCGATGAAAGGCCATGTAGGAGTACATGGTGGGTTGTTTCATTGGAATCGTCCATAGGACCCGAGATCTGTATGTGTGGTTCAAGTTACAGCTACTACCACACATTGGGATCCTTAATTGACCCTCTCGGCTTATTAATTACCCTCGATCTCTGTCCAGGAGTTGCAACTAGTTTCTGGTGTTTATAGCTTACTGGAGGTCGTGCACAACGCTGACCCTCGGGGTGGGTTGTGATGCGACAGGTACGTGGCACGGTGTACCGGTTGCCCGTTTGGTGACTCGGGAACCCTGTACACATCGTTTGGGGCCGTGAGCGACACCCCGGCCGGATCTCCCCACGGATGGAACCCAAATAGGCGATAATCCTGGACGAGAGACTTGAGTAGTTATTCAGGTCGTGGACGACACCCTCGCTGGGCTTCCGCTGGAAGGTTGCCGAGTACATGCCGAGTAAACGGCGATAAGTGGTGGGAGCGTGTGTGAAGAGGTACACCCCTGCAGGGTTATCAATCTATTCGAATAGCAGTTGTTCGCGGTACGGACTACTTGGTTACTCTTACAGTTCATAGACAAGTTGATGGATACTACTAAAAGCCTCAAGATAAGTGTGAGTACCGTGGATGGCCCTTCCGTAGGATGACGGAAGAGGATCCTCGGTAGTGTATTGTTGTGGTGATTAGAGGACTCGTGTTCGTAATAACATCTTGCAATCTGTTGAGAGTTGTAGTATAGGTTAGCCAAGAGTCAAAGCTGGCTTTCTGCTATGAACTCCACTACCCCCTTTGATAATGTTGCATGTATGATAGGTTCTGTGGTAAGACTTGCTGAGTACCTTTGTACTCATGTTTGCTTAATAACTGTTGCAGAGGACAACCCTGCCCCTGCTGATGGGTTCTACATAGACGTTGACGTCGACGAGTAGCTTGACACCCAGACGGAGATCTGGAGCTTGTGAAGGGCCTTGTAGATAGTCAGGCTACACCAAGCCTGTTTTATTTTCTAAGTTGTCTGTACTCAGACATGTAGCTTCCGCTTGTGCTTGTATAACTGTATGACTTGAGTGTTGGGTCATGTGACCCCTACCTGTATGGATATGTTATGTATGGCTCTTGGAGCCCCTTAAATAAAGTACTTTGAGTCATAGAGTTCTGTTGTGATGCAATGTTGTATTTGCACATATTGAGCATATTGTGTGTATGGTTGAAATGCTTGGTATGTGTGGGATCCGACACCTAGTTGTTTTCCTTTGGTAGCCTACCTTACAGGGAAATGCCTCCTAGTGATTCCAATGAGCCTTGGTAGCTTGCTACTGCTCGGAACACGTAGGCTGGCCGGCATGTGTCCTTCTTCGTTCTTGTGTCTGTCCCTTAGGGGAAATGTCACGCGTTGTTCCTTTAAGTCCATGTAGCTTCCTACGACTTGGGTTCATACGTTGATGACCGACATGTTCGTTGCTGGGTCATGGATGCCTGTCTCTGTAATCTAATGCCACTTTTGGTTTATAACTAGCCATGTCGGCCTGGGTTCTCTATCATATGGATGCTAGCGACACTGTCATATACGTGTGCCAAAATGCGCAAACGGTCCCGGGCCAGGTAAGGTGGCACCCGTGGGGTTACCGTGCGCGAGGCCGCAAAGTGATATGACGTGTTACAGCTAGATCGGTGTGACTTAGGATCGGGGTCCTGACAATGCAACAAATTTACTGTTATCAGCAGTTTTAAACATATAGCACTCTAGCAATGATGATTAGGGCATCAAGATGAACTCAAACAAGCATGCCACAATGGAACAAAATGAAGAGCATATCACAACGATCATTTTGACATATTATATGCATCATTTGGATCACCACACAAAAAGTTACAACCATGCAAAGTATGCATCAAATTTACAAAACTTAGGGACTTGGCAGAAAAAAAACAGACACAGGTGAGCGCGAGATAACTATTCTTCGCACGGGCAGGGTTTAGGCGATTTCTCACCTCGTGGGCTCGGCCCATTTGGAAAGGAGGCGAGGCAGGCCAGGCGGATGGGGTGGTGTTGGGCCTCGGGGAGCTAGGCAGATGGGCCGGCTCGGGGAGGCAGATGAGGCCGGCTGGCCTGGGCCGTGGCCCACGAGGCCGGCCTGGCAGGAGGAGGCCCGAGCGGCGAGGGCGTCGTCCTCTCGCGAGCAGGACGAGCGGAGCAATGGCATGGCGCGATGACGCCGGTCACGGCGACGGCGGAGGAGGGCGCTCCGGCGACGGGGCGAGGCGGATCCGGTCGGCCCCGGGCCTGATCCGGCCGGAGGCGGCTCGGGATGGAGTCGAGAGGAGGAGGCCCGAGGGAGGTGCAGCGGGACGGCAGAGGTGCAGAGCTCCGGCGACGCGCAGAGACGAGCCGGCGGTGGCGCTCACCGGCGGGAGGCGGAGGCGGCCGACGGCGGCGGGGTGGAGGCAGGCGTGGGCGGGCGCCTGCGGCTGGCGGCGGCGGCGGATGGGCCCGTGTGGGCCCGCCATGGGCTCCGCGGGCCGCGCGGTGGGAGGAGAGAGAGGGTGAGGTGGCGAGCTGAGATTGGCTGGAGGGTGGCGGCACGGTGAGGTGGCGTGCCCCTATTGGCTGCGGGGACGTGGCTGGGGCACGGGACGTGTCCGGCAGCGGAACGGACATGTCCGGCGACGCGAGGGGAGCGGGGCTAGGGTTCCATCTGCGAAAATTTCGGGGGGAGACACATATATATATAGGTAGAGGGAGCTAGGAGTGTCCAAATCAGGAGTGGTTTTCGGCCACGCGATCCTGATCCGACGACCGAGAGCATGGAGGGGGTTAGGATGGGCTAGCGGGCTGTTGTGAAGGGGTTCTGGGCCAAAAGAGAAAAGGCTTGTGGCGGTTAATACGGTTAACCGTTGGGCTATCAAACGAACTCCGAACGCGACGAAAATTGACAGGCGGTCTACCTATGCTATAATAAGACCACACGCCAAGTTTCATCCCATTCCGAGAACATTTTCCGGCCACTCATAAAATAAATATTCGGAGGTGCCGCGGGCGCGTGCAAATGTGTTTGGGCTCAGAACGGACAATGGAGAGGACGAGGGGGTTCGGCCGGATGCAAGTTTTTAAAACATGATGATGCAATGCACATGATGACAAGGCCGAATGCAACACGCAAGCATATGACATGGCAACGACAACGAATAACTGGCTGACACCTGGCGCACCGGTCTCGGGGTGTCACATGTCCCAACTTAGCCCATCACAAGCTCATGATCTACGGAGTCGCAAGTCCAAATTTATTTCGACAAAGGTAAAACTATTCCAGCAAGACCTCCCGGCGTACCGACACCCTAATAGTAGCCGCGTGTATCTCGTCTCAGGCCACGACCGGATGGGACATCCTACAGGTAATACCAGATACCTCGGGTTTCCCCAAGGCGGCCCCGCAGAACCCCCAGTTTGGACCAACACTCATGAGGAGCACTGTCCCGGGTTGTTGATTAAGAACTCGGGTTTATAACTCCCTATGCAAGTTTTAGTTGTTAGGCAAGTGTAGTACCAAAGTTGGGCCTTGTTGGAAAAGCTTTAAGCCGAGCGAATTATCAAGGGGGGCCCATAAACCCCAACCGTGTTAGGAACACAAAATCAAGGAACATAGCACCAGTTTATCGGGTCCTAAGGAGGCATGACTGGAACAAAACACCAAGCAGAAGGCCAAGCCTTCGACCCATTACCAATATATATATATGCATTAGTTTAATTAAGATAAATATTGTGTTAACCCAATAAACAAGTCCGAACGTGGAGCAGTCTTCAAAACTTCACCTGCAACTAACAACGCTATAAGAGGGGCTGAGAAAAAGCGTACTTGGCCAATCAACACTTTGCTAGGTAGGCGGTTAGAGTATTTCATGGCAACATAGGAGGCTGACAAACAGGAATAGGCATCAAGGCATAGCTAAAGAGCGAGAAAACTAGCATAGGCAAAGATAGAGGTGATATCGGGGAATGGTCATCTTGCCTGTTAAGTCCACGGAGGGGTCGTAACCTTGCTCCTCAAACTCAGTCGCGATAGGAACCTCGAACTCCGAATCGTCACCGGGCTCTAACCAACACAATAATACAAACACCGGAACAACAATCAATCACCATGCAATGCTCAAACACATGATGCAAGATATGATGCATATGTGCATGGACATGATATGATGCATTATGGTGAGTGCACATGTGGTATGGCATTATGCAAGAAAACAATTCATGGAAGGGGACACAACATGCAAAGAGTGCAAGAACAACCATATTCACATATGTAGTTATTTAGTTGAACTATCCAAGCTCCTAACAAGTATTAAATGTTGCTTAGCATGGCAAGGGGTGCAACTAAGAACAACAACATCATGCAAGCATTTTAAATGGGCCGGAAGGAACAAACAACAATTCCGGGAACTCCCATGTACATAAAAATAAGTATAGAACAGATCTGTGACAACCATATTTTAGAGTTGTTAAACATGTAAAGTAACAATACCATCTTAATCTACACATTTTTTTCACCCCTAATACATATAAAGTTTGCCAAATTTGGAGCTACGGTTATTTAGTTATGAATTAAACAAGTTTGAACATGTTGTTTACAAAATATATTCAAACATCATTTTAAATTTTTTTAACATGGCAACAAAATGCATATAATTAATCTACACTAAAAACTGATCAGTTTTCATATATAAAGTATTCCAAACAGAGGCATATTTTAAAAAATATGAAAAATGCAAAAGAAATGCAAAAACTGAATTTAAAAACAAAACAGAAAAAGAAAAACACTAAACAGACTGGTCCTGGACTAGCCAGAGTCCCTGACCTGCGGGTCCAGGCGTGGTTGAGGTGGCAGCGTGGGTGCACGAGTGGGTATGCGCTGGCTCAGAGTATGACAGGTGGGGCCAGGAAGTTAGTGTCACAGAAAATGCAAAAAAATGGGCGCATCTCAACTGGCCCCGCGGGGAATCGAACTCAGGCCTCCGAGTTAACTGAATGAGAGACAGACCACTGGGCTACGCTACGGCGACTGACAGAGAAGGAGATCTACACTACTTGATATAACCTGACGAAGCAGAACAGAGGAGGAAACAGGGGCGGTCGGAGAGCTCGTCGGAGCTGCTCCGGTGACCAATTCGAACGGCGGAGGCGTACGATGAGTTCCTGGATGAAACTCGCACACACGACAGGCGCTGGCTGCACCTAACACACACCACAGCGACGCCGATGACCTCGAACAAAAGCGGCAGTGACGAACTACGGCGAGGCCTAAACAGAGCCTATCGAAGCGGCAAAAGCAACTAGCAGAACCTCCACAGCATGGCAAAGACGATGGACACAAGCAACGGCACTAAGGAGGTTGGAGCACTCATCGGCAACGAGGTCTGACGGCGATAGGTTCGGACGCACGATGAACTAGTAGCTAGAGCTCGCAATCGAGGGGGAAAAGTGCATGGGGAGGACCAGAGGCTCAGCACAAACACGATGATGTGCTCGGATTGCCGGGAGGAGGTCGGAGTCGACGACGAGGACGATCGAACACCCGCAGTGGCCGGAGTTGAAGACGAGGAAGAAGAAGTCGCAGGAGAGGCGTTCGGCTCCGTGTAGTAGACATAGAGGATGTAGTCGACGGGGAGAAGAAGACTGGCAAGGTTGGTGAGGCAGAGGAGGCCGGAGAACACACCGGCGGCGAGATCACACTCTCAGATGCGTTTGGGACACGGTGCAGGTGAGGGATCTGGTGGCCTAGAGCTCACCTGGCGGCGGGAGGAGGAAGAGGGGAACCCTAGCGAGTAGGTAGACACGGTGGGTAGCTTTGTAGGGGGGCAGGACGGCTGGTGGAGCACGGCATCGTCGCGGGCATGGCCATGTGCGTGCGCGGCGAGAGCTGGATGAAAAGGTGGGTGCGGGTGTGCTGTTCACAGACACTGATGAGCGGGGCTAGGGTGGCCATGTGGGCGTACGGGCGCGTGGGTAAGGGGTCCTGCGGTGAGAAAAGGAGAGACAGACGCGCGTGGAGCTAGGCTGGCGTGCTGCTGGGCCGAGGGGGAAGCCGAGGCCCAAGTGGGCTGGCTGCGCTGCTGGGCCGAGGGGGAAGCCGAGGCCCAAGTGGGCTGGCTGCGCTGCTGCTGGGCTGTTGGCTGCTGCTGTTGCTCTTTCTTCTCTTTTTCTATTTCTTCAAGCAGAAATGAAAACAGAAAAGAACAGAGGGCTAGGGAAGGAGATAAAATGAGATAAAAATATCTCCATGCTCCTGGAATTATGCTCTATTTTATAAAAATGACTTGGGCATTTTTAGAGGTAGAAAAATATTGCAAGTTTGGAATGGCTTCAAACTTGAGACATTTTTTAACCTGACCAAAACATCTTCAAACGGTGTTGAACTTCCCACAAAAAATGGCGACTCCCACCCCTCCACCGCCACCCTAACCCTATCCACCACCACCACCGGCGATCTCCACATCTCTCCGTGTGTTTTGCCATCTGACCGGCTCTTCGTTTCCGGCGTCTCTCCCTCTCTCTTTTGGTTGTTATCTTCCTTATGGCAGTCCATGCAGCAATCTCCCTGGGATTGGATTTCTCCCCGGGGATGAAGTTGGCGTCTGAGATCCAACGCATCTTTAAGAGATCGGTGCATCCCACATCGGACACAAGCCATTTTACTATGGTGGTCTCCTTTGCACGGCATACATTCCGGCTGGATGAGGAGAACGTGGGGTTCGCTCTTGAGGTGGCCATCGGAGGATATTGTTCATGTCTCAAGGTATCGTTCCTCCACCATGGAGTTTTCTCATTCAACGTTTCTTGCAAGGAAGTGGGTTTTTTCATTCTGCACCAGCGGAGTTTTGTTTGTGATCAGTTCAAGTGTTTCTTCCACCTTTGGGGTCATGGTGGCCCATATTGGAAGAAAGAATTTCGTCTTTGGCAATCTGAATGCCAAGAGGAATGGGTTTTAGTTCGTCCCTCTAAGAGAAGAGCTCGCCTTGGTTTACAGGCCATGCAACATGCTCTGGCCAAATCTTCTCTCTGTGCTTGCACGGCCAAATCTATGACTAACAAACGTGCTACGTTCGCCACGTTCATGCAATATCCCGCATGTAAGGGCTATAGCTATGGCCCATCCTCCGATGAGGTGGCCACGGTCCGCGAAGTTGGTTATCATGCCTCGTCCCATGAGGATGCGGATGCGGATGTTTCTTCTCCAGTGACGACCTCGCCGTCGGCCAAGCTTACGATTCAGTTTGGAACAGTTTCGCCTTCCCCGGAGGGTTTATCTCCTACTCGTTTAAACCCGGGATCTTTGGGTAGTCGATTGATTTTTGCCTTGGAAGGTTTGGATTCTCCACCTAAGTTGGGCTCGTGGGTCCAGCCCATCTGCCTGTCTGATGATGAGAGTAGCAGCCCTTCGCCCTTGGCCTCAAAAAATCCCTCTCCTCATGATATTATCAACGATCTACAAAGTTTTGACGAGATGATTGAGGATATGGCTGCAAAGTATTGGGACTGTCAGAATTGTTTGGCTATGCGCCACACGTCAGAGACATGCACGAATCAGGTCTGCTGCCGTAATTGTTTTCGTTCAGGACACGTTAAAAAAATTTGCACAGGCAAGCTGCCTGACTTGTCCGTCTGGGTGCCTAAAATCCCATCATCGGGTTTTGGGAAGCGGGACAGAAATGAGGACCTTTCCTCCCCCGTCTCTCCAGTTTCCCGAGGCCAAACGACTCCGTAGAAAACCCCATCCTCTGCTTCTCCGCCGCAACCATCGCCGCCTTCCCGCCCTGCCTCGCATTACCAAGCTTCCTCCAGCTCTGGTCCGGCTACTCCATCGCAGCCTCCAATGGAGATTTACGCGATTGACCCGCATCGCTTCATCCCTGCGGATTTTGACATTGAAGATGGTGGAGCGGATCGCCTGCCCCGCACCTTCTACACGCCGGCTGTCCCACCACCCCGAGCGCATGAGCAGTACATGGTGGCCATTGTGGAGCCTGTCTCACCTCAAGAGTTGGTTGGTGTCTGTCGTCAACAGGTTCTTGATTTCTTAGTTCAGGTGATGCATGTTCCAGTTCTTTCTGCTCAAACTTGGTTTCAAGGAGTTGGTATGTTCGAGATGGAAGATCCAGTTGTTCGGGGCTCTTTTACTCCACCCACCGTTTCCTTTAGGGGTTGATGATGAAGGTAATGAGTTGTTTGTCGGTTTTATCCCCCACAATCAGGGTGAGGGCTTCCGTGCTATTCATGGCCAACGGACGGGATGGCTGATGTTCATCGGCATCCCTCTGGATTGTAGAAACACTCAATGCATTGCTGATATGGTTGGCACATTTGGACAGTTCCATTACTGGAATAGCACTGATAGACGTAAGGTCAGATCTCTGGTCTGTGCCTCTTTCCCTGATAATGCACTAGTCCCCTCGCTCGGTGACCTTTAGGGAGTTTGCCAATTGGGGTGAGGTCATGGTGTCATGGTCTGCTGGCTGCTATATTTTATCAGGTGAATTTGCTGGTGCCATGATCCCAGCGGATGAAGATCATATGCCTTTGAATGGGAATCCCCACCCGATGCCTGGAGCTGAGGTGCCGCAGCCGTTCTGGGCGATGCCTCCATACCCTGCTCTTGGCTGGAATGCAGTCCCTCCGGGCTCAAATCAAGGTCAGAATGGCATGGCAGGGTGGGCTGATAATGTGCATCAAGATGCGGGATGGGGCCCATGGGAAGAACAGGTGCAGCCTATGCAACAGGAAGAAGAAGTTCCACCTGCCCAGGACCAGAATTCTATGATTCTGAACCCTTCCATGGATTCCTCTGATGATGAGAATATGGTTGAAGTCCAGCGGCCTCTGCCGATAGTGCAGTTGGACCCAATTCATCTTGGTATGGTCAAGGTTTTTTATGGGCCAGTTCTTCCGCCAGCAATGATCTGGGAGAGATCATTCAAGTCCTTGCTGCCTGCATTTGCCACTAGGGATATTCAAGCATGCCTGCCTGGTTTTTCTGCGACAATGTGGCAAGTTTACTTTGGCTCTGAGGATCTGCAGAACAAATTTTTGCTATGGAATACCAAGCAATGCCTCACCGAACCTGGAAATAACTCCTCGGTGGTCATTTAAGAGCTTCCTTCTAATGATCAGTCATGCTTCAGTTCCCAGGTTCCCAATACTCCTTTGCAGGCTTCTCAGTAGGATTTTCAGTTCACGTCTGCCACTCCAACCCCATTAGGCAAGCGGCCACGTCAGTCTGCTCGCTCCAGGCGTTTTCTCACGCTTGTCGAGCCAGTTTTGGACTTCAGTAACAGAAGGATGACGCGCAGTTCTGCCAAAAGGACGGGCATGAAGCCGGTTTCGGCTATCCCTTTGAAGCCCGCACCCCTGCGTCGCCCGACTCCCACCCCCGACGCCTATACCTACATTGCAGGCAATTGGAGTGGCGCTGGGTATTGACCCATCGGAACTATCGGTCGAGAAGCTTATGGCTTCTCCACGTACTACTGAAGAAGACAATGGTCCACATGATGATTGACGTCCCATGAAGCTTGATGGAGAGTTGGGCACTTTTGTTTTTGTGTCCGTTTTATACTAGTACTATATGTTTATGCGCATGTCTGAACCCTTTGGTTACTGCTGTTGGCACTTTTGTTATGATCTTGTCCATGCTGTTAAGCAGCTGGATTTATTACTACTTCTCAGCACTATTCTCCTATGGATAATTGTTACTATCATAATTGGAATGTGCTCTGCTGGAACGTGCGAGGGCTAAATTCTGAGGCTAGGCAGCGTGACTTACGTGCTAAAATAGAGGAGAGCAGATGCTCTGTTATTTGCCTACAGGAAACTAAATGTGAGAATTTTGATATCCGAATGATTAAATCCTTTTGTCCTAGGAGGTTTGATCAATTCGCTTTCTCACCTTCTGTTGGAGCCTCTGGTGGGATTTTGGTCGTTTGGAACTCCACGATTTTTCATGGCCAGCTCATCGACATTCAGAGATTTAGTGTTGTGATCTCCATCCAATCCCTGCACAATTCAGAAAAATGGACCTTAGCCTCAGTATATGGGCCATGCGAGGGTCAGCCTAGGGACGATTTCGTTAACTGGTTATAACATTTAGTTACCCCTCCGGATGAAAATTGGCTGCTGTTGGGGGACTTCAATTTCATCAGATCTTTGGACAACAGAAACCTCCCGGGTGGTGACATTAATGATATTTTCCTTTTCAATGAAATAATTGGTCACCTTGGTCTATTAGAGCTGCCGTTGAAAGGCTGTAGCTACACATGGTCCAATATGCAGCAACACCCCCTGCTTGAGCAGCTTGATTGGTTCTTTACTACGGCAGATTGGATTTCGCATTATCTGAACACTGTGGTTAACCCACTAGCCAGAACTGCCTCGGATCATGTGCCATGTGTGGTGTCCATTGACACTACCATTCCTGCGGCAAAGACCTTCCAGTTTGAAAACTTCTGGCTTGATATGCCGGGGTTCATGGATTGTGTAGCCAAGTCGTGGAATGCTCCGGTTTTTTCTGATTTATCTGCCTCTGTAGTTCTCACAAAGAAGTTTAAAAGGCCGCGGTATGATTTGAAATCTTGGAGCAAAAAGTTATCCTACATCATAAATCTTACTATGAATTTCTCAAAGGTAATTCTACACTTCGATCAGCTGGAGGAAGTGAGACCTTTAACAAGGCCGGAACTCAACTTCAGGAAAATTGTGAAGCTCCACTATGAGAACCTGTTGAAAATTCACTATATTTATTGGAAACAAAGGTGCACCATTCAGTACCTAAAAGTTGGTGAGGAGAATTCGAAATTCTTCCATGCAATGGCATCGGAGCGCATGAGAAGGAATTCAATATCAAGTCTGAGGACAAACTCCATGATTGATCCTGTGATTGATCATGCTCAGATGGCGGGAATTCTTTGGGCTTCGTTCAAATCTAGAATGGGCCAGTCCCAAGGGATCAATATGGGCTTTGATCTGAGCCGTTTAATTCAGCCCATCCCAGGTCTGGAAGAGCTTTCTCTCCCATTTTCTGATGATGAAATAAACAAAGTCTTGAAAGGATTGCCGGTGGATCGGGCACCTGGTCCGGATGGATTTAATGGGATGTTCGTCAAGCGCTGTTGGCCCATAATTGAGAAGGATTTCCTGTGGTTGATTCGGGATTTTTATGAGGGGAAGCTTTCGCTGGAAAATATTAATGGCTCTCTCATTACACTCATACCCAATATTTTTTCTCCTATAGGGCCTGACGACTTTCGGCCAATATCTCTCACCAACACTTGTCTTAAATTTCTAACTAAGTTGTTGGCCAACAGGTTGCAGAAGGTTATCCTTAAGTGTATCCACAAAAATCAGTATGGATTCCTTAAGGGTAGGTCAATTCAAGATTGTCTGGCCTGGAGCTTTGAATATATTCATTAATGTAAACAATCCAAGCGTCCTGTCATAATCCTTAAGTTCGATTTTGCTAAGGCCTTTGACACAGTCGAGCATGAGGTTATTATTAAAATGCTGCAACATAAAGGGTTTGATGCCAAATGGATTTCTTGGTTGAAACAACTCCTGTCCACGGGTTCTTCGTCTTTGTTGTTAAATGGTATCCCTGGCAAACAATTTAAGTGCAAGTGTGGCGTCAGTCAGGGTGACCCCCTATCGCCTCTGTTGTTTGTCCTTGCAGCAGACTTGTTGCAGTATGTGGTTAACCAAATGCTGGAGCATGGCACTCTCTCTTTGCCTATTCAAACCCATGACAGAGAGTTTCCCATCATTCAATATGCAGATGATACGATTTTGTTTCTTTCAGCTAAGGATAATGAGCTTGTTGCACTAAAGAACATGCTGCTGACCTTTCAACAATCCACATGGTTGAAGGTCAACTTTGCCAAATCTTCCATGATCCCTTTGAATATGAGTGATGAGGAGGCTTCAAGGCTAGCTGCTATTCTTGGTTGCAAGATTGGACAGCTCCCATTTACTTATCTTGGTTTGCCATTGGGGACTACAAGGCCAAGAATCATTGATCTAATGCCCTTGGTTGACAGCCTTGAGCGGTGATTAACCGCAAGCTCATCCATGCTGAATCAAGGCTCTCGTCTGCAACTATTTATGTCTGTCCTCACCTCTATGCCAATATATTCTCTGTGCAGCCTCAGTATCCCACCAGGGATCATCAAGCAGCTTGACCGAATCTTTAGGCAATGTCTTTGGAGGGGCAATAGTGATGCTCCAAAATAGTCACTAGCTGCATGGGAGCTAGTTTGCAGGCCAAAAGACAAAGGGGGTTTATGAGTTTTAAACCTGAACATCCAGAACAAAGGGTTGCTCATCAAGCATCTTCACAAGTTCTGTAACAAGGTTGATATTCCCTGGGTGACCCTGATTTGGAGCAGCTACTATGATCATGGTGTTCCACATGCAACAGCTGAAGCTGGATCTTTCTGGTGGAAGGATGTTTTGAAACTAGAGGAGGCTTATATTCCTATTGCCTCGGTTCACATCAACATGGGTGACTCTGCTATGTTCTGGACTGACTCTTGGCACATTGGAGGCTCTGCTAGACCTCTATGTTGGAGATTGCCAAGGTTGTTCTCCTTTGTCAATAATGATAAGATCTCCGTGCAGGAATTCCTTCAGTCTCAGGATCTCTTCTCCATGTTTTATTTGCCAATTTCTCATGAAGCTACTGATGAGTTACACATACTGGAAGGTTGGATCATGCATTTGGAAAGAGACCCTGTTATACCTGATGTTTGGATGTGGCCTGGTAAATCAAAGGAATACATTGCCAAGAGCTTCTACACAATCATGCACTCACATCTACCAACCATACAACCTTGCAAATGGTTGTGGCAGAGTCGGTGCACCATGAAGATCAAGGTTTTTGGGTGGCTGCTTTTCTTTGACAGACTAAACACCAAGGATATGTTGGTTAGAAGGCACTGGCGCTCTAACCAAGATGAAAATCTTGCTCTCATTTGCAGTGAGCTGGTGTATGAAGATAGAATGCACCTGTTTTTTAACTTCACCTTTAGCTGTAGAGTCTGGAATTACCTGGGCATTGATTGGTTTGGAGGCTCTGATATTTTGCAATGTATCATGCATGCTAGGTCCAGCTTTAGGCACCCTTTCTTCTTTGAGGTCATGCTAACTGCTGCTTGGAATATTTGGATTTTGAAAAATGGCAGAACCTTCAGAGCTGAGAGAGCCACTTTCAGTGCTTGGAAGTGTAAATTCATCCATGATATCTCATTACTTGCTCATAGGGTGAAGCATTGTATCAAACCAAAACTCTTGGCTTGGGTTGATTCTTTGTTGTAAAGGAGGTAGGGATGTTTAGCCATAGGTAGTATTTCTTCCTTTTTCCTTGTATAGTTTCTGTTTCTGTTTGTACAGTTCCATTTATTTTAATAAAGGACTGTGGGGCTTTGCCTCGTAGTATATATTCAAAAAAAACATCTTCAAACAGAGTGAAACTTGGCATAGTTGTTGAATACAAGGAGCAATATTTGATGGGGGGAGATGAACATTAAAGGGGGAGGCTAGGTGCACTTGGCAAAATAAAATAGAAGAACAAAAGGAAAAAGGAAGGAGGGGGATGAAACTTGGAATGATCATGCAACTCACAAGCATCCAAACAACAAGCATAATCCCACAATGCACATGATGATCATGACCTGAACATAAGCACAATGCAACCTTGAAATGAAATATGATGAACATGATGCACATGATGATCATGAAGCCAATGCATGATGGTGTGATGAATGCAATAATGAAAAACATCACAATGCAATAAAGAAAAGGACAAACCCTCTTCTGCAGACATCACACTCGTTCACGAATTGAGCAATTTCTCTTTTCATGCGAGTCCACCAATTGGATTGCTTGAGGTCATGGTACATCTTGGAGCTTCCTAGATGTATCGAGAGGAGTGAGTCATGTGCTTCGTTCATTATGAGCTTTCTGAGATCACCTTTTGGAACCACAATTATGTCCTCAAAGAACAAATTGTCTCTGTCATCAATGCGATAGCACTTGTACATGGGAGTACCCTTGGCAATACCATGTTTCACCTTCTGCGCCATAGCATCACTGAGTTGGGCCTCACGGATTTGATCTTCCAAGGTAGGAGTTACTTGAAGGTTGGCAAGAAATCCTTGCGGAACGACTTGGAGGTTGAGCTTCCTAAATGATTCACAAAGTTCTGGTTGGAACGGTTTGAGTATTGGACTGTTGCAATAAGCCTTTCTACTCAAGGCATGTGCAATGACATTGGCTTTGCCAGGAGTATACTCAATGCTTGGATTGTATTCTTGAATCTTTTCAACCCAACGAGTCTGGCGGAGGTTAATGTTTGGCTGGGTGAAGATGTACTTCAGGCTCTTGTGATCGGTGAAGATGTCCACTTTTCTGCCCAACAGAAGGTGTCTCCACGTGATCAAGGCATGAACAACTACTGCTAGCTCAAGATCATGTGTGGGGTAATTCCTCTCTTTTGGTTTAAGCTAACGGGAAGTGTAAGCAACGATCTTCTTGTCTTGCATGAGAACACCGCCGAGACCTTGCAATGAAGCATCACAGAACACTTCATAAGGCTTGGACTCATCCGGAGGAGTAAGTACCGGGGCAGAAATGAGCTTCTCTTTGAGGGTATTGAATTCCACATCACAATCAGGAGTCCGCGAGTACTTGACGTTCTTTTGCAACAGGTTGGACAGAGGCTTGGCAATCTTGGAGAAGTTCTCAATGAACCTTCTGCAATAGCTTGCGAGGCCGAGGAAACTTCCTAGTTATTTGACGTTCTGAGGAAGTTCCCACTTCGCAATAGCTTCAACCTTCTCGGGGTTAACAGAAATGCTCTTGGCAGAGATAATATGACCAAGATAGAGGACTTCATCGAGCCAAATTTCACATTTGAAGAACTTCGCATAAAAGCGGTGCTCTCTGAGCCTGTCAAGAACTAATCGGAGGTGCTTGGAGTGGTCTTCTTTATTGTTGGAGAATACCAAGATATCATCGAGGTAGACGAGGACGAACTCATTGGTGTAGGGGTTGAATATGAAGTGCATCATCCGAGAGAAGGTGGGTGGAACATTTGCAAGCCCAAGACATGACTGTGTACTCGTATGAGCCGTAGCTTGTCCAGAATGCGGTCTTGGGAATATCCTCTTCACGGATACGGATTTCATGGTAGCCCATCTGGAGATCAAGCTTCGAGAAAACCTTGGCTCCTTTGAACTGCTCGAACGGTTCATTGATATTGGGGAGCGGGTACTTATTCTTAATTGTCTTCATGTTCAATGGCCAGTAATCAACGCATAATCGTGCCGTACCATCCTTCTTCTTGACAAAAAGAACACCGCAGCCCCAAGGAGAAGTACTTGGTCTTATCAGACCCATGCGTTCTTGCTCATCGAGTTGCTTCTTCAATTCCTTCAACTCTTTAGGAGAAAGCTTGTACGGACGCCGTAAGGCTGGCTCCGTACCAGGTTCAAGTTCAATAGCGAATTCAACTGGATGGTTGAGAGGCATGCCTAGGAGCTCTTCAAGGAATACATCCTCATATTCACAAACCACCGGAATCTGGGATATGGCATTAATCTCGCCCTTGTCATTGAGAGAGAATAGCCTGATTGTGTTATCTCGAGCTGCGAAGATAATCACGTCTTCGGAAGGATGAGTTAGATTGACCTCCTTGTTTGCACAATCAATAAGTGCATCATGCTTAGAGAGCCAATCCATCCCAAGAATAAGATCAATGTCCGAGTTGTCGAGAACAACTCGAGAAGCTAGAAATTTGTAATCGCCCATCTTGATGGAGATATCCAGAACCATTCTAGTAGCCCTCATAGACAATGCCGGAGAAACAATTCCCAAGGGTCTTTCCAACATTTGAGAAATGAAATCATGCTTCATAGAGAACGGTCTTGACATGAAACAATGCGATGCGCCAGAATCGAATAGAACTCTTGCAGGAATTGAATTAACTGAGAGGTCACCCATTATGACATTAGAAGAATCCTCTGCTTGAGCTGTGTTCAACAGGTTCGCTCTTGCATGCTTGGGATTGTGCTTGACAATAGCGTTGCTTGTTGGCCTGAGAGGTGTAGGAGGTGGAAGGCACCTCTGGTTGGAACACTTGTTGGAATAGTGACCCTTCAGACCACATTTGTAGCAAGTGACCTCTGAAACTGGATGGGAAGGAGGAACACTTGGTCTTGGAGCTTGGTACTGAGACTTTTTCTAGTTGCTTGGGTTGGGTGGGTGGGAAAATCCACGACCAGCTGAGTGCTTGTTCTGACTCGGAGGACGGAGCACCGGAGGAGGCCGGAGCCAGAACTTCTGCTTGGCGACCACTTGAGAGGAATAGGAGGAGTGAACACCTTTTCTTATCCTCTTTTTGGAAGCTTCACATTTGCGCTGAGCTGCCTCGTGCTTGAGGGCCATGTTGTAGAATTGATCAAATTCATCTGGCTCGAACAGAGTGAGTGCAAGTTGGAGTTCATCTTTCAGACCACCTCAGAACTGGTAGATTTTGCTCTTGGCATCGGGGATGTCTTGCTTCGCATAACAGGCATGATTCTGGGACTTGACATTGTACTGGTAGACAGACATGGTGCCTTGCTTCAGATTGCGGAATTGCTCACGCATGCCTTCAGTGACACTGGTAGGGATGTGATGAGAATGGAAATCGTGACAAAAGTCAGTCCAAGAGATCTCATGACCCGCTCTGGAGTCTATATATTGTTGCCACCAATCTGCAGCTTGGTCTTTGAGTTGGAAAGCGGCAAACTTGACATAATCCTAAGGTCTAACATTACTGCACTCGAAGTATTTCTTTATATCTGTGATCCAATCTTCAGCATCTAGCGGATCAACACAGTAGCTGAAAGACTTGGGTTGATTGGCAAGGAATTGGTTCAGAGTAGCAAAGTGAGGTCGATTGAACATATTTCCTTGGCCTTGGTTCCCTTCATTTCCTTGATTCCCTTGATTTGCTTGGAAACTCTACATCATTTGCATGAGCATCTAAGTGCTTTCATTGATAGCTTGCATAATTGATCTCCATGCCTCAGCTGGAGGAGGCGGGGAAGGTGGACGCTCTTCTTCACCCTCTGGTTTCTGGCTGGGAACTTTCTTAGGTGCCATCCTGAAGATGATGACAACCGTTAGCCATTGAAGCAAATAAAAGATATGCTGAATCAACGGCTAGATATTTGCAACATACAGTCTTCACAATGAACATCCGAACAAAATTGAACGAATGAATTCCATAGCTTAATGGTACATCAACTTGTCGAGAAGGCACTTGAGAGAACAAAATGACATAATAAAACAACAAGGTAACAGATGGAACAAATACATAATAGAGATTTTGTCCCACATGTTCGTGCTGATGTCCCATGGCACATGTTACAAAGGGCCTTGCAATCCCCGGATCAGCATAGCCAAGGATCCTTTAAGATGCAACCCCCTAGTGTAACAACGCCCATGATAACCTCTCCACTAGATGTTGAACCCCAACCTCATATCATGCACCCGTTGGAAGATTACCTAAGAGCTACTTGAATCCCACCTATTAATTTCCGAAGCTTTCCAGTTATGCAATCTGGTGTTGGGGATACAGGGGAAGCACAGCATATCAGACAACTAATAAATCCTACATCCAGCTGTATCCATCCGTCAATACATAACCAGGCACCTTTGGAAACCGTTTACCTCGGACCTTCGAAACACATCCGCTATACTAGCTGTGGCAATACTCCCGAACTATCCCCCCAGTACTGGGTGACGTCGAGGTTATCTCACCACCAGACACGCATAGAAGAGTTTTCGATGTTGGCTGCCTCTGGTATTCTAGAAGTGCAACGATACAATTGTGACGACAACACCTCGGAGCTCAACTCCCCGGGACACTGCCACAACCTCCCAATGACAGGAGGCACTAAGAACAATGTTCTCGTCACAAAGATATCAGAACAATCCAAACAATACCCGCGTGATCCTAAATTTTTGGGGGTGAAATTTGAGGATAGTGATGTTAAAACAACGTCAGGAATCCTCACCAGAGCGACAAAGGGGATGAGGAGTAAAAGAAATCCTACTCTTCGATATATATATAGGACTCAAAACATTTTGTGTGTGTGCCTAGACTCAACATCGGCAGCGTTTCGATCAATCAGGGGGCTCCTAGGTCGGAAAAGGCTCAAATACCAACTTGTAATGCCCAGGATGCGACTATATCTCCTACGTATCAAGGCACGAGTTGGAGACATAAGCGCATTCTAGAATGATCGCAAGCGTGGTATCTTTGCACAACTCATGTAATGAACAGGGATGAAAGACTAAAATAGTTGGCTTACACTCGCCACATCACACAATTAATACAATAGCATACACTCATCCAAATAACACAGGGTCCGACTACGGACGAAATCAAACGAGAAAAGATATCACAACCACAAGTCCTGATCGCTCCTAGTAGGAAACACTTGATCGTCGGGATACGTCACATACATACGACCACGCTCTTCATCGAACTCCAGTGAAGTTCTTGTCCATCTCCTGCGTCGTACTTAGTTGTACCTCCATCTGGTGTGTGTTGTAATCTGTGAGTCACAAGGACTGAGCAATCCCATTCTCGGGTATCAAAACTAACAAAGCCTTTAGGTGTGGACAGGTAATAAAGTGACTGCAGCAAGCACTAAGCAACTAGCTTACAAATTCAGAGCGAGATGAGGATATGTGCTAATGGTCACCAAAGATGATCAATAAGTGATCCTAGCTACTCACGTTCAGGCATAACCCCATCGTGTTCACTTTCCGAAACCCCTTTGAAAAGAGACCGTCACGGTTACTCACACAGGTAGTGTATTCTTAAGGATATAGTGTCAAGTTATCTACAACCGGATATTAACAAATTCCCATCTACCACATAACCGCGGACACGGCTTTCGAAAGTTCATAACCCTGCAGGGGTGTCCAACTTAGCCCATCACAAGCTCACGATCCACGGAGTCGCAACTCCATGTTGGGAAGACCGAAGTATTCTCGGAATCCCGTGCTCAAGATATTCTGACAAAGGTAAAACTAATCCAGCAAGACCTCCTGACATGCTGACACCCTGATAAGAGCCATGCGTATCTCGTCTCAGGCCACAATCGGATGAGCTAAGCTTACGGATCACTGAAGTCCAAGTTGCCAAGGGAGCGACGCAAGGTGCTCTAGGTTGGACCAACACTCATGAGGAGCACTAGCCCGGGGGTTGCTTAAGAACTCGGGTTTATAACTCCCTATGCATGTTTTTAGTTGTTAGGCAAATGTAGTACCAAGATTGGGACTTCCTGGAAAAGCTTTAAGCAATGTGAATTATCAAGGGGGGCCCATAAACCCCAACCGTGTTAGGAACGCAAAATCAAGGAACATAACACCGGTTTATCGGGTCCTAAGGTGGCATGAGTGGAACAAAACACCATGCAGAAGGCCAAGCCTTCCACCCATTACCAATATATATGTGCATTAATTTAATTAAGATATATATTGTGTTATCCCAATAAACAAGTCCGAACATGGAGCAATCTTCCAACTTCACCTGCAACTAACAACGTTATAAGAGGGGCTGAGCAAAAGCGTACTTAGCCAATCAAGGGTTTGCTAGGAAGGCGGTTAGAGTGTTTCATGGCAACATAGGAGGCTGACAAGACAAGAATAAGCATCGAGGCATAACTATAGAGCGAGACAACTAGCAAGGCAAAGATAGAGGTGATATCGGGGAACGATCACCTTGCTTATTAATTCCTCAGTGGAATGGTAAGACGACTCCTCAAACTCAGTCTCAACAAGATCCTCGAACTCGGTATCGGCTCCCGGCTCTACCCAACACAAGAGCACAACAATAGTAAAAGATCAATCACGGTGAAATGCACAAACAACATGATGCAAGACATGTCATGGGATGGAAGTCATGATGTGTGTATGCATGAGGACGCTCTCGAGCCTACATGAGAAGATGATGAAAATTGCTTCATCTTGGGCAACCAAGCAAGCCACTGGATAGAGGGCAAGATTTCGATCGAAATCGATATAAGGATCATTGGAATCGGATGCACGGTTTGTAAATGGCAAGCAAAACAAGATGCAATGCAAAACTGTAGTTAACATCAACATGTCATCTTTGGAGCAAGGTTTAAATATGCTACAACACCCAAACATGAAGACAAAAGGCATGGCTGTGAAATAGACACGATTCTTAACAAGCATGAACTCAGATCACACCCAAAAACTTGCTGGAACACAAATAAACAAGCATGGCAAGATTCAATATGTTAACAGATTTCTCAGACTTGGTGAAATTTACTAGGCATGCAACCAGGAACATTTTTTAGCTACCTTTGGAGGCACACAACAGCAAGCAAAACAACTATAACAAGCATGAAATTCACATGAGCATGAAGAAGACATATTATACTTCCAATTCATCCAAAGAAACAATTTATTCCATGCAAGGGTTGCTTAACACAAGCTTATCCAAATTGAATGTTCTATTAACAGGCTGACAATTTTAATTTCAAGCATTTTGAGAGCAAGATTACAACAAGGTACAATAGGGCATATATGCAAACAAAGGCATCGATTGATAGGCAACAACATGGACATCAAGACATGCTCACTAGTTATTCCAAAACATGCATGGAAAAGATTATGGCATCAAGTTTACATGGCAACTTGTTATTACAGATTCCAGACTTAGTAGTTTTTCACTAAGTGTTAAAATAGTAACATTGACATGGCATGTTTACAAGCTTGTTTAACTCACCACAGAGCATATCATGGAAAAACAAATACACCACTTCAAAGACAACATGATTATGCTCCTAAAACATGTTACGAAAAAGACAAATTATCAAGTTATAACAATTTCAGGAACTCAACAGCAACATGCACTTTTGCAACAGGGTTAAACATGGCATAATGCAACCTAACATGTATGCAAATGCATCCATCATGAAGAGCATCTGAAGATGAACATTTTGACATATCATACACTCCATTTGGACCAACATGCACAAAGTTACGACCTCACGAACATGCTAACATATTGTTGACAGACAACTAGTGCTGAAACAGTAACATCACGAAGCAGTCTTGCAACGCAGATTAAGACATCTAGATGAACACTAACATGCACAAAACTGATGCCATCACGTAGAGCACTACGAGACGAACATTTTGATATATTATATGCGCGAAACGGAGCTATGAGCATGGAGATATGGCATGATGAAGGAGGCAACATTTTATAGGAATTTTGGGACTTAGTAGGATTTTACCCTCCGAAAAGTCAAATGTGGACGAAGTGGAGCGGGACGGTGAGATCCGGGTGGAGCGGTGGCGCGTTTGGTTCGTGGGACGGGTGGATCTCATCCACCCCGATCCAGTGGCCGGAGTTGGAGAAGACGATGGCGGCCCGCGGCGACGGCGGTGGAGTCCGGCGGGGACGGCCGGGCCCGAGGCGGCCGGTGGCAGAGCTTGAGGCGCGGCGGCGCGGTGGGTCATGGAGGGCGACCGGCGGCAGGGCTGTGGAGGCCGGCGGGAGGCGCGGTCGCCGGCGGTTGGAGACGAGGCGGCGGGCGGCGGCTGGAGGGCGCGGCGGCGGTGTTGCGCGCCAGCGGTGGCCGGAGGCGGGAGGAGGTGCGGGACCAGGCGGCGGGGACTCCGGGCCACGGGTGACGGTCGCGGGCCGGCGGTGGCGCGCGGTGGAGGGGTCGGCGGGGCGCCACATGGCGGCTCCGGATTCGTCTGGGCCAGCGAATGGACGTGTCCGGCCCGGTCATGACGCGTCCAACGGCGCGGAGGAGCTCGGGTTAGGGGGCGGTTTTCGCCCACACAATCACGATCCAATGACCGAGAGCATGGAGGTGGTTGGGATGGGCTAGTGGGCTGTTGTGGAGGGGTGCTGGGCCAAAAGAGATAGGGCTTCCGGTGAGTTACGTGGTTAACCGTTGGTGTATCAAACAACCTCCGAACGAGACAAAACTTGGCAGGTGGTCTGCCGGTGATATACCAAGACCACTCAAAAACTCTCGGCCCATTCCGAGGATGTTTTTATCCCGCTCACGAAACAAAGGCTTGAGAGGTGCGACGGGTGCCGTGTGAGGGAGTCGGAAACCGAAACGGACAACGAAGAGGACGGAGACGATGCAACTACCACACGGATGCAAGTGAGACTATGCCAACGCAATGCACATGATGGAAATGACATAACGATATGCAACACACGTTTAAAGCAAAAACACAGAAACCCGAAATGAAGGAAGAGCCCAGAATGGAATTGATTAAGTCAACGATGAATATATTGCCATATAAAGAAGTTTTACATCTGGGGTGTTACACGGTGCACGAAATATGGTAAGATGGGCACGACCTGCCCAACGGCTCGGAACACGCCCGCTCATCGCATAGGAGGTATGCCTCAGAGCACGCCGGCGACAACGCACACCACAAGGTCCCAGAGCAGCCCAGCCAATATAGAGCCCCTCCGTACAGAAGGGCCATGACACCGACACAGGCAGCAACGGCGATGCGTATGAGAGCTTCACGCTGGAGGGCATCAACGAGCACATCGCGCAGCACGAGGAGGTGCGCTGTGCGCAGGATCTGCACCGACGTAAGGTGTCTCTACATAGCAGCATGTGTGCGGCGGCGGGGACAGGAAACCACGCGCAGATTTTGGGGAGCGACACGATGCCAAGGTGAACTTCCCCTCCGCTCCCGACCTCTCTCTCTCTCTCTCAATAATCTCCTCCTGATCTTGCTATTTATGCATCTCCAGATTCAATTTGCAGGGATAATAGGTTTATTATTATATAGCAAGCAATCGTAGGTGGGTAAGTTCTTTCTTCTTGCATGAAATTGTTCTACTGATTCCTCAATGCTCTGTTCATGACTATGTTCTTGCTTTATCCTCTCTTTTTTTAAGAACATTTTATCCTTTTTTTACTTTCCAATTTCGATGTAATGGGTATTGATTGCGGTAGTTCAGATAGCACCTTGTATTGTTTTGGTTTTAATAAAGTAAACTAGAGTAGGGGCATGTGCATGTTCAAATGATAATGGAAGATATTGTTTGTTTCGTGCTACAAAATATATCTCAAAACAATCCCCTTTTTTGTTTCTAGAGGACAAATAAAATATTGGATTAATTAGCTTCATTCTACAGTTCCTATCCATTGAACTATATGCAGTTTCCAACTAGATATCTTTTTACAGTTCCTATTCATTGAACTATATGCAGTGTAGACGAACAATGTGAGATGAGAAAGCCACAACGTTAGGGCAAAAGAATCATACTACAATAGCAATAGTCAGTCCATGATAAATCTCTGTTAAGTGCTCCTTTCTCTTTACCTCTTTACTCTTGTGTTTCTGACTTTGATTTCATAGCATACATTTTTAGCTTGACACCGTGTTTGTAGATTTGATAAAGGAGGGTAGATGAAGAATCAATCAGAAGATTTTGTTGAACAGAACTTGCATTTTGATGTTATGAGTGTATTAATATATTTTGCAGTTTTAGGAAATTAGATAATAGGATCAACTAAAGGAGACCTTTGGTTAAACTATTTCTTTATTTGTTTGTGCAACCAAACTTATGTGGTTTTGATTGCAAGATAATATGACCAGCTAACGGAGAACTTTTGCTAAAATATTTCTTTATTGTTTGTGCAACCATGGTTAATTGGTTTTGATTGATTGGTGGACATGCTGAATAATGGTAGTGTGCATATGTGGCAATGTATTTTTCCCCTTCATTTTGAGAATTTATGTTTTAGCTACAGAGCAGGAGGTATGAATGTTCGGTCCAGAAGCTCCTTAAAACGATTCGATTAAAAGTATAGTTTTATCTCTTTCTTCTTTTCTTCTCTATCCCTGATCTGGCAGCTTTGGTACTGGCCTTTGTTTGCTCGAAAATCTCAAATCAAGTGGACATGGCTTGATTGCTATCAATATTTTGCACTAGTTACAAGAACTTGGAATCTACAGGAAAACAAAGTGTACATTCTAAAATTTGAACTAACAAAAATATTCTTTGTTGCCTATGCATTTTCCTCCCCTGAAAGATAATACTGTTGCTCTCCATCTAATTCTATCCTTCCTCATTTACGCAGGAATTGCATTCTCTTTTTTTTGTGATAGCTGGTTTAGTAGGCCTGACTTGTGATCAAACTTGGTGGTGGTTCTGCATGGTCTGGCGCTCACTTCTAAACTTCTCTCGATTTATATTTTTGTTTCTTGTTTCAGTTCATATCAAACTGATTATATTTGCATACAGGTTGAAGACTTTATTTCTCGCGTGGAGATATTTTGGCTGAAGGTACTGATTTTCTTCCAGTTCCTAAGCACTTTCCCCGTGTTTGCTTCTAAGCATACGTGAATTAGGTGCCGGTTTGGATCTGTTACAATGGTGCGGTAGAGCAGATCGGTTCAGACGTGTTGCATGGGAAGCAATTTCTTGAGTAGGTTTATCTGCTTGCTCCTCCTAAATTTTGATGCTTATGTCCTATTGATATGCCAAGTTCTGTGCATCACTTGCTAAGTTGCAAAATATAACATGCTGAGTATACCGTACTTTAGTTAGATCATCGAGCAAGAAGTATGCTCTTA
This sequence comes from Secale cereale, assembly GCA_902687465.1. NCBI lineage: Eukaryota > Viridiplantae > Streptophyta > Magnoliopsida > Poales > Poaceae > Secale > Secale cereale. Next base: position 356,894,452 of record LR738710.1, read on the forward strand.
CAATATTGGGGGTACTGCTTGTTTCGCCAATTTCTTTCGTGGAAGGTGGTGTTCTTAGGAATGTTCCTTTTGAGAGTGAGCTTCTGTCGGGTTGCATTAGTACCTCACACTCATTTTATTTGCCATTCCAATTATCAGTTGCAAAAGAGAGCAAGGGATATAGAAGAAATCTCCAGGCAGCTGTTGATTAATGCTTTTCTTTTTCACTCTGGATTTGCAAAGTGATTTCCATCCGTTTTTTCTTTGCTTGGTGCCCAGGTAGTGTTCACTACTAGGTTCAAAGGATGCTCAGATTATCTATCAGATCATGAAATTCACTTCTTTTATAAGCCTATACTTAGGTACACTGGAGATGAAGTTCAATCAATGCTACTTCTCGAGCTTGCGTTGTTTTCCCTCGAAGAGGAAAGGTTGATGCAACACAGTAACATAAGTATTTCCCTCAGCTTTTGAGAACCAAGGTATCAATCTAGTAGGAGACCACACGCAAGTCCCCCGTACCTACACAAACAAATAAGAACCTTTCAACCAACGCGATAAAGGGGTTGTTAATCCCTTCACGGCCACTTGCAAAAGTGAGATCTGATAGAGATGATAAGATAATATTATTTTGGTATTTTTGATATGTAGATTGAAAGTAAAGATTGCAAAACAAAAGTAAAGTAAAGATAAATAGTTTATGGAGATTTATATGATGAAGATAGACCCAGGGGCCATAGGTTTCACTAGTGGCTTCTCTCAAGATAGCAGATTTCTACGGTGGGTGAACAAATAACTGTCGAGCAATTGATAGAAAAGCACATAGTTATGAGAATATCTAGGCTTGATCATTGTATATAGGCATCACGTCTGTGACAAGTAGACCGAAACGATTCTGCATCTACTACTATTACTCCACACATCGACCGCTATCCAGCATGCATCTAGAGTATTAAGTTCATAAGAATAGAGTAACACCTCAAGCAAGATGACATGATGTAGAGGGATAAACTCAAGCAATATGATATAAACCCCATCTTTTTATCCTCGATGGAAACAATACAATACATGCCTTGCTGCCCATGTTGTCACTTCAAAAGGACACCGCAAGATTGAACCCAAAGCTAAGCACTCCTCCCATTGCAAGAACTACCAATCTAGTAGGCCAAACCAAACTGATAATTCAAAGAGACTTGCAAAGATATTTAAATCATGCATAAAAGATTTCAGAGAAGAATCAAATATTGTTCATAGATAATCTTGATCATAAACCTACAATTCATCGGATCTCGACAAACACACCGCAAAAAGAATTACATCGAATAGATCTCCAAGAAGATCGAGGAGAACTTTGTATTGAGATCCAAAGAGAGAGAAGAATCCATCTAGCTAATATCTATGGACCCGAAGGTCTGTGGTAAACTACTCACAACTCATCAGAGAGGCTATGGTGTTGATGTAGAAGCCCTCCGTGATCGATTCCCCGTCCGGTGGAGCTCCAGAACAGGCCCCAAGATAGGATCTCACGGGTACAGAAGGTTGCGGCGGTGGAATTAGTGTTTCGTGGTGCTCCTCGATGTTTTCAGGGTACGTAGGTATACATAGGAGGAAGAGGCACGTCAGGGGAGCCACGAGGGGCCCATGAGGGTGGCGGTGCGCCTACCCCCCTGGGCGCGCCCCTTGTAATGCCCAGGATGGGACTATATCTCCTACGTGTCGAGGCACGACTTAGAGACTTAACCCCATGCTGGAATGATCGCAAGTTTGGTATCTTTGCACAACTCATGTAAAAGATGGGGATGAAAAACATAAAATAGTTGGCTTACACTCGCCACGTCACACAAATACATTACATGTCCAAATCATCATTCAATAAAACATCACATCCCATCTAAGGGTAAAATCCAAATGACTAGATACCAAACATAATTTAAATCCACAGGTCGGATCGAATCCTAGTAGAAGTTCCACTACTGATCATCAGGGTAACGAACATAGTAACGACTACGCTCCTCGTCGTACTCCAAGTCTAGCTCGGTGCCATCACCTGGATAGCTCACCATTGGACCTGCATCTGGTGTGGTGAAGTAACTGTGAGCCACAGAGGACTCAGCAATCCCGTTCCCGGGTAACATGACTATTTAAGCCTTGGGTGAGGATAAGGCTAAAGAAAAGAATAAGAGTCTGCAGCAGCAACTAGCACTAGCTGACATGAAAGAGTGCGAGAAGAGAAGTGCCTCGGTCGAGAGATGATCACGAAGTGATCCTAGTCTAATCAAGTCAAACATAACCCCACCGTGTTCACCTCCCGAATCCCTATTCGGAAAATGACAGTCACGGCACGCACGCTGGTAGTGTATTATAACATGGTGTTAAGTTATGTACAACCGGATATTAACAAGCTCCCATCTGCCACATAACCGCGGGCACGGCTTTCGAAAGTTCATAACCCTGCAGGGGTGTTCTAACTTGGCCCATGACAAGCCCACGATCCGCGGAGTCGCAACTCCGAGGTGGGAAGGCCCGAGTATTCTCGGAATCCCGTGCTCAAGATACTCCGAACTAAGGTAAGGCTAATCCAGCAAATCCTCCCGGCGTGCCGACACCCTGATAGTAGCCGCGCGTATCTCGTCTCAGGCCACGACCGGATGGGAAAAGCTACGTGTTTTTACCAGACCTTGAGTTTCCTCGAGGTGGCCCCGCAGGTTGCCCAGTTCGGACCAACACTCATGTGGAGCACTGGCCCGGGGTTGTTGATTAAGAAAGAGGGTTAATTACTCCCTATGCAAGTTTATTTAGTTATTAGGCAAATAGTACCAATGTTGGGACTTGCTGGAAAAGACTGAGCACTTAGCGGTTTATCAAGGGGGTCCCATAAACCCCAACCGTGTGAGGAACGCATAATCAAGGAACATAACACCGGTTTATACGGTTCCTAGCGGCATGAGTGGAACAAATCACCAAGCAAAAGGCTTAGCCTTCCACCCATTGCCAATATATAGATGATTTCATTTTAAGAATTTATATAGTGTGATATAACCCAACAAAACTTCATCATGAAGCAAGCATCTTCAACTTCACCTGCAACTAGCAACGCTATAAGAGGGGCTGAGCGAAGCCTACGTATAGCCAATCAATGGTTTGCATAAGTAGGGTGGTTAGACAGGATCATGGTTACAAATAGGAGGCTGACAGGAAATACATGGGCATCGAGGCAAAACTATAGATCGAGACTACTAGCAATAGGCAAAATAGTAATGATATCCGGGTTCGGTCATCTTGCCTGAAGAGTTGTCGTTAGGATCGTAAGAGGGGTCCTCGTGCAACCTCGGTAGTAACCTCGTGCTCGTACTCGTACTCGGCTTCCGGCTCTAATCAACACAACCACACAAGGCACGAATCAACAAGATGCAATGCGCACACAAAAATGATGGATGCATGACTTATGCACTATGGGAGCACAAGGAGCATGGAAAATTGCACTCAAGCAAAATACTTCAAAACATGATAACAATAGGATATTATGAATCTACATGAAAAATCAACCAAGTTTCATATAAGACTTGCTCAAAACGGAGCTACGGGCTAAAAGTTACACACAAAACAATAAACATGCGAAAGCTGAAAATTACAGCAACATAGCAACTTCGGAGCACTAGATAAATAAGCTAAAGCACTCAAACATCATGGCAAAGAGCATGAGCATAAACTAGACATATCCTACAGCAAATAAGTCCATTGGTGCACCCCCAAAGGAGCCACGGATCAATAGCAACAAGCTTGGACATATTGAACTTGACAACAAAATCCTGACAGCAGTATTTTATTGCAACTTGGGAGCAAAAGTTAAATATGCTACAGCCACTCAAATAAGCATGTGAGAGCATGAATGGATAGCCAACAATATATACTACAAGGAATCATCAAGAGTCACCCCAAAACTATCATGGATTGGCCTAGAACAACAAGCAAACATGGCATCTGGAAATTACAGATTCCAGACTTGGTGAAATTTCACTAAGTGTTAAAACAGCAGTTTCATCATGGCATCTATGAGAGCAAGTTTAAGTCACCTCAAAACTAAACATGGCAAGTGGTAAGCACCACATCAAAGTACATATGATGGTGATTCCAAAACACCTAAGCATGCATCATGGAGATAAACACAACGATAGCAATGAGCTCCTCAAGTTGGCATTTCATAACAAGTCTAACAACATCACAGCCACATGGCATTTTGCAACGGATATAAGCATAGCAAGATTAATTCTATCATGCAAGTCTAAGCAATCATCATGTAGAGCATGACAAGACGAACACGTGGACATGTCATTTGCATCATTCGGATAAACGAGCACCAAGTTATCACTATGCAAAGATGGCATGAAAAGTAACTACAAACAGCAGTTTTTATCACGATGCACTCTTGCAACAGAAATTTAAGCACCTAGATGAACTCAAACAAGTATGGCACAATCGAATGAAACGTAGTGCAAGTCACCACGAACGTCTGAACATGTCATTTGCGCGAAACGGAGCATCACACAAAAAGTTATCACAGTTTGAATAATGCATCAGACAACACAAAAACTGGGGCTTATGGATTTTTAGAGGTCAACCTCAGATCTGAAAAAAAACACAACGGGCTACGGGCCCGCGGATCCGGCGGCTGAGCAGATCGGGCCCGGCGGAGGGGACGAAGACGGGCCGCGGCGGAAGGAGGCGGCGCGGGCCCGCGGTGGGGAGGCGCAGGAGACCCAGGCGGCCTCGGTCGAGTGGCGAAGGCGACGCGGAGGAGGGGCCGGCCCAGGCGGGGAGGCGGCCCACCTGGTGGCGGTGGCTGGAGGCTGTCCCTCGGGCCCAGGAGGCGGGCGCCTGGCTGGAGAGAGGCGGGAGCCTGGCGGGCTGCGGTGGAAGGCGGCTCGGGCGGCCCACGCGGAGGCGCGCGGTGGAAGGCGGGACGGGCCGATGGAAGGCTGGCGCGTGGCGTCGGTGGGAGGCGGCCGGCCTGGCCTGGAGGCGATCGGCCCAGGCGGTCGGAGAGGGAGGCCGGTCGGGCCTCGATCTGGAAGAGGGAGGCGGATCTGGCCAGAGGCGACGAGGGAGGAGGCTCAGCCGCTCGTTGACCGATCTGGCGGCGGCTGTCGATCCTTCGGGCGGTGCTGGAAGGCTTCGAGAGCCGGGAGCAGCGGCTCCGGCGACCTGGCCGGCCGGAGAGGCGGCGGGGTGGCCGGATCTGAGGCGTGGGGCGGCGGTTTGCTGCGGGTAGAGGTGGAACGGCGCGGAGGAGAGGATGAGGTGGAGGAGAGGTGTTTTTCCGGCGAGGTGGTGGAGCTTCGTCGAACTCCGGCGAGTTTCCGGCGAAACTCCGGCGAGGTGGTGGTGGCTGGAGGAAGGAGAAGGTGGGGGCTATGGTTTCCTTGATTTGGGGCAAAAAATTGAGGAAGGTGGACAAATATATAGGCACAAGGAGCTAGGGTTGTCCAAATGGGGTGTGGTTTTCGGCCACGCGATTAGAATTGGATGGCCTAGATGATAGGAGGGGTTTGGAGTGGTTTGGTGGGCTGTTGGAGGGGTGTCTTGGGCCTCAAAGTGGAGGCACTTTTAGCCCACGAGAATAACTGTTGGGGTAGCAAACAGACTCCAAACGCGACGATATTTGACACGCGGGTTACACACACCAAAACAACAACACACGACAAGACTCGCGCCAAACCGGTAACGTTACACGGCCAAACACCAAAGTAGGCCTACGGGACGCCACAGACACGTGGGGGAGCTCCGGAACGCGAAACGGACAACGGGACGCAACGCGTGGGACCGGATACAAACAACAACACAAATGCAATGCGATGCACATGACTACATGATATGAATGAATGCCACACACGCACACAACAAAACGACGAAAACCCGAAAGACAAAGAACCCGAAATGGAATTGATGAAGCCAGAGATATATTATATGCCCAAAAGGGAAAGTATTACATCCGGGGCATTACAAACTCTCCTCTACTACAAAAAGATCTCGTCTCGAGATCTAGGACTGGAAAAAGGAAGGGTACTCGGAACGAAGATGATCTTCTCGTTCCCACGTAGCTTCTCGGTCGGTATGGTGTGACCACTTGACTTTCAAGAATTTGATGGACTTGTTGCGGGTCTTGCGCTCGGTTTCTTCGAGAATAGCAACGGGATGCTCTCGGTAGGACAAGTCTTGTTGAAGATCAATCTCTTCAAACGGAATCATGCGTTCAGGAGTCTTGAAGCATTTGCGGAGTTGAGACACATGAAAGACATCATGAACATTGGCGAAGTTGGAAGGGAGCTCAAGTTCATAGGCTAGATCGCCTCTTTTGCCAAGGATCTTGAAAGGCCCGACGTATCTAGGAGCAAGCTTTCCTTTGATACCGAATCTTTGGGTGCCTTTCATTGGAGAAACACGGAGATAAACATGATCACCAATGTTGAAGGCCAAATCACGATGCTTGCCGTCATAGTAGCTCTTCTGACGCGACTGAGCGGCCTTGATATTCTCACGTATGACTTTGCACATTTCTTCGGCTTCTGAGATCAAGTCATTGCCAAGAAGTTGACGTTCACCAGTCTCGGACCAGTTGAGAGGGGTACGACACTTTCTGCCATAGAGGATTTCAAACGGAGCTTTGCCGGCACTTGCTTGAAAGCTGTTGTTGTACGAGAACTCGGCAAATGGAAGGCAATCTTCCCATTTCATGCCAAAAGATATGACACAGGCTCTGAGCATGTCTTCTAGAATCTGATTCACTCGCTCGACTTGACCACTAGTCTGAGGGTGAAAAGCAGTGCTGAACCTGATCTTAGTGCCCATGGCGGACTGAAAGGAGTCCCAAACTTTGAAGTGAACAAACTTCCACGGTCTGAGGAGATAACTTGAGGAATGCCATGTAAGGACACAATTCTGGAAGTGTACAACTCTGCCAATTGAGCTGCATTGATGGATTCTTTGACTGGAAGGAAGTGAGCGACTTTGGTAAGCTTGTCAATCACCACAAAGATAGAATCATTCCCTCTCTTGGACTTAGGAAAGCCAGTGACGAAATCCATTTCAATGTGGTCGAATTTCCACTCGGGAATAGGAAGAGGTTGGAGAAGGCCGGCTGGACGTTGATGCTCTGCCTTCACTCTTCTGCAAACATCACATTCATTCACGAATTGGGCAATCTCCCTTTTCATGCGAGTCCACCAGTAAGATTGCTTGAGATCTTGGTACATCTTGGAACTGCCAGGATGAATGGAAAGGAGAGAATCATGTGCTTCTTCCATTATGAGCTTCCTGAGATCACCTTTGGGAACAACAAGTCTGTCCTCAAAGAACAAGGTATCTCTCTCATCAACGCGGTAGCACTTGTATTTAGGAGTACCCTTTGCAATACCATGTTTCACCTTCTGCACCATGGCATCACTGAGTTGGGCCTCACGGACCTGATCTTCCAAGGTAGGAGCAACTTGAAGATTTGCAAGAAAACCCTGCGGAACAACTTGAAGGTTGAGTTTCCTGAATGCTTCACAAAGCTCAGGCTGGAATGGCTTGATAAGAAGGCTATTGCAATATTCCTTTCTGCTCAAAGCATCTGCAATCACATTCGCCTTGCCAGGAGTGTATTCGATGCTAGGATCATACTCTTGGATCATTTCAACCCAACGAGTCTGGCGGAGGTTCAGATTCGGCTATGTGAAGATGTACTTCAAGCTCTTGTGATCGGTGAAGATGTCGACTTTTCTGCCCAACAACAGATGTCTCCACGTAATCAAAGCATGTACCACAGCTGCTAGTTCGAGATCATGTGTGGGATAGTTCTTCTCACTTGGCTTCAGCTGACGAGAAGTGTATGCCACAATTCTCTTGTCTTGCATAAGCACACCACCATGTCCTTGAAGAGAAGCATCATAGAATACTTCGTAGGGCTTGGATTCATCTGGAGGAGTAAGAACTGGAGCAGAGACGAACTTTTCTTTGAGAGTTTTGAATGCCACTTCACAATCTGGAGACCAGTCGTACTTGACATTCTTCTGCAGCAAGTTGGAGAGAGGCTTGGCAATCTTGGAGAAGTTCTCAACGAACCTTCTGCAATAGCTGGCAAGACCAAGAAAGCTTCGGAGTTGCTTGACGTTCTGAGGAGCTTCCCAGTTGACAATTGCTTCAACTTTCTCAGGGTTTACCGCAATACCGTCAGCAGAGATGATATGGCCCAGGTACAAAACCTTATCGAGCCAAAATTCGCACTTGGAGAACTTAGCATAGAACTTGTGCTCACGGAGTCGGTCAAGAACCAGACGTAAGTGCTTTTCGTGATCTTCTTCATTCTTGGAAAATACCAAAATATCATCCAGATACACAAGCACAAACTCGCCGGTGTAGGGGTTGAAGATGTAGTGCATCATTCTCGAGAAGGTAGGTGGAGCATTGGCGAGACCAAAGGACATGACTGTATACTCACATGAGCTGTAGCTCGTTCTGAAGGCAGTCTTGGGGATGTCTTCCTCACGAATGCGAATTTGGTGATAGCCCATTCGGAGGTCGAGCTTAGAGAACACTTTAGCTCCTTTGAGCTGCTCGAACAGTTCGTTGATGTTGGGGAGCGGATACTTGTTCTTTACTGTCTTCTTGTTCAATGGCCTGTAATCAACGCAGAGACGCTCCGTGCCATCCTTCTTCTTGACAAATAAGACACCACAACCCCAAGGGGACGTACTAGGCCTGATCAGACCCAAACATTCCTGTTCATCAAGCTGTTTCTTCAACTCCTTCAATTCTCCAGGAGAGAGCTTGTACGGACGCCGGCATGCTGGCTCGTTACCCGGCTCGAGTTCAATGACGAATTCCACCTTACGGTGTGGAGGAATGCCCGGAAGTTCTTCAGGAAAGACGTCTTCGTATTCGTTTACCACCGGAATTTGAGATATGGCATTAATCTCGCCCTTATCATTGAGAGAGAAAAGCCTGATAGTGTTATCCCTGGAGGCGAAGATAATCACATCTTCATCAGGATGAGTAATCTTGACTTCCTTCTGTGCACAGTCAATTTGACCATCATGCTGAGAAAGCCAATCCATCCCGAGGATGAGGTCAATGTCAGAATTATCAAGAATCACCGATTTAGCCAGAAATCGATAATCACCCATGCGAATAGAAACATTCGGAGCCACCATACTAGACCTCCATCTCTTGCCAGGTGATATAACACTCAAAGGTCTTGGTAAAGCTTCAGAGTGAACATTATTCTTGGATGCAAATGGGTATGACATGAAGGAACAAGAAGCACCCGAATCAAACAAAACTTTAGCAGGGATAGAGTTAACTGGAAGGTTACCCAAAATGACATCAGAAGAATTCTCCGCTTGCGCTGCATTCATCAGATTCACCCTTGCAGACTTTGGATTATGCTTGACAATAGCTGTACTCACAGGTGGCGGAGGTGGAAGTCGCTTCGGGTTGGGGCACTTGTTAGCATAGTGACCTTTCTGAGTGTATTTGTTGCAAGTCACTTCTGAGAGAGGACGGAAATGAGAACCACTTGACTTGGAGCCTTGAGACTGAAACTGATTCCTTGACTGGTTGCTCGGGTTGGGTGGGTGGGAGAAACCACGTCCACCGGAGTTCTTGTTGTTGTTGGAGTTGTTGTATGGAGCTCGAATCACTCGAGGAGGAGGAAGACAAAATTTTTGTTGCTTCGCGACGACTTGAGAAGATGAGGAGGAGTGAATGGCATCTCGAATCCTCTTTTTAGAAGCCTCCATCTTGAGCTGAGCTGCCTCTTGCTTGAGTGCCATGTTATAGAATTTGTCGAACTCATCGGGCTCGAACAAGGTGAGAGCAAGTTGAAGTTCATCTTTCAGCCTACCACGAAACTGATAGATTTTTCTCTTGGCATCAGGAATGTCTTGCTTAGCATAGCGGGCGAGGTTTTGGAACTTGACATTATACTGATAGACAGACATAGAGCCCTGCTTCAGGTTGCGGAATTGCTCACGCATACCCTCGATGACACTTGTAGGAATGTGGTGAGAACGAAAGTCCTTGCAGAAATCCTCCCAAGAGATCACATGACCTGGCCTGGTGTCTTTGTATTGCTGCCACCAGTCAGCTGCTTGGTCTTTGAGTTGGAAGGCTGCAAACTTCACATAATCCTCTTCCCTTACGTTACTGCACTCAAAATGCTTCTTTATATCGGTTAACCAATCTTCAGCATCAAGAGGGTCGACACAGTAACTGAAAGCTTTTGGATTATTGGCCAAGAACTGGTTGAGAGTAGCATGGTGCTGTTGGTTGAAGAAGTTGGCTTGACTCCCTGGAACACCCTGATTAGCTTGATTAGCTTGCATCTGCTGCATCATCTGCATCAACAACTGGGTGTTCTGATTTGTAGTCTGCATAATCGCTCTCCAAGCCTCAGACGGAGGAGGAGGGGAAGGAGGACGATCTGGAACCTCTTCACCCTCTGGGTTAGCGTTGGGAACCCGTTTCGGAGCCATCCTGAAAGAGATGACCACAAATCAGCAATTGATTGAAAGAAGATAAACCTGAATCAATGGAATGAATTGCAACAAGTCTTCACAATAATCATTCGAACAAGAGGAACGAATGAAATTCTCAGTTTAATGATAACAACAATCTTCACGAGAAGCCACATAGGGGACAAAAGGTAAATAAGAAAAAACACAAGGTACAGATGGAAACAAACACAAGATAGGAGCTTCGTTCTAACATCTTTGTGCTGAAAGCTTATGAACGCGTTACGAAAGGGTTTTGCAATCCCCGGATCAGCATAGCCAAGGACCCTTTAAGATGCAACTCCCGATCGGAACATCGGTCATAAAACCACTTCACTCAATGTAGAACCCCAAACTCGCTAACCTGCATTCGTTGGAAGAATGCCTACGATCTACTGGATAAACCCACCTATGAATTTCCAAAAGTTTCCAGTTATGCAATCGGGTATTGGGGATACAGGGGAAGCACCGCGCAATCAACTCTAAACCTACATCCAGCTGTATCCATCCTTCAACACATAACCAGTCTTTCTCGGAAACTGTCTACCTCGGACCTTCGAAAAGCATCCACTATACCAAGATATGGCAATACTCCCGAACTACCTCCCCAGTACTGGGTGATGTCGGGGTTATCTTGCCACTAACCGTATAGGAGAGATTTTCGATGTCGGCCATCTTAAGTATTTAGTACTGCCGCGATATGCTTGTGACGACAATACCCCGAAGCTCAACTCCCTGGGACACTGCCACAACCCCTAATGTCAGGAGGCATCGAGAACAATATTCTCGTCACAAGAACATCGAAACAATCCCACAATACTCGCGAGATCCCTAAAAAAAATTTGGTGCAATTTTTGAAAGTAGAAGAGGCAAGAGTAGTCGTCAGGAGCCCTCACCAGAGAGAAAGGGGATGAGAAGCAAAGAAATCCTACTCTCCGATATAATATAGGACTCAAAACATTTTCAGTGTGTGCCTAGACTCGACCGTCAACGATTCGATCAATCAGTGGGGGCTTCTAGGTCGGAGAAGGCTCTGAATACCAACTTGTAATGCCCAGGATGGGACTATATCTCCTACGTGTTGAGGCACGACTTAGAGACATAACCCCATGCTGGAATGATCGCAAGTTTGGTATCTTTGCACAACTCATGTAAAAGATGGGGATGGAAAACATAAAATAGTTGGCTTACACTCGCCACGTCACACAAATACATTACATGTCCAAATCATCATTCAATAAAACATCACAGCCCATCTAAGGGTAAAATCCAAATGACAAGATACCAAACATAATTTAAATCCACAGGTCGGATCGAATCCTAGTAGAAGTTCCACTACTGATCATCAGGGTAACGAACATAGTAACGACTATGCTCCTCGTCGTACTCCCAGTCTAGCTCGGTGCCATCACCTGGATAGCTCACCATCGGACCTGCATCTGGTGTGGTGAAGTAACTGTGAGCCACAGAGGACTCAGCAATCCCGTTCCCGGGTAACATGACTATTTAAGCCTTGGGTGAGGATAAGGCTAAAGAAAAGAATAAGAGTCTGCAGCAGCAACTAGCACTAGCTTACGTGAAAGAGTGCGAGAAGAGAAGTGCCTCGGTCGAGAGATGATCACGAAGTGATCCTATTCTAATCAAGTCAAATATAACCCCACCGTGTTCACCTCCCGAATCCCTATTTGGAAAATGACAGTCACGGCACGCACGCTGGTAGTGTATTAGAACATGGTGTCAAGTTATCTACAACCGGATATTAACAAGCTCCCATCTGCCACATAACCGCGGGCACGGCTTTCGAAAGTTCATAACCCTGCAGGGGTGTTCCAACTTGGCCCATGACAAGCCCACGATCCGCGGAGTTGCAACTCCAAGGTGGGAAGGCCCGAGTATTCTCGGAATCCCGTGCTCAAGATACTCCGAACTAAGGTAAGGCTAATCCAGCAAATCCTCCCGGCGTGCCGACACCCTGATAGTAGCCGCGCGTATCTCGTCTCAGGCCACGACCGGATGGGAAAAGCTACGGGTTTTTACCAGACCTTGAGTTTCCTCGAGGTGGCCCCGCAGGTTGCCCAGTTCGGACCAACACTCATGTGGAGCACTGGCCCGGGGTTGTTGATTAAGAAAGAGGGTTAATTACTCCCTATGCAAGTTTATTTAGTTATTAGGAAAATAGTACCAATGTTGGGACTTGCTGGAAAAGACTTAGCACTTAGCGGTTTATCAAGGGGGTCCCATAAACCCCAACCGTGTGAGGAACGCATAATCAAGGAACATAACACCGGTTTATACGGTTCCTAGCGGCATGAGTGGAACAAATCACCAAGCAAAAGGCTTAGCCTTCCACCCATTGCCAATATATAGATGATTTCATTTTAAGCATTTATATAGTGTGATATAACCCAACAAAACTTCATCATGAAGCAAGCATCTTCAACTTCACCTGCAACTAGCAACGCTATAAGAGGGGCTGAGCGAAGCCTACGTATAGCCAATCAATGGTTTGCATAGGTAGGGTGGTTAGACAGGATCATGGTTACAAATAGGAGGCTGACAGGAAAGACATGGGCATCGAGGCAAAACTATAGATCGAGACTACTAGCAATAGGCAAAAATAGTAATGATATCCGGGTTCGGTCATCTTGCCTGAAGAGTTGTCGTTAGGATCGTAAGAGGGGTCCTCGTGCTCAACCTCGATAGTAACCTAGTGCTCATACTCGTACTCGGCTTCCGGCTCTAATCAACACAACCACACAAGGCACGAATCAACAAGATGCAATGCGCACACAAAAATGATGGATGCATGACTTATGCACTATGGGAGCACAAGGAGCATGGAAAATTGCACTCAAGCAAAATACTTCAAAACATGATAACAATAGGATATTATGAATCTACATGAAAAATCAACCAAGTTTCATATAAGACTTGCTCAAAACGGAGCTATGGGCTAAAAGTTACACACAAAACAATAAACATGCGAAAACTGAAAATTACAGCAACATAGCAACTTCGAAGCACTAGATAAATAAGCTACAGCATTCAAACATCATGGCAAAGAGCATGAACATAAACTAGACATATCCTACAGCAAATTAGTCCATTGGTGCGCCCCCAAAGGAGCCACGGATCAATAGCAACAAGCTTGGACATATTGAACTTGACAACAAAATCCTGACAGCAGTATTTTATTGCAAGTTGGGAGGAAAAGTTAAATATGCTACAGCCACTCAAATAAGCATGTGAGAGGATGAATGGATAGCCAACAATATATACTACAAGGAATCATCAAGAGTCACCCCAAAACTATCATGGATTGGCCTAGAACAACAAGCAAACATGGCATCTGGAAATTACAGATTCCAGACTTGGCAAGTGGTAACCAATGCATTCTGTGAAACTTGAAAGTGGTGTGTAGGCCTCTGTATACACTTCGGATTCACCGAAACTTAAAATCGGTTTGACCGAAATGCATTCTGTGAAAACTCAAAACTAAGACTTGAACTCATTTTTTTTGCAAAAACCTCTGCAGTTGTGATAACTCTTCTACTCTGCCTATACCTTATCTTTTCATAGGTTGTCAGCTATGTCAGATGTCAGTGACAGCCAGAACAGGTCTGAATCACCGTTTGCAGAGATTCCAGAGGCAGATACCAGTTCTGAGGCTAGCAGTTCCTGTGATGATGGTGAGAGGAGCACCCCTAGTGGTTTGCCTCCTGCAGCCACCAGAACCAGGAAGAAGAGAAATTCTGATGATGAGGACTCTGACTTCGTTGCTGAGGAAGTCACCTCCAAGCCCAAGAGGAATGTTGTTGCCAAAGAGCACCAAGGGCAGCAGTCAAGGAAAGGCACAAGCAAGGTAAAGCAGTCAGCTGTTGCAAATAAGCTAAACTTGGAAGAGCCAGCTCCAAGTAAGTTGAAGAAAACTTCCAAGAGGAAGAGGGTAGTATATGCTGAACCTCAAGTTGATGCAGCTGAAGAAGAAGAAGAAGAAGATGCACCCCAGCCTCCTCCTCAGAAAGCTAAGTTCATGGGTGATGCTATTAGGGCTCAAGCCTCCTCTAAGCCCAAGAAGCCTGCTCATGCCAAGGCAGCTCCAATCAAGCCCAAGAGAACAACCAGGAGCATTCCAGCTTCTGAGAAGAACAAAGGTGAGATGCCACCGTCTGAGTCAGATGAAGAGCATGTGTTGCTTAAGCTCCGTCCTAAGTTGCCACTCCACAATGATGCTCATCCTCAAGCTGAGGACATGAAGGCAAGGAAGGATAAAGGTCTCAGGCTATGGAGACAGTCTGATCCATATGCCGTGAGGAGAAGGACTGCTGTGGACCCCAGATTCCACACCAGAGAGCAGCAGGACTTCTATGAGACCGTGCTGATGGATAAGAAGCCTATTGTTGCTGACACCAGGTATGTTGACTGGAAATACATTGACAGTGAAGAGCACCGAGACTTCTTTCCCCATGTGCATGAGAGCTTTACTGCATGTGGAGTTGCTGATTTTGTGGGTCAAGAGCTGACAGCTTGGAATGACGAGATGATCATGCAGGTCTACGCCACAGCCCACTTCTATCCTGATGGCAAGATCACCTGGATGACTGAAGGTCAAAGGTTTTCTTCGTCTGTTGAAGAATGGCCAGAACTTCTGAATACTCCAGTGCAGAGAGAGGACGACATTGATGTCTATGGGATTCCTAAGAAGAGTCATGATTCCATGAAGAACATGTACAAGGAGATCCCCGCTGCTGATTTGGAAGGGTGGAAGCTTGGCTCAGTGTACTATCTCCAGGCAGGTCTGACCACCACTAACACTATTTTGAGGCATACCTTGATGCCCAAGTCTGGAGACCACCGCATGATTCGAGGCTATTCTATCAACATGCTGCACATTCTCGATGAGAAGGCACCTTTCAAGGTGATGGACTTGATGGTAGAGACCATTAAGAGGACTGCAGCTGACCAGAAGCGGTCATGTGGGTTTGCCCCGCAGATTCAGATGCTCATCAATGCCAAGTTTGGCACGGGCAAATTCATGTTGGATAGGAAGCACTTGCCACTGCAGCCAGAGCATGAGGACAACGTAGTTGTGATGGATGAGGAGGATCCAACCTCAGTTGAAGGACAAGCCAAAATCGAAGCTGCGAAGAAAGCTAAAGCTGACAAAGAGGCAGCAGCAGCAGCAACTAAACCAAAGAGCTTCGGAGAGCAGATTCTTGAAGCTACCCAGAGGATTGAACAACGCCTGGCCAGCATTGAGCAATCTCAGGAAAGCCTAGAGAGGATTGTTGAGGACAAGATCCATGCTCTGGACGTGAAGCTGACAGAGATTCAGGTGTCCGTCAACAAGCTTGAGGCAGACATGGAGGAAGCAAGGCAGGAGAGAGCAGAGCTCATGCAGGATGATCTAGTCCAGGACTCTCATCGCCAGACTGCTCAGGTTCCCAGAGGATCCAGATCTGCAGCTATCCCAGTGACTGACTCCAGGGCTACCACTTCAGCACCAGCCACAGCTCCAGCAGTTACTCCAGCTCCAGCATCCACTCCTCCAGTGCAGACAACAGCAGAAGTCTTCGCCGATGCCGTCATTTCTACTCCGACATCTACCCAGACGGGAGCCGCCAGCAGAGCCCTCAGTGACGCTTAGCTCTATACCTTTTCGAACTTTTTGGTAACTTGTTGCCAAAGGGGGAGAAATTGTATAGATCATAGGGCTTCGAGAGAGAGAGTGCTCTTTCGTTCTTTTGCCGGTTTCCTTTGAGATACATTGGTTTCTTTTGGTCTTTCGAAACTTTCAGTGTGCTTGCTACTAAGTTTGATGCTACCTTAATGAGTGCTTGGTCATACTATACTTTAATGTGTGCTTAACGCTTATCATATGCTATTCCTTATTGTATGGCTATTTACTCTTGTCTTGGTGATTGAGTGCATGTTATTCATTCTTATCATTTTGTGCGCTCCACCAAGATGTATGTGACATGGAAGAGTGACCCATAATCCTAATCGATTGTGCATTTGCATTCAAACGCAAATTTTAAATAATGCACAAATTTAGGGGGAGCTCTTGTTTATCACATACTTCTCAAAGCGACGATATTATTCATTGATTATATCTTGTGTCGAAGCTTTGATCTATATGTTGTCATCAATTATCAAAAAGGGGGAGATTGAAAGTGCAACTAATCCCCGGGTGGTTTTGGTAATTAATAACAACATATATATCATTGAACTAATATTTACTTGAGAATTATTTCAGAGAAGTTCGATGATATGGGTATGGAAATGTTTGAAGAAGTGGACCCCTCAAAATGCTAAGACAAGCATTGGCAAAAGCTCAAGACTCTATTTTTGGTTTAGTGATCAAAGATCACATTGAGTCATAGGAAAAGCCAATACTATTAAAAGGGGATGAGGTTGTGTTGATGATCTGGTTGCTCAAGTGCTTAGTGATCTAGCTCCCTCAACTATCAGCACCCTTCACTACTTAACACACTCATAAGTAATCTCTGACAAACCGATTCTGCAAACTCAGTCCCACCGAGATGAACCACCTCAGCTATTCTTCCAAACCCTAATTTTTCGGTCCATCCGATTTTGAGTTCGGTCTCACCGAAACTGGACTGCCAACCTTCTATAACCAATTGACATCATATCGGAATATCCGAGTTGTTAATTTCGGTCCCACCGAGAATGGCAAGCTCCTACCTTTGACTCACATCGGACACACCGAGATGATATTTTCGGTCCCATCGAAAATCCCAACGTTCACTATATTTGAAATTTCGGTCTGACCGAGTTTTCACTTCGGTCTCACCGAGATTGCTCAATTATGTGTGTAATGGTTGGATTTTGTGTGGAGGCTATATATACCCCTCCACCCCCTCTTCTTTCGTGAGGAGAGCCATCAGAAAGTCTACCACTCCTACTATACACTTTCTGAGAAGAGAACCACCTACCCTTGTGTTGAGATCAAGTCATTCCATTCCTACCATATGAAACTTGATTTCTAGCCTTCCCAAGTTGCTTTCCACTCAATCCCTTCTTCCACCACAGCCATATCAGTGAGGAGAGTTGAGTGTTGGGGAGATTATCATTTGAAGCACAAGAGCAAGGAGTTCATCATCATCAACAACATCTATTACCTTTTGGAGGGTGGTGCCTCCTAGATTGGTTAGGTGTCGCTTGGGAGCCTCCGTCTTTGAGATGTGGAGTTGAACCAAGAAGTTTGTAAGGGCAAGGAGATCGCCTACTTCGTGAAGATCTACCCCGAGTAAGGCTAGTCCTCCGTGGGCGTAGGCCATGATGGAATAGACAAGGTTGCTTCTTCGTGGACCCTTCGTGGGTGGAGCCCTCCGTGGACTCGCGCAGCCGTTACCCTCCGTGGGTTGAAGTCTCCATCAACGTGGATGTACGATAGCACCACCTATCGGAACCACGACAAAAATCTCCGTGTCTCCAAACTGCGTTTGATCTTCTCCACCTCTCTTTACTACATGTGCAATTTACTTTCCGCTGCTTATACTCTAGAATTGCATGTGTAGGGTGATACTTGAATTGATCTTAATTGTGAAACTGCCAAAAACTTTGCATAATCAAAAGGCAGATTTTTATATTGTCAAGTAGTCTAATCACCCCCCCCCCTCTAGGCATACTTTCGATCCTACAATATATTATATGCCCAAAAGGGAAAGTATTACATCCGGGGCATTACACCCCTGCCCTCATGGCCGCCTCGTTCGCTTCCTATCATGTACTCCAAGTTTTCTGTGTTGCAATTGTTCCAAAAATAACTCTCCCGAAGGTTTCATTCCGTTTGGACTCCGTTTGATATTCCTTTTCTGCGAAACACTGAAATAGGCAAAAAACAACAATTTGCACTAGTCTTTGGGTTAGTAGGTTAGTCCCAAAAATAATATAAAAGTGTATAATAAAGCCCATTAAACATCCAAAATAGATAATATAATAGCATGGAACAATAAAAAATTATAGATACGTTGGAGACGTATCAAGCATCCCCAAGCTTAATTCCTGCTCGTCCTCGAGTAGGTAAATGATAAAAACAGAATTTTTTGATGTGGAATGCTACCCAACATAATTCTCAATGTAATTTTCTTTATTGTGGCATGAATGTTCAGATCCGAAAGATTCAAGACAAAAGTCTATATTGACATCAGAATAATAATACTTCAAGCATACTAACAAAGAAATTATGTCTTCTCAAAATAACATGGCCAAACAAAGTTCATCCCTACAAAATCATATAGTTTGGCTATGTTCCATCTTCGTCACTCAAAATACTCAAATCATGCACAACCCCGGTTTCAGCCAAGCAATTGTTTCATACTTAATTTTTTTCAAACTTTTTCAACTTTCACGTAATACATGAGCATGAGCCATGGATATATCACTATAGGTGGAATAGAATGGTGGTTGTGGAGAAGACAAAAGAGGAAGATGGTCTCACATCAACTAGGAGTATCAATGGGCTATGGAGATGCCCATCAATAGATATCGATGTGAGTGATTAGGGATTGCCATGCAACGGATGCACTTGAGCTCAAAATGTATGAAATCTCAGCAAAAGAAACTAAGTGGGTGTGCATCCCACTTGGTTGCTCACGGAGACCTAGGGCATTTGAGGAAGCCCATCGTTGGAATATACAAGCCAAGTTCTATAATGAAAATTCCCACTACTATGAAAGTGACAAAACAAGAGACTCTCTATCATGAAGATCATGGTGCTACTTTGAATCATAAGTGTGGGAAAAGATAGTAGCATTGTCCCTTTTTTCTTTTCTTTTTTTCTCCTTTTTCTTTTCTTTTTTGGGCCTTTCCTTTTTTTCTTTGGCCTTTCCTTCTTATTTTTATTTGGGACAATGCTCTAATAATGATGATCATCACACTTATATTGATTTACAACTCATTGATTACAACTCAATACTAGAACAAAGTATGACTCTATATGAATGCCTTCGGCGGTGTACCAGGATGTGCAATGAATCAAGAGTAACATGTATGAAAAATTATGCATGGTGGCCTTGCCACAAATACGATGTCAACTACATGATCACGTATGGAAATATGACAATGATGAAGCGTGTCATAGTAAACAGAACGGTGGAAAGTTGCATGGCAATGTATCTTGGAATGGCTACGGAAATGCCATAATAGGTAGCTATGGTGGTTGTTTTGAGGAAGGTATATGGTGGGTGTATGGTACCGGCGATAGTTGCGCGGTACAAGAGAGGCCAGGAATGGTGGAAGGGTGAGAGTGCGTATAATCCATGGACTCAACATTAGTCATAAAGAACTCACATACTTATTGCAAAAATCTACAAGTCATTAAAACAAAGTACTACACGCATGCTCCTAGGGGAAGGGTTGGCTGGAGTTAACCATCGCGCGATCCCGACCTCCACACAAAGGATGACACTCAATGAAATACCTCATGCTTCAAATTTGTCACACAACGGTTACCATACGTGCATGCTATGGGACTTGTAAACCTTAACACAAGTATTTGTAAAGTTCACAACTACTCTACTAGCATGACCCTAATATCACCATCCTCATATCTCAAAACAATCATCAAGTATCAAACTTCTCATAATATTCAATGCACTTTATATGAAAGTTTTTACTATACCCATCTTGGATGCCTATCATATTAGGACTAATTTTATAACCAAAGCACATTACCATGCTATTCTAAAAGACTCTCAAAATAATATAAGTGAAGCATGAGAGATTAATAATTTCTACAAAATAAAACCACCACCGTGCTCTAAAAAGATATAAGTGAAGCACTAGAGCAAAACTATCTAGCTCAAAAGATATAAGTGAAGCACACAGAGTTTTCTAATAAATTACAATTCATGTGTATCTCTCTCAAAAGGTGTGTCCATCAAGGATGATTGTGGTAAACTCAAATAATACATGACGCTCCAAGAAAAACACATATCATCTGGTGAATAAAAATATAGTCTCAAGTAAAGTTATCGATAGACAAAGGTGAAAGAGGGGATGCCTTCCTGGGGCATCCCCAAGCTTAGGATTTTGGTTGTCCTTGAATTTTACCTTTGGGGGTGCCTTGGGCATCCCCAAGCTTAGGCTCTTGACACTCTTTGTTCCATAGTCCATCAAATCCTTACCCAAAAACTTGAAAACTTCACAACACAAAACATTACAGAAAATCTCGTGAGCTCCGTTAGTATAAGAAAACAAACCACCACTCAAAAGTACTGTAATGAACTCATTCTTTGTTTATATCGGTGTTATACCTACTGTATTCCAACTTCTCTATGATTCATACCCCCCGATACTACTCATATATTCATCAAAATAAGCAAACAACACAGGAAAAACAGAATCTGTCAAAAACAGAACAGTCTGTAGCAATCTGTAACTTTCGAATACTTCTGTAACTCTGAAAATTCTGAAATAAATTGGTGGACGTGAGGAATTTTTATATTAATCATCTTCAAAAGGAATCAACTTAAAATCACTCTCCAGCAAAAGATGGCAGCGATTCTCGTGAGCGCAAAAGTTTATGTTTTTTACAGCAAGATCGCATAATCTTCACCCAAGTCTTCCCAAAGGTTCTACTTGGCACAAACACTAATTAAAACACAAAACCACATCTAAGCAGAAGCTTGATGCATTATTTATTACTAAACAGAAGCAAAAGCGAATAAAATGAAATTGGGTTGCCTCCCAACAAGCGCTATCGTTTAACGCCCCTAGCTAGGCATGATACAAGAATAGATCTAGGTATTGTCATCTTTGGTAAGCAATCCTTAAGTGGCTCTCATAATAGATTCATAAGGTAACTTGATTTTATTTCGAGGAAAGTGTTCCATGCCTTTCCTTAACGGAAATTGGAATCTAATATTTCCTTCCTTCATATCAATAATTGCACCAATCGTTCTAAGGAAAGGTCTACCAAGAATAATAGGACATGTAGGATTGCAATCCATATCAAGAACGATGAAATCTACGGGCACATAATTCCTAGTTGCAACAATAAGAACATCATTAATCCTTCCGCAAGATGCAAATTTAAAGAACAATCATCAAGTTCATGGAAACCTAGCATATCACACAAAGTTTTTGTAATTGTGGAAACACTTGCACCCAAATCACACAAAGCATAGCATTCATGATCTTTAATCTTAATTTTAATAGTAGGTTCCCACTCATCATAAAGTTTTCTAGGGATAGAAACTTCTAATTCAAGTTTTTCTTAATAAGATTGCATTAAAGCATCAACTATGTGTTTGGTAAATGCT
This sequence comes from Secale cereale, assembly GCA_902687465.1. NCBI lineage: Eukaryota > Viridiplantae > Streptophyta > Magnoliopsida > Poales > Poaceae > Secale > Secale cereale. The sequence continues at coordinate 356,916,248 of LR738710.1, forward strand.
TTATTTTGACTATAAGCATGAGGAGAACTTAGCACGGATTGCAACAAGGAAATACAATCTATCAAAGAGAAATTATCATAATTAAATCCCTTGAAATCCAAAATAGTGGGTTCATTGCTATGTAAAGTTTTGACCTCTTCAATCCCACTTTTAACAGTTTTAGCATCAAGATCTAAAAACTCTAAATCATTGGGACGCCTTTTAACTAAAGTAGACTCTTCTCCAGTCCCATCTTTATCAAGATTCATACTAGAAAACAAGGATTTAATAGGAGACACATCAATAACTTTCAGATCTTCATCTTTATTATCACAAAAACTAGAAGAACACGCTTTCACAAAGCAATCTCTTTTTGCACGCATCCTAGAGGTTCTTTCTTTGCACTCATCAATGGAAATTCTCATGGATTTTCGAGACTCATTGATATCATGCTTAGGTGGAATAGATCTAAGTTTCAAAGAATCAACGTCAAGAGAAATTCTATCCACGTCCCTAGCCAACTCATCAATCTTAAGCAATTTTTCTTCAAGCAAAGCATTGAAATTCTTTTGCAAATTCATAAATTCTTTAACACTAGTCTCAAAATCAGAGGGCATCTTATTAAAATTTCCATAAGAGTTGCTGTAGGAATTACCATAATTATTAGAGGAATTACTAGGGAAAGGCCAAGAATTAAAGTTCCCTCTATATGCGTTGTTACCAAACAAATTCCTACCAACAAAATTCACATCCAAAGATTCATTATTATTCTCAATCAACGTGGACAAAGGCATATCATTAGGATCAGAAGAAGCACTCTTAGTAGCAAATAATTTCATAAGTTCATCCATCTTTCCACTCAAAACACTAATTTCTTCAATAGCATGTACTTTTTTACTAGTAGATCTTTCGGTGTGCCATTGAGAGTAATTAACCATAATATTATCTAGGAGTTTAGTAGCTTCTCCTAAAGTGATTTCCATGAAAGTGCCCCCCGCGGCTGAATCTAAAAGATTTCTAGAAGCAAAATTCAAGCCAACATAAAAGTTTTGTATAATCATCCATAAGTTCAAACCATGTGTAGGGCAGTTACATATCATTAATTTCATTCTCTCCCAAGCTTGTGCAACATGCTCATGATCTAGTTGCTTAAAATTCATGATATCGTTTCTAAGAGAGATAATCTTAGTGGGAAGAAAATACTTAGAGATAAAGGCATCTTTGCACTTATTCCATGAATCAATACTATCTCTAGGCAAAGAAGAGAACCAAGTTTTAGTACGATCTCTAAGCGAAACGGAAATAGCTTTAATTTGACAATATCATTATCCGTATCTCTCTTCTTTTGCATATCGCACAAATCAACAAAGTTGTTTAGATGGGTAGCGGCATCTTCACTAGGAAGGCCAGAAAATTGATCTTTCATGACAAGATTCAACAGAGCAGCATTGATTTCACAAGATTCAGCATCAGTAGTACGAGCAATCGGAGTGCTTATAAAATCATTATTGTTGGTACTGGAGAAGTCACACAATTTGGTATTGTCTTGAGCCATAGTGACGAACAAGCAATCCAACACACAAGCAAACAAGAAGCAAGCGAAAAGAGGCTAACGGAAAAAGAAGGGCGAATAAAACGACAAAGGTGAAGTGGGGGAGAGTAAAACGAGAGGCAAATGGCAAATAATGAAATGCGAGGGATAAGAGTTTGTGTAGATCTCCCCGGCAACGGCGCCAGAAATTCTTCTTGCTACTTCTCAAGCTTGCGTTCTTTTCCGTCGAAGAGGAAAGGGTGATGCAGCATAGTAGCGTAAGTATTTCCCTCAGCTTTTGAGAACCAAGGTATCAATCCAGTAGGAGACTGTGACGCCCCCGATTCGTCCGTACACTAATCATGCACGCAAATGTGTACGGCCAAGATCACGGACTCACTGGTAGATATCACAACACAACTCTAAAAGTAGAATAAGTCATACAAGCTTCATATTACAAGCCAGGGGCCTCGAGGGCTCGAATACAAGTGCTCGATCATAGACAAGTCAGCGGAAGCAACAAATATCTGAGTACAGACATAAGGGTAAACAAGGTGCCATAAGATGGCTAGCACAAACTGGGATACAGATCGAAAGAGGAGCAGGCCTCCTGCCTGGGATCCTCCTAACTACTCCTGGTCGTCGTCGGCAGACTGAACGTAGTAGTAGGCACCTCCGGTGTCGTAGGAGTCGTCGTAGGTGGCGTCTGGCTCCTGGGCTCCACCATCTGGTTGCATCATCCGAGAAGAAGGTACAGAAGGGGGAAAAGGGGGAGCAAAGCAACCGTGAGTACTCATCCAAAGTACTCGCAAGCAAGGATCTATACTACATATGCAATGGTAACAATGATATGGGTAATATCGGTGGACTGAACTGCAGCAAGCGGGAATAAGAGGGGGATAGCTAATCCGAACGAAGACTACGCTTCTGGCAGCCTCCATCTTGCAGCAGTAGAAGAGAATAGATGATAAGTTCACCAATTAACATCGAATCGCATAATCCTACTCGGCGATCCTCCCGCACATCACCCTGTGAGAGAGCAACCACCGAGTTATATCTGGAACTCATCTGGGTGTGCTTTATCAAGTGTCCGGTTCTAGTTATCATGAGGTCGGAATACAACTCCGGGTCGTCCTTTTACCGAGGGACACGGCTATTCGAATAGATTAACTTCCCTGCAGGGGTGCACCACATAACCCAGCACGCTTGATCCCATTTGGCCGGACACACTTTCCAGGGTCATGCCCGGCCTCGGAAGATCAACACGTCGCAGCCCTACCTAAGCACAGGAAAGAGGTCAGCACGTCGGTCTAAGTCCTAAGCACACAGGGGTCTGGGCCCATCGCCCAATGCACACCTGCACGTTGCGAGGGCGGCCGGTGAGCAGACCTAGCAACCTCCATTACTAAGGAAATTGCGTTACGCGGTCCAACCCGGCACGCGCCGCTAAACCGCTGACGTCAAGAAGGCTTCGGCTGATACCACGAAGTCGAGTACCCATAACTATTCCCACGTAGCTGGTTAGTGCGTATAGACCAAATGGCCAGACTCAGATCAAATATCCAAACTCGTTAAGCGTGTTATTATGAAATAACCGCGGATAACGACCAGGGCCAGGCCACCTGTCTCCTAGGTGTCTCAACCTGCCCTGTCGCTCCGCCACAAAGATCCACACAGAGGGCCTTCGGGAAAGTATTTCCTTTCAGCCCCCAATCCGTGAATCAACCGCGGGTACTCAACGAGCCGACCCGACTTTAGCCACATCAAGTATCATGTATATGTGTATGTAATATATACCCGTGATCACCCCCAAGTGATCACGGCCCGATAGAATAGCAGGGCAGACGGACAAGGGTGTAGGGCCACTGATGGAATACTAGCATCCTATACTAAGCATTTAGGATTGCAGGTAAAGTATCAACAGTGATAGCAACAAAGACAGGCTATGCAGCAGAATAGGATTATCGGAAGCAGTAACATGCTACACTACTCTAATACAAGCAGTAGAGAGAAGAATAGGCGATATCTGGTGATCAAAGGGGGGGCTTGCCTGGAAGCTCGGCAGCCAAAGTGGGGTCGTCAACACCGTAGTCGATCGGGGCAGCAGCAGCGTCGGTCTCGTAGTCTACCGGAGAGAAGAGGGGGAAGAAACAGTGAATACAATGCAAACAGATGCATGACGATGCATGACATGACATGTAACGGTGTTAAGTGTGCCCTAACGCAGTATCGGGTGATACTGACGAAGGGGGGGAAACATCCGGGAAAGTATTCCCGGTGTTTCGCGTTTTCGGGCGGATGAAATGGAGGGGGAAAGTTGCGGGTTCGGTATGCTAGGGATGTGTGGTGGACGAACGGTCCGCGTATTCGGATGCGTCTCGAAATTCTGAGCAACTTTCATATATAAATTATTTTCATCCGAGTTACGGTTTAAAAGATATGATTTTCTAAAGGTTTTATTAATTTCTGGAATTTAATATTAATTAACTTAATTCGAAAAATGATTTATGACATCAGCATGACATCATGCTGACGTCATCATGGTTGACTGGTCAACCTGACCAGTGGGGCCCGTGTGTCATAGGCAGTAAACTATCTAACAGTTTAGTTAGATTAATTAGGTTTTAGTCAATTACAGATTAGGTTAATTAATGATTAGATTAATCTAAAGGTGATTAATTAACTTAATTAATTTGTTAATTAATTAATATATTTATTTATTTATTTATTATTATTTTTATTTTTATTTGTTTAAAACCTTTTTTTTTCTCTTTTTCTTTTCGTTCTGGGGTGCGGGGCCAGGCTGTCATAGGCCCGGGGCCTAACGGGGCGGGCGTTAACAGGCACTGGGGCGAGGCGCACCCAGGCCCCATCGCCCGCGGGGGAACAAGGCGAGGCGAGGCCAGCCGACCGGCCGTGCCCGGCGGCGGTGAGGCCACGGCGGGCCGACGCCGGGGAGCGGGCGCTCCGGGCGGCCAGCTCCAGGGCGAGGGCCGCGGCTAGAGCCGGCGAGGCTGGTGGTCATGGCAAGCGGGGGCCTAGGAGGGTGGCGAGCAGCGGGAGGCGAGGCCGCTGGCCGGTGGCAGGAGGGGGGGGGAGGGGGCGCAGCAGGGGCGCCGGAGCGCCGGAGGTGGCCGCGGCGTGGCGTCTTCGCCGGCGCAGGGGGTTGCAGGAGCGGGGCGAGGTGTTGCAGTGCGGCGTGAGCAGAGGCAAGGCCAAGGCGATGCGGGGAGCGGTCGTGGGTGCGGCTGGGCGCCGGCGGCGGGCGCCGGCGGCGGGCGCCGGCCCAGCGCTTAGGGGCGGAGGAACCAGGCGGGCGCGGCGCTAAGTGGCCGGAGCGGCCAGGGCGAGGGCCCGGCGGGAGGCCTCGGGGGCGCGCCGGTGAGGAAAGGGGGGGTGGAAGGGGAGAGGCTCACGAGGGGGGAGGAGTGGTCTTGGCAGCGGGGCGCGGGGAGGGGGACGATGAGGTCCGGCGAGGAAGCCGTCGACGGCGTGGCTCCAGCGGCGGGGGACTCCGGGCGGCGAGTGTCGAGCGGCGCACGGCGAGCGGCGTCGGGGGCCGATGGGGTCTCCCCCCGATCCAGTCGAGGGAGAGCGAGGGGGGTAGGGGATATTTTGTGGGAAGTGTCGGTGGGGAAAAATATCCCACCGAGGGGTGGGGTTATATGTAGTTTAGGTGGTAGTGGGCCGAGGCCCAGTAGGTTAGGTTAGGATAGTTTTTATTTTATTTTGTTGTTTGCTTTTCCTTTTTCTTTTATTTAATTATTCCTTTTCTGTTTTACTTTATTTAAAATACTTAGGCAATTTTAGAAATTGTAATAACTAGTCCATAATTGATCTTGTAATATTTAGCACCGCCCGAACATTTTTAATTACCATTTTGAAAACTTATTTTGTTTATTTCTTTTTCGGGTTCTTATTTCGAACGGAGTTTTCGATTAGCGTGATGCTATCAACAGTAACACGATGACGTGGCATCATTAGCAGGGAATTACTGTAGCGTGATTACCCGAGCGTTACAGAGACCACGCGCGAGTCTCTCGTACCTACACAAACAAATAAGAACCTTGCAACCAACGCGATAAAGGGGTTGTCAATCCCTTCACGGCCACTTGCAAAAGTGAGATCTGATAGAGATGATAATATAATATTTTTGGTATTTTTGATGTGGAAGTTCCTTGTGGCGCACTTCACTTGATCTTCGTAGGGAACTTGGTGTAGCGTGAGGTAGTCGTCCATCAAGCGCTCCCACTTGAGAAACTCCTCGGGTTCTTGAGTTCCATAGAAAGGAATCGCGTGGTCATTGTCGAGGTCGTAGTAGCTCATGGAATTCGCGGACGTGAGCTTTGGGAGCTTCTCTTGAGGTGCGGGTCGGCAGAGATGCCACAAGTCCAAAGGCAGAGATGCCTTGAAGTCGCTTGGCGAAGATGCCAAGGTAGAGGGTGAAGTCATAGAGTGGTTGTTGTAGACCAAAGTAGATGTGCTTTGCCTATCCATCACAAGACTCGAGCAAAGGTGAGTAGGAAAATGAGAAGACAATACCAAAGTTAGTTAGTCCAAAGATTGAAAATGTATCAATTATCACTCAATGTGATGCTACAGTAGTAGAATTGATACCGTGTTTGTTTCTCACACCTTGTAACGCCCCGGACACACCCGCCGGTGGTCGTTACTCCTGACGGGATCTAGACTGGACCCACATATCAATACTAGTCTTTTCTGCGCACTTTGTCCTCACTCATGCAGACCCGTGAGCAACTTCCCGGTCGGTCACCCATCCTGAAACTACTCCAAGCTAAGCACGCTTAACTTTGGAGTTCTATCGGAATGGGCTCCCGGAAAAGAAGGAATTCCTTATTGATATGAGTAGTCTACCATCCCTAATAAGCCAGGCTATCACATACACCCCCACTTAGAGGAACCGACGTCCTCGTTGGGCCACAGTAATGTTCCCTCTTGGCACAAACGTCTGTGCATCCAGTCCGATACATGTGCCATGACGTGTGCCACGACGGGTCACAAACGTCATGAACAACATGACCGCGAAGCTGTCCGCAAACATCCGTGTAACCGCGAGGGTCGGCGCTGAATACCAACTTGTAACGCCCCGGACACACCCGCCGGTGGTCGTTACTCCTCGCGGGATCTAGACTGGACCCACATATCAATACTAGTCTTTTCTGCGCACTTTATCCTCACTCATGCAGACCCGGGAGCAACTTCCCAGTCGGTCACCCATCCTGAAACTACTCCAAGCTAAGAACGCTTAACTTTGGAGTTCTATCCGAATGGGCTCCCGGAGAAGAAGGAATTCCTTATTGATATGAGTAGTCTACCATCCCTAATAAGCCAGGCTATCACACACCTACACACATAAAGCTTATGTAGGAGCTTCTTTAGGATAGGTGGCAGAAAATTTCAAGCAAATGTTAGTCAAGATATCGAAAATGTTTAAGAAGGTTCACAAAATTGCAAGTAAAGCAAGTAGACCAATAGCAAATAATGCCACACGAAAACACACACGCGGATAGATAAAAGGGGTCGCGCAACCAAGGAATGAGCTCAAAATGTGGAATCCACGGAGAACGCTCGTGTTGCACAACTCTAGAGAGACGCTAGCACGATTGCTCATAGGCGGATACGACACTTGTGCACAACCTATGCGATGCAAAATGTATCAACTTTCTATCTCAAGTATGCTATATGGGTATGATGTTCCGGTGTTTCGCACACAATGATCAGAGATGATCAATATGGTAGTATGGTATGCAATGTGGCATGCTATGGCTATTTCTTACAAGCTCTTTGTTTTTCCGCTTTTGCTTTAAAACTTTTTTTACACGGCCACTTATGCGGAATGCATAAACCAAGATAACAACTGTGTATATGCGGGAACAATCTTGTGACACAAGGGATGGTACTATGATACCAAGATGACACCAATATGATATGGTATGTATGCAATGGAAAGTGTAGATCGATGATCACTAATGTGCACAAGTAACGTTGCTGGCAATACTCAATGGCTAGTCTCGATAGGCAAGTGACACACAAATGGCTAGGGGTTAACAATGCAATGGCAAGGGGAATATACAAATATGTCATCGAAGTTACCGTCCGATCATGATGATGAGATGCGGTGTTCTTGATGTAGAACCGTCCCTAGTTAGCCGAAACACCTAGGAAACGGAAAAATCACGAACTCAAAATCTCCAATGTCAAACATTAAATGGTGGTAGTGGGAAAGCGATGGTGGTGTTGCACTCGGCAATGCATAAGTGGAATGGTGGGCTATGCGAGTCTAAGTTGAGGTCACCATCCCTAACTAGCCAAAACACCTTAGGAGACACAAGCCACAACTCAAACACGCTCGAACAAGAATTTGGGTTAGGTTGTGGAAGTCGGTGGTGGTTATGCAGATAATGTGGTGGATGGCCTAGGAAAACTTGCCAAAATTTGTTTTTTGATGGATCCTAATGATGTTGGAACCTATCTAGATGGATGGGGGATGTCAATAGCTACTCAACAAGCTAAAGAACACGAAAAAGGGACTTCATGAGTGGAAGTTATGGCCGAAACAGTGATGTAGTGGGGCTGATTTCGGGGGGTGCGGGCACCCGGGGGTGGGAGGTGCGGGTACCCGGGGTGGTCAGAGCAAACAGCCTGGGGGTACGAGGTGTCGGTGCCTGGGAGTGTCGGGTTTGGGTGATTTTTTTGCAAAAGGCAAGAAATTGATGGGTTTCGTGGTGGGAAAGGTGGGGATGGATGGGGGAATGCTTGGTACACTTGCCAAACAACAAATCCATGGACCAAAACAACAAAATCTCACAAGATCTAACTAGTTGCAAGGAAAAAAAATTGGGCTATTTTTTGTGGGGATTTTTGAATTGGGACAAAAAGCAACGAAATTATGCTAGCAAATGGGGGGATGGGACTCCAAGATGTGAATCAACCTTCCTCATGGTACCAAGATGTTGTAGGGTGAAACTCTAAGTGAGATCTTTTCACACTTGGAGGGGGAAAAGGGGCAATAACACAAGAACACAAGAGGAATCACTCAAACAAAACCACAATCACACATCCACTAGAGTAGCATACATGAGATCCACAAGCATACAAGATCAATCCAAGGAAATAAGTACTAGGTAGAGCTCTTTCCACTCCTAGAGGAGATGAGGTCTTGATGATGATCTACTCCCTTGGGAGGTATTGAAATCCACAAAGATTCTTCCCAAGAGGGGTCTTGATCTCCATGAGGAGGGGGATACAAGGAGCAAAGCTCTCAATGTCTATCAAATACTTTGCTATGCTCTCTAATGAGCTAGGGGAAGAGTACTTATAGGCTAGGGACGAAATGGGTGAGAAACATGGGTACAAGGGTCAAAATCCAAAGTGCATGCATGCACAATTGAACGGGCCCGGGCACCCGGGGTAGAGGGGTTCGGGCACCCGGAGGAGGGCACGCACAGAGATGGCCGGACACCCGGGGCAGCGCCTGGCGGCTGGAGGGACGGTTGGGAACCCGGGGTGTGGCGGCCCGGGCACCCTATGCAGGTTGGGGCCGTGCCCAGGAGGAGGCCGGGCACCCGTGGTGGAGGGGCAGCGCCCAGGCAGGGGGGCAGGCACCCGGGCTCGCCCAGCCGACTGTAGGGGAGGGCCGGGGACCCGGGCTGCTGGTGGTCGGGCACCCGGGGTAGTCTAGGACCCTCCTTTGCTTCGCGTTTCTGCGTTCCACTTCCTTCTCTTCCTCCACGGGTGCTTGGGTTTCCCTCCGAGCTTCTTCATGGATTTCTTCTTGGTACCTAAGAGTGCATGGAGTTTCCATTTGAGGTAGAATCCGACTCCCGTGTGAATCCGAATGAAACTCGAAGAGGAAGGAGTTAACCTCGGTTTTGATAGTGCATGCACGTGCTCTTGTAATTGGTCCACGAGGTGCTTGACGAGTCGTAGTAGAGTCCATGGGGATGATGTAGGGATGCTCCACATCAGCTAACCTCTTCTTGCTTGATGTGGTATTGGAGGTTGCAACCTCGCTTTTGTGCCTGTGTATAGTCTCGGCAACTTACATCAAAGTTTATTTGCACCGACAGAAGCCCCCGAGCCTAGCCCGAACACGCTATCGGGCATCGTCCGGGTAGTCTCTATCAGGTACACGCGCAGCGGTCTTGCGGTAGCTTGTTTCTGATATTTTTCTTGCTTCCCCATTAACCTATGATTGAATGAGTCTCCGTCTTCCCCGAGGGTCGCGTAACTCAAACTGTAGTGGGGCCATCTCTGTAGTGGCCCGTGAATGACTTTATCGCATGGGGGAGTAACTGCCAATTCACTTATCCCACCGCACTTACTCCTTCCGCCATGTACGCCGCATGCGTCACACGGGGTAGGTAACAGAGGCGTGTGGTGCGAAGAGAGTGCCTGTTGGGGAACGTAGTATTTCAAAAAAAAAATCCTACGATCACGCAAGATCTATCTAGGAGAAGCATAGAAACGAGCAGGGAGAGTGTGTCCACGTACCCTCGTAGACAGAAAGCGAAAGCGTTTAGTAACGCGGTTGATGTAGTCGAATGTCTTCGCGATCCAACCGATCAAGTACTGAACGCGCGGCACCTCCACGATATGCACACGTTCAACTCGATGACATCCCTCGTACTTTTGATCTAGTTGAGGTCGAGCGATAGTTTCGTTAGCATGAAGGCGTGGTGACGGTGATGATGAAGTTACCGACACAGGGCTTCGCCTAAGCACTTCGACAATATGACCGAGGCGTGTAACTGTGGAGGGGGGCACCACACACGGCTAAGAAATCAACTTGTGTGTCTTTGGGGTGCCCCCTCCCCACGTATATAAAGGAGGGAGGGAGGAGGAGGCTGACCTAGGAGGAGGCGCGCGCCAAGGGGGGCAATCCTACTCCAAGTAGGTTTGTCCCCCCTTCCCTATTCCTACTAGGAGAAGGAGGAAATAAGAGGAGGGGAGAGGGAAAGAGGGGGCCGACCCCCCAAGCCCTAAACCAATTCGGTTTGGGCCTAGGGGGGCGTGCCATATCAGATGCTTGCTGCCCTCTTTCTCCACTAGGGCCCAATAAGGCCCATAGACTCGTCGGGGGGTTCCGGTAACCTCCCGGTACTCCAAAAAATACCCGATACACTTCGGAACTATTCCGGTGTCCGAATATAACTTTCCAATATATCAATCTTCATGTCTCGACCATTTCGAGACTCCTCTTCATGTCCGTGATCTCATCCGGGACTCGGAACAACCTTTGGTACATCAAAACACATAAACTCAATTGTCATCGAACGTTAAGCGTGCGGACCCTACGGGTTCGAGAACTATGTAGATATGACCGAGACTCATCTCCGGTCAATAACCAATAGCAAAACCTGGATGATCATATTGGTTCCTACATATTCTACGAAGATCTTTATCGGTCAAACTGCAAAACAACATACATTGTTCCCTTTGTCATCGGTATGTTACTTGCCCGAGATTCGATCATCAGTATCATCATACCTAGTTCAATCTCATTACCGGGAAGTCTCTTTACTCGTTCTGTAATACATCATCTCGTGACTAACTCATTAGTCGTTTGCTTGCAAGACTTATTATAATGTGTATTACCGAGAGGGCCCAGAGATACCTCTCCGACACTCGGAGTGACAAATCCTAATCTAGATCTATGCCAACACCAAAAACACTTTCGGAAACACATGTAGATCATCTTTATAATCACCTAGTTACGTTGTGACATTTGATAGAACACAAGGTGTTCCTTCGGTATTCGGGAGTTGCATAATCTCATAGTAATAGGAACATGCACTACTGCAGGATGCTGCTAATGCGACACTACGATCAGAGACCCTTCGAGAAACTGTGTGCGATGCAATCATCACAAACAGTGGTGTATGGAAACCATAAAAAATGTGTAAAACATTTGCGAAGATGGATGCATCAAACACGGTTCAGATTTTAGTTGCGTGTGCGATGAAGGGCATACGGTTCAGTTCAATTAACTGTTTGTGATGACGTGGAACAAAAGAAATGGGAAGCCAGATGAAGGCATGTGCGATACAGAACATACCTTTCACTCAGATGAACTATTTGTGATTAGGCAACACAAAAGAAATGGGCAACCAGATGAAGGTGTGTGCGATATACATCATATGGTTCACTCTGATGAACTATTTGTGATTAGGCAACACAAAAGAAATGGTCACCAGATCAAGGTGTGTGTGATTGAGGGCATACGTTTCAGAAGAATTAACTGTTTGCGATTAGGCAACAAAACAGAAACGGGTAAGCCAGATCAAAGTGTCTGCGATTGTTGGCATACACATCATATGGATGAACTGTTTGCGATTAGCCACAACAAACTGCAATAGTTTATAGATCAACGTGTGTGCGCTAGACGGGCACACCCATTCTAATTAAAAGAAGCGTGGATGATGGTAATAATGAGCGCGCACGGTTGTTGGAACAAGACGTGTGCTGCCATTGCCTATTGCGGTGCACCCTATGGTGCAAACGCCACGTGCAAGGTCGAGAAGGCGTACGTGTCCACGTTACGCCTTCCGGGAATAGTGCCACACTTATAACCGTCAGTAAATTTTGAGCATGCGTCCCGTCACTTTCCAAATTGCAAACCTGTTCACATCGATCAAAACCTAAACGATTTCCCACTTAGGAGCTTATTACTACACGGTTATAAATACTACTACTCCAAGATGACTGCACATTCCTCCTCAACTCCTCATCGACAAAAAGTCAAAAACAAACAAGTCATTCATCATCGTTCCCTTGCGTCCGCCATGGCCAGCGTGAGTTCTGGGTCGAGAGATTGCCACCAGGGAGTGGTGAGCCTCAAAGCGGGAGCACGAGAGATGTCCCGCCTCACCGTGATAGCAGCCAACATGTCACGTCGCACGACCATCGCATCAGAGAGGTCTCGCGGCGCCGCCGAAGCAGCCCGGAGGACCCGTCGCACCGTCGATGCAGCAGACTGGTCCGGCCGCACCGTGGAAGCAGAAGAGATGCCCCGCCGCGCTGCGAATGCAGCGGAGATGTCCTCCCATGCCACGGTGTGCGGACCCCGACTTACGAGTCGAGATCACTGAATGCACGTGTACAGTGATCCTAGAGATCAATGCTCACTGAACACACATAAGCTGAATAACAAGAGTCTTACATCCATACATACCGTCTTACAAAAATTATGACCATTATGGCCAAGTCTTACATGGATAAAGCCTCGCGGGCTGCATAGCAAATAAACTCGAATAGCGGAAGTCTTCGAAGATAAGTAGAACCCATGCCATCTTCCTTAACCCTACATGCATTCTGACTGGGAAAGCGTCCTAGTTCGCATGTTCGTCTCCATAGAATTCTTCTTCAAATTCCTGCTCCTCCATGCCTGGCCAATTAAATAACCAGTGGCAAGCCAATGAGTACTTTGAATGTACTCGCAAGCAACCCATGATTTGGTTCGAGGTAACAATGCAAGTTGTACAACAATAAGTAACCTAGTTACAAGCTAGATAAGATATTCTAGCATTTGTGGGACATGCATCAATGTACTTGGGTAACCTCGAGGATAGGTTATAGATATCAACATAAATAAATTTCAAATCATTTCTGGTTCTTTCATCGAGTCAAGTCACCACCTTGAGTCAATACACACATATATTCAGCAAGATTGTAAAATTCTGGACATAGTTTAAGTAGCACCTCCCAACTGTCCATGATCATGGACACGGCTATTCGAATAGTTTTACACTCTGCAGAGGTTGCGCACTTTACCAACAAGATCCAGGGAGCTTTCGTGTCATCCATGATCCCGCAGTACCTCAAGTACTCAGGGGAAGCATCCGGTCATTACCTTTCCCTAGACGACACTAACATAGGGTCCACTCGTTGGTGCACATCCCTCGTGTACAAATGAAAGATCATAGGACTTGCCCTTTTTACATTGTCACGCATACACGAAGGGACGAACGGTGTGTCCGGTGCCCTGTAAAAATAGTCATGGCAGCCTATCCAAGCACGACCCCGTCCCGGGAGTGACCTCAAGTCTCCCCCGTCACTAGTAATGTGGGCACCATGCTAGTATCAGCCTAAGTTGTAACATCCCAAATTTTCAATTTGGAATGTTATACATAGATCATATTTGCATTTCATTTTTTCGCATTTTGTTCGTGGAGTTGCTCGAAAATTCTAAGCAACTCAAGGACCTAAGGAGAGAGTTGGGGATTTTACCGTTTTCGTATTCGAGTTCGCTCGAATACCGGTACGAGGACAATGTGATTCTAATTATTTTTCTCTCCTAAAAATATTTCTAAATAAAATAAATGAGCGGAGATAATATGACTTCTCCAAAATAACAGAAATATTGGAGGAAAAAATATTAAAATCATCTTTGGAATTTTTCTGGATTTATTTTCGGATTTATTTGCATAGGAAAAATACGCGTTTTTCAAAATTGCATTTAGGTCCCGGAAAAATGTTCACTTTCTCCTAGATATTATTAGAGGACGGTGAAAATTTATTTCGGGATTTTTGGAGTCTGTTTGATATTTTTTCGTTAGTTTTACTGCGCCAGGACTCTATTTAAAAAAAAGGAAACCGACCTAGTTTCGTATCGGACCGGGAAACTGGGCTTTATAAGCCGCAGCCGCCGGCCCGTTAGCCCCAGCCCGCGTCGCGCCAAAACCTAGCCCCAGCCCCGCCGCCGCCGCCGCCGCCCGCGCCGCCGGACCCCGCCGCCGCACCGCCGGACCCCGCCGCCCCGCCGCCGACCTCGCCGGAGCCGCCGCCCCGCCGGAGCCGCTGTTCCCGCCGGAGTCGAGGTATACGCCGCCATCGGTTTTTTAGAAAGATCCGATCGGTTTTTTTAGGAAGAACCCTAGATCTGTTTTGTTTTTGGTTTAGATCGGTTTTTGTCGGTTTAGTTATTTAGCGGACGTTCGTCCGTACGTTCGTTTTAACGAACGGTTTTCGTTAGTTAATCGCAGACAGCGAACGTTCGTTCGTTAGCCTATTCGTCGTTTTTCTTTTTCGGGGTATTTATCTGCGATTTTTCCGATCGCGATTTCTGCCCTGATCTTGTTTCGCGTTTTTCTTTTCGCTCAGGAGTCGGAATCAGGTGATTCAAAATCCCAGATCTTCGTCTTGAAGCCCTCTTTACGTTAGAATAACTGGAACAAGATTTTGACTACCGTAAAATTTGACTTTAGGCTAACTAGTAATTCGGAGCTCGTTTCTTTTGCAGTTTGAGTTTCGTTGCTTCTTTCGAGTTGATTCTTTTTGCAAACCGGAGTTCTTAAGTTAAACTTTCTGGTTGGATCTCTTATTTGAGTTTTACCCGTGCATTAGTTAAGTACTTATTGTATGTCTGTTTGTTTGATTGCGATAGAGAACCCGGAGTGCGCCGCTTGCTACTTTGAGTCTCTAGGTTTTGCGGATCATCAGCAAGACAAGTAACACTTTGATCATACTTTCCAATTACCCAGTTTTCAGTGCATTAGTCAAACCCTCACACATTGCATGAGTAGGATCCATTAACTTGTGGGATTGGGAAGTAGATTGAGGTAGTACCTATTACCTGCATTACATTCAAACCTTTGGGAGTTACTTCTACGTTTGCTGCTAGGACATGCTATGCTTGTAGACGTGGATTGGGTGAGTGAAATCCATGACAGATGTGAGATTGTTTAATTAATGGTTCAACTTAAGGTGGCAACATTAATACACAACTGGGTTGATTGAGGCATCTGGGTGTTCCAGGATTGCATGTTTTTCTTTTGGACCGCCACCCAGGCTCAAAGGGATCATGAGATTATTCATACTAGAAACTTCCGTGTGCAACCACAATGCTATTATGGGCTCTAGCATAGTACGAGTAAGTTTTGCGAACTCTTACAGTGGTGGACTAGCAGATGTAGGGGATGTAGATTGGTACGGACCGCCCGATCGTAAGGTGCTAGCGCTTCTGAAAGACTATGTCTCGGTCATCCGTTTCTCAAACACCATGCAGTGTGAGAAACCAAACGGAGGAGATCGAGTCTTGTCGGGAAAGTGCACAAACGTCTGCAGAGTGTACAAACTGATCATGATTAGCCGTGTCCCCGGTTATGGACGTCTTGAGTATCTGGTACTTGGATTTTCATGTGCATCTCAACATGTTACTTTAATTTAATATTGCTGGGTTTAATGATTACTTTTAATTGGGGTTGAGAGGATGTCTATCTTCTCAACGATGTTTCAACTACCATGATAGTTAATTAAAATACATTCCTTTGAAGTAGGGAACAATTGGCTTTACGCAAAAACTTAACCATAGAGCTTTCCACCAGCCATATTGCAGATAGTATAGCTTTACTTTCATTGCATCTCTTGTGTTAGCTTGCCAGCATATTCCATGTGCGGACCCGTTTTCGGGCTGCAACGTTTCATGTTGCAGACTTCTCAGACGACGAGTAAGATGCCCTTTTTAGGTCGTGGTTCTATACTCAGTGATGCCGCTGGAGTTGATGGACTCACTTATCTTCCAAGCCTTCCGCTGTTATCGTGTTAGATGGCCTTCAGCCATATTATTTGTAATAAATTCATCGTTGGACTATCGATGTAATAAGTGTGTGATTGCTACTCTGTTATAAATCCTTCAAGTACCATGCATGTCAGCATTACTGATCCAGGGATGACACTGATGCATGGAGATCAGACTGTTTGAGGTCTGGTCGCTACATAAGTAGTCAATAATGCCCCTTCCAATAAGGGGTAGAGTGGTTGCACATGTTTGGTTGGGACGGTAATCACACATAAATCTAATCCATCATTTTACCCACACACGAAAAGCTCTCTCTTTGGTACACTACTTCTTCCTCAAGTGGTGGCCTTAATTCAACATCACCCTCGGGCATTAGGGGCACCCGATGGGGTTTTCGAAAGAATGCAACCACGAAGGGTTCATGGTACATATGCATCATCATGCATTAACAACTAATATTTTGACATTTGCATTTGTGCACAAGGTAGAGTTATCAGTAGGGGTATGCACCATGTGGTGGTTCTCAACAAGTTTACCACCGTCATATTTCATCATCATGCAATCGGAAAAGGGTGTCGATGAACAAGAGAGGTGTCATGGTCAAAGGGCTGCTTGCCTAGATTGGCTTGGTCTTCAAAGTCTTCAAGTCCTTCTCCTTCTTCTTCTTCAGCAACTTTGTAAAATACGGTATCTAATCATCGCAAGATAATACGGAGAAATAAGACAATAATAAAAACAGAAAAATCAAAGTGCTTAGAAAAATGTCAACTTATTTTTATAAAATACTAGAAAGAAAACTAAGAGGGCAAAAATTCTTGGTATTGGGTTTGGAGTGACAGAATAGGGTGAATGGATTTTTGAACAGAGGTTATATGGTTCAATTTTGAATTTTAATTTGAACAGTACAGAAAAGGTTAATGAATATGTGTGAAAGTCACATCATTAAATAGGTTGGAATATTAAAAGATTTTAGCAGTTGGAATAAATTAACTTAGATAATTATTTTATCATGTAGATTTATTTGAAAATCTATAGAAAAGAAAAAGAAAAAGGGCCACTGTGCAACTGGGCCAGAATGGCCTCAGTGCACAGGCCCAAAGGGTTTTCGGCCCGGGCGAGCCGAGCGGCACGCGCGCGTCAGGTTTAAACCTGACGGGCGGGGCCCAGTGGCCAGTGGGAGAGAGGGGATGCAAGTGGGATGGGAGGCTGACAGGCGGGGCCCGCCTGTCAACCCTAACCCCCGTCCAGAGGGCTGGCGAGCTCACTGGCGGCGATGCAGGGCACGGCAGGGATGGAGTCAGCGTGCAGTCGTCGTTCGGGTGGTGGTGGAGGCAGTCGCCGGAGCGGTCGGGTTCGCCGGCGACGAGGTTGCACGGCGGAGAGGCGTCGTGTGGTGGTTGCTCCGGCCGTTTCCGACTGCAGCAGAGAGGGGAAAGAGAGGGTAAAGGATCAGTGGGGCTTGCCGGTTCCGGATCAAGGATCAGGAACATCGGGGACAGCTCGTACCAAGCGGACGACGGCGAGCCGCGGCGGTGGAGGTTGAGCTCGATCTCGAGCTCGAGAGCTTCTGGGAGAGAGTTGGGAGTGTAGGGGGCGCTTGAGTGATTCCAGAGGCGAGTGATGGAGAGGAGAGGGCTCGGGGAGGCCTTTATATAGGCGGGCAGCAGTCCACCGAGGAGGTGTGCGCCGGCGAGCTTGTTTTGGTCGCTACAGGCCACGGGGGCTCATCAGGGCGTGTCAGGGGTGTTCGTGGGTGTGGTTCACGTCCAGAGAAGGAAAGGGAAGGAGCGGGGGAAGGCTCCAGAGGCTTGCGCGTGCGAGGCCGGAGATTGGAGCTTGCGGGCGGCCGGCACGCGTGCGAGGGAGGTCATAGGAGGGAGAAGGAGGAGGGGGACAGGGCCGTGGCGTGTCGCGCATGTCGAGGCGCCTCGGCTGGCGCGAGGGGGAGGCTCGAGGTGGTCGGAGGCGCTCGGTCAGGAGCGGCTACAGTGCCAGAGCGCACTATAGCATGCTCCAGAGCGTGCAAATGGCCGGCATGGCATTGTTTATGCCCTGTGGCCGTGGCCACTAGTGTCTAGAGGATAAGGGAGACCATAAACAACATGGTATTGTCCTTGGATGCTCTGGAGGGCTTCTGGAAGGAGAGAGGGTTGAGAGAGAAGGGTAAATGTGGTTGTCCAGAGGTGAAAATGGGGTTTTACCCCCCTCAACCATTGAGCTGTGGTGCAGCCATTGCTGCTGGAGGTAGAAGGGGTCTTGGGGGTGTTGTGGTAAGAACCCGAGGTAATGGAGAATAGTGGAAGATATCAAAACAAAGGTTTTGGTATAATAGCAGAAGGTGTTTGATGGTGTTTTGGGCAAGCAAATGTGTTTCATTTGGCATGAGACTCCACAGGATGAAATGGCACATATATTTTGGCCCTTTCACTAAATTAGAGCTCATTTGGGCAAAGTTGCCAATGCAACTTTTCTAAACCCTAGAAATCAACAGAAATGGATTTTCCAAGATTAAGTTAAGCAAATCATCCCTTCAAAATGTAAACCCTAGAAATCATTTGATGCACCACTTGGTGTAGTGTCATCATTTGGGGTTGTGGGCTTGTCCACCAAATTTGGGGTCACAAGTAAAAAGTTGGTAATGTAAAGTTGTTCAAATTTGAAACTGAACAGAAATGATTTTGGGTCACTCTGATCAAGTTACTCTGCTCCAAAACTTGTGCCATTTGGTCTAGATGCATAAATAGACCATTTTAGCATGTGTACCAAGTTTGAGAGCATTTGGACAAGTTTGGCAATGTAAAGTTGCTCAAACTTCAAAATGGACAGAAATGGTTTTGAGGGGATTTGATGATGTTTTCTTGCTCCCTAAGGCATGAGGCTTGGCAAGATCATCAAATATGTCATATCTGACGTGATATAATTTCCCTAGAATTTTTAGAGAATATTTCTATTGTAAATATTTCAAAATCTTGAAATATCAAGAAAGGGTTTCTGAGTGATTTGCCCAATATTTTGAACATGACCATGTGTTGAAACTCTTATATATGGACAATATATGCCCTAAGAGTATCTCTGAATTTTGGCAAATATTTTTGAAATAGTTAAATAATTTTTACCTATTAAGGACCAATTCTTGCGTAAAGAAAAAGCCTTTAAATAAAATAGGAAAATAACTTTTAAAATTATACTTTTGTGGTTTTTGGGAGTCCCATACCTAATAGGGTTCAAATATACCTTTTCAAAGATTTCATCACCCTAAATCAAGTACTTGCAGTGCAAATCTCAATTCAGGGGTTTTTGGAAAACTAATTTTTGAAAATACTATTTGGCCAAAATATTTTTATAAGAATATACTATACTGTTCTATACACATGGTATGATCATTGGGCAGATGTTTGGGGTAAGGAGATGAACTATAGAAGGTGAGGCTATATTGACTTTTAAAGAGCACTTGAATTCACAGAGAGAAAAACTCAATTCCAAATAAAAGCCAAATGATGCCAAAAAAATTTGTTGGTCCAAATTTTCATGCTTTATTAATGCAATAACCATATTACAAAATGCAGGGTGTGACAGACCTACCCCCCTTACAAGAATCTCGCCTCCGAGATTCCTAAACTAGGCCTTAAAAGAGATCGGGATACTCGGATCTAAGATAGTCTTCACGTTCCCAAGTTGCTTCTGCTTCCGTGTGGTTGCTCCACTAGACCTTGAAGTACTTGATGGTGCGGCTTCGCGTCCATCGCTCTGCTTCATCCAGAATGTGAATGGGCCTCTCGCGGTAGGTCAAATCAGGCTGAAGGTCAATGGCTTGGTGATCGACATCCTTGTAGAGATCAGGCTCGTCCGGAACTTGGATACACTTCCGGAGTTGTGACACGTGGAATACATTGTGCACACCAGATAGCTAAGGTGGTAGTTCCAACTGGTAAGCCACTTCTCCATGTCGTGTAGTGATCTCAAAGGGGCCAATGAACCTGAGTGCGAGCTTCCCCTTAACGTGGAAACACTTGGTTCCCTTAAGAGGAGTTACCCGCAGGTACACATGGTCTCCAACATGGAAACTCATATCTCGGCGACGTGAATCGGCGTAGCTCTTCTGTCTCGACTTGGTGGCCTTCAAACGTTCTTTGACTAGTTGGACTTGCTCTTCTGCTTCGCGGATAATATCTGGTCCAAAGACAAGCCCTTCTCCAGTTTCTGACTAGTTGAGGGGTGTGCGACACTTGCGTCCGTACAACACCTCAAATGGTGCCATCTGAAGGCTCGACTGATAACTGTTGTTATAGGAGAACTCGGCAAAAGGGAGGCAATCTTCCAACTTGGCTCCATATGCTAATACACCAGCTCGGAGCATGTCTTCGAGTATTTGATTGACTCGCTCCGGCTGTCCTCCGGTTTGAGGGTGGAAAGCTGTGCTGAAAGACAACTTGGTTCCCAGGGCTTCTTAGAACTTCATCCAGAAGCTTGAGGTAAACTGGGTTCCTCGATCTGACACAATTTCCTTAGGAACACCATGAAGACTTATGATTCTGTCGATGTAAACAATTGCCAGCTTGTTGCCATCATAGGTAGTCTTGACAGGAATGAAATGGGCTACCTTGGTCAAATGGTCGACTACGACCCAGATGGAGTCATGTCCTTTATTCGACCTTGGTAATCCAGTGATGAAGTCCATTCCGACTTTATCCCACTTCCACTCAGGAACCTTGAGTAGTTGGAGCAATCTAGCGGGTCGCTGATATTCAGCCTTGACCCTTTGGCACACGTCACACTTTGCAACATAGGTAGCGATCTCTCTTTTCATCTCGTGCCACCAAAATCTTTCCTTCAAGTCTTGATACATCTTAGTTCCTCCAGGGTGCATGGAATACGGAGTCTCGTGGGCTTCTTGCAAGATCAAGTTCTTCAGCTCCATCTTGTTTGGTACGCAGATATGGCCTTTGTACCAAACAATCCCGTGCTCGTCTTCGGAGAATCCTGGGGCCTTGCCTAGCTTCATCTTCTTCTTGATGCCTTCAATGCTTGCGTGCCCACCTTGTGCTTCCTTGACTTTCTCCATCAGGGTTGGTTTGACTTCCAGATGGTCTAGGAATCCATGGGTGACCAATTCCAAGCTGAATTGTTCCAGATCTTCAAACAGGGCTGGCTGCCTTCATTGAATTATGGCACTCAGGGAGCAAGCCTTTCTGCTTAAAGCATCGGCTACCACGTTAGCCTTCTCGGGGTGATATTGAACACTGAGGTCATAATCCTTGATTAGTTCCAACCATCTTCGTTGCCTCATGTTCAATTCCTTCTAGGTGAAAATATACTTCAGACTTTTGTGGTATGTGTATATCTCACACCGTTTCCTTAGGAGGTAATGCCGACATGTCTTCAAGACATGAACTACTGCTGCTAACTCAAGATCGTGAGTAGCGTAGTACTCTTCATGAGTTCGTAGTCGCCTTGAGAGGTAAGCTATGACTCCTCCTTCTTGCATCAAGACGCTTCCCAATCCGGTTCGAGAGGCATCACAATATATCATGAACTCTTTGTGAATGTTAGGTGTTGCCAGAACTGGGGCGGTGGTCAATCTCTTCTTGAGCTCTTGGAAGCTTTCTTCGCATTTTGGCGTCCATTCGAACTTCTTGTCCTTCTTCAGGAGTTGAGTCATTGGCCGGGCAATGCTAGAGAATCCTTCCACGAATTTGCGGTAATAGCCCGCAAGTCCGAGGAAGCTTCTGACTTCCTTGACGGTCGTTGGGGACTGCCATTGGGTCACAGCTTCGATCTTCACGTGATCAACTGAGAATTCTTCCTCGGTCAAGACATGACCTAAGAATCCAACTTTATGCTGCCAAAACTCACATTTGCTAAATTTGGCATATAGTTGGTGCTCTCGAAGCTTGTCTAGGACCATCCACAAATGTTGCTCGTGCTCTTCCTCCGTCTCTGAGAAGACAAGAATGTCATCAATGAAGACAACAACAAACTTGTCCAAATATTCCATGAAGACTTTATTCATGAGATACATGAAGTAAGCTGGGGCATTGGTTAATCCAAAGGACATGACCGTGCACTCATACATGCCATATCTTGTTACAAATGCCGTCTTCGGAATATCTTGGGGTCTGATCTTCAGCTGGTAGTACCCAAATCTGAGGTCGATCTTGGAGAACACCTTGGCTCCGCTGAGTTGATCAAACAGATCTTCAATCTTGGGAAGTGGATACTTGTTCTTGATTGTAACTTCATTGAGGGAACGGTAGTCAATGCATAAGCGGATGGTACCGTCCCTTTTTGCCACAAACAGAACAGGTGATCCCCTAGGGGAGGTACTAGGGCGGATAAATCACTTCCTCAATTGTTCTTCCAGTTTCTTCTTCAACTCGGCTAATTCTTCCGTCCCCATTCTATAAGGCTTCTTATAGATGGGTCCTGCCCCGGGCATGAGCTCGAGGACGAACTCAATGTCACGGTCAGGGGCATTCCCGGTAGCTCATCCGGAAAGACATTGGGGTGCTCGCATACTACTGGCACTTGCTCCAGTCCAACTTCAGACAGACAGTTGACTTGAGTGGTTTGAGCAGAAGAGGAGTTGGAGGCAAACTTAACTTCGACTCCTTGGTCATTCGTCATAGTGACAGTCCGATTGGCACAGTCTAATAAGCCTTGGTGCTTTTTGAGCCAATTCATGCCTAGGATCACATCCAAGCCTTGTGATCTCGGGATGATAAGGTCTGCTAGGAAATCTACCCCGTGAATGATGATACTGACTCCCTTACAGCCTATCTTGGCTCTCATCTCTGCGCTGGGGGTTCGTACTAGCATGGGGTTATTCAGGGGTGTAGGGGTCATGCCACTTTTTAATGCAAATCTTTGAGTGACAAATGAATGCGTGGCTCCAGAATCAAACAATACAGTTGCAGGTGCTGAGTTGACAAGGAACGTACCCACCACGACGTCCGGGTCTTCCTGGGCTTCTTCTGTAGTGACGTGATTCACACGCCCCTTCCCATTGTTGGGCGGGTTGCGAGGAGCTTGGTCCCTTGGCGGCATCCCGCGGCCTTGTCCTGGGTTCTGCGCATTGCGGCGCGGGGCATCGGGCTTCTTCTTGGGGCACACCCTTGAGATGTGTCCTAACTGACCACATCCAAAGCAAGTGACTTGGTTTGGGTTATTGATCTTGTTTCCACCACTGTTATTGGGGTTGAATGCTGGCCTTGGGTTGGCATACTGCCGAGGCTGATAGTTCGTGCGTGGTGCAGGAGCTCTTGGCTGCTGATAGGTTGGCTTGACCGGGGCTAGCTGCCACGGGCGAGACTTCTGGTTACTGGAACTTCCCTTGCTGACCATCTTGCGCTTGCGAGTGTCTTCCAGAGTACACTGCTTGTCTTCAAGCATGAGTGCTTTATTCACCAGGTCAGGAAAGGTTGGGTAGTCACACACGACAAGCGAGTACTGCAGAGTCTGATTGAGGCCTTCCATGAAGCGCTCCCTTTTTGCAGCATCCGTGCTGACATCTTCCGGGGCATACCTTGACAGAACACTGAACTTCTGCATGTACTCCTTGACAGTGCCACTTCCTTGCTTCAGGGCTCGCAACTCACGCTTCTTGATACCCATGATTCCGGAAGGAATATGGGCCTTGCGGAATTCTGCCTTGAAGTTATTCCAAGTGATGTCTTGCCCAACATGCATGACCTTGAATCCATCCCACCAAGCTCTAGCAGTCCCCCCGAGGCAGTGGGCAGCATAAGCCACCTTCTCACGGTCTTCGGTGCAGCCGACTAGTTCTAGCAAGTCCTCAATGGTGCGGACCCAGTCATCTGCATCCAGGGGTTCAGCAGTCTCGATGAAGGTTGGTGGTGCATGCTTCTTGAACTCTGCCAACGTGGAATGTCCATTGCTATTCCCTGCCGGCTGGCGGTTGTTAGTGACAGCTTGAGCAATCATCTGGAGGGCTGCAGTGTTGGCTTGGTGTTCCTCTCGGAAGGCTTGGAGAAGCTGAGCCATATCCATGATCAGGGGAGGTGGTGGTGGAGCTTGGTCGTGGGTTTGGTCCTAGCTAGCCTCTGCTTGGGCGGATGTTCCGGCTTCGGGCTGCTGGGTAGAGGTACCAGTACGAGTTACAACAGGCATCTTGTTGGAGCGGTAAAGGTCTCATGATTTGGAATGAAGAGGGAAAGCAATAAAGATGGGTGCCTAGTAAGGGGGTGGGTGTGACACTATTTATTTTCATGCATGGGCCAAAAGGGCCAACACATTCATTAAAATTCCAAATGGGTGATGTAGTCGTTTACACATTCCCGAAGGGAAGATACGACGTACATCCAAACACAACAAAAGCAAACACTAGATGGCTTCATATGAACCATACAAGGACTCGACTTCACATAGGGGTTACACGACCTATCCTACCATAGAGGTCACGAGCTGGCATATCTGAGTTGCGAATAATGCCTAAGTGGCGGAATGCTCGGTCGCATATTCTGGCTCTTCTGGGTCTTCCTCCTTGTCTTCATATGTCTGGGCTCCCCTATCACTTGAGGGTGTGGGGGAGTGGAGGAGTTGGACACGATGTTGTTTTGCCGGTGGTGCAGGGAAAAGCTTGCGAAATTCCCTCGCCGTCATACGGCGTCGCTGGGGTGGTTCTTCATCCTTGGAAGATACATTTCCTGAGGGCCTTCCGCCTCGATACGCGATAGCGGGTTGCCCGGGAGGTGCACCTTCCTTTTTGATCCTATCTGTTTTCTCTTGTGCTCGTCGAAGAAGTGCCTTGGTCTTGTTTAGTTCTTCTCGGAGATTCATTGATTCCGAGGCCAACTCTTGTGCCAAGCTGTTGGCACAAAGGCTGAAGTAGGTCTGGAATCGAAGTGGAAGTCCTTCCTTCAATGGAGGGGCTCGCGTGCTGCTTTCATCTTGACCTTCCTTCTGGTAAGGCAAGAAGCGGGTTGTCATCTTGGCTGGCATATTCGGAAGAAGTTCTCGGAGGCGGGTTAGTGCCTTGAGTGCAGCTGCCTCGACAGCGAGGAGTAGTGTTGCCATCTATGGTCCCTCGAAGAACCAACTTGTGGGAGGATCGTTTGCCTTCACGATTATTTCCACATGGTACTCCACCTCGATGTCGCTAACCCAATGCTCATGGTAGGTGAGGATGGGTGCTCGGTGAAACTGGCACTCCTGGAGGCTATCCTCGAGAAGCAAGGGGAACCTAGTGGTCAGGAGCTCTTCAGGTACATCGGCCATCTACAAAGGTTGAATGTGAGAGGTTAATAAGCTGATGTTATCTTAGGTTTGGTAAGGTATAGAAAAGAAGAGAAGTTCAGAAAGTTTATGAAAAGGGTCTCATCCTAACTAACGCCCATGCTAACTAAGGCTTCCTATAATCAGGATGGCTCTGATACCAGCTCTGTGGGGACCCCGACTTATGAGTCGAGATCACCAACTGCACGTGTACAGTGATCCCAGAGATCAATGCTCACTGAACACAGAGAAGCTGAATAACAAGAGTCTTACATCCATACATACTGTCTTACACAAATTATGACCATTATGGCCAAGTCTTACATGGATAAAGCCTCGCGGGCTGAATAGCAAATAAACTCGAATAGCGGAAGTCTTCGAAGATAAGTAGAACCCATGCCATCTGCCTTAACCCTACAGGCATTCTGACTGGGAAAGCGTCCTAGTTCGCATGTTCGTCTCCATAGAATTCTTCTTCAAATTCCTGCTCCTCCATGCCTGGCCAATTAAATAACCACTGGCAAGCCAATGAGTACTTTGAATGTACTCGCAAGCAACCCATGATTTGGTTTGAGGTAACAATTCAAGTTTACAACAATAAGCCACCTAGCTACAAGCTAGATAAGATATTCTACCATTTGTGGGACATGCATCAATGTACTTGGCTAACCTCGAGGATAGGTTATAGATATTAACATAAATAAAGTTCAAATCATTTCTGGTTCTTTCAACGAGTAAAGTCACCACCTTGACTCAATAGACACATATATTCAGCAAGATTGTAAAATTCTGGACATAATTTAAGTAGCACCTCCCAACTATCCATGACCATGGACACGGCTATTCGAATAGTTTTACACTCTGCAGAGGTTGCACACTTTACCCACAAGATCCGGGGAGCTTTCGTGTCATCCACGATCCCGCAGTACTTCAAGTACTCGAGGGAAGCACCCGGTCATTACCTTTCCCTAGACGACACTAACATAGGGTCCACTCGTTGGTGCACATCCCTCGTGTACAAATGAAAGATCGTGGGACTTGCCCTTTTTACATTGTCAAGCATACACGAAGGGACCAACGGTGTGTCCGGTGCCCTGTAAAAACAGTCATGGCCGCCTATCCAAGCACGACCCCGTCCCGGGAGTGACCTCATGTCTCCCCCGTCACTAGTAATGTGGGCACCATTCTAGTATCATCCTAAGTAGTAAATAATGCCCCGTCCCATAAGGGGTAGAGTGGTTGCACATGTTTGGTTGGGACGGTAATCACACGTAAATCTAATCCATCATTTTACCCACACACGAAAAGCTCTCTCTTTGGTACACCACTTCTTCCTCAAGTGGTGGCCTTAATTCAACATCACCCTCGGGAATTAGGGGCACCCGATGGGTTTTTTGAAAGAATGCAACCATGAAGGGTTCATGGTACATATGCATCATCATGCATTAACAACTAATCTTTTGACATTTGCATTTGTGCACAAGGTAGAGTTATGAGTAGGGGTATGCACCATGTGGTGGTTCTCACCAAGTTTACCACCGTCATATTTCATCATCATGCAATCGGAAAAGGGTACCGATGAGCAAGAGGGGTGTCATGGTCAAAGGGCTGCTTGCCTGGATTGGCTTGGTCTTCAAAGTTTTCAAGTCCTTCTCCGTCTTCTTCTTTAGCAACTTCGTCAAATACGGTTTCTAATCGTCGCAAGATAATACGGAGAAATAAGACAATAATAAAAACAGAAAAATCAAAGTGCTCAGAAAAATGTCAACTTATTTTTATAAAATACTAGAAAGAAAACTAAGAGGGCAAAAATTCTTGGTTTTGGGTTTGGAGTGACAGAATAGGGCGAATGGATTTTTGAACAGAGGTTATATGGTTCAAATTTGACTTTTAATTTGAACAGTACAGAAAAGGTTCATGAATATGTGTGAAAGTCACATCATTAAATAGATTGGAATATTACAAGATTTTAGGAGCTGGAATAAATTAATTTGAATTATTTTATCCTGTAGATTTATTTGAAAATCTACAGAAAAGAAAATGAAAAAGGGCCACTGTGCAACTGGGGCAGAACGGCCTTAGTGCACAGGCCTAGAGGGTTTTCGGCCCGGGCGAGCCGAGCTGCGCGCGCGCGTTAGGTTTAAACCTGACGGGCGGGTCCCAGTGGCCAGTGGGAGAGAGGGGAGGCGAGAGGGATGGGAGGCTGATAAGCGGGGCCCGCCTGTCATCCCTAACCCCTTTCTAGAGGGCCGACGAGCTCATCGGCGACGATGCAGGGCACGGCAGGGCGAGCTGAGGGCAGGGATAGAGTCAGCGTGCAGTCACCCTTCGGGTGGTGGTGGAGGCAGTCGCCGGAGCGGTCGGGTTCGCCAGCGACGAGGTTGCACGGCGGAGAGGCGTCGTGTGGTGGTTGCTCCGGCCGTTTCCGACTGCAGCAGAGAGGGGAAAGAGAGGGGAATGGATCAGTGGGGCTTGGCTGTTCCAGATCAAGGCTCAGGAACGGCGGGGATGACTCGTACCGAGCGGACGACGGCGAGCCGCCGCGGCGGATCTCGAGCTCGAGAGCTTCTGGGAGAGAGTTGGGAGTGTAGGGGGGTGCTTGAGTGATTCCAAAGGCGAGTGATGGAGTGGAGAGGGCTCGAGGAGGCCTTTATATAGGCGGGCGGCGGTCCACCGAGGAGGTGTGCACCGGCGAGCTCGTTGTGGTCAATAAAGGCCACGGGGGCTCGTCGGGGCATGTCTCGGGTGTTCGTGGGTGTGGTTCACGTCCAGAGAAGGGAAGGGAAGGAGCGGGGGAAGGCTCTAGAGGCTCGCGCATGTGAGGCCAGAGATTGGAGCGTGCGGGCGGCCGACGCACATGCGAGGGAGGCCATAGGAGGGAGAAGGAGGAGGGGGACAATGCCGTGGCGTGTCGCGAACGTCAAGGCGCCTCGGCTGGCGTGAGGGGGAGGCTCGAGGTGGTCGGAGGCGCTCGGTCAGGAGCGGCTACAGTGCTAGAGCGCACTGTAGCGTGCTCCAGAGCATGGAAATGGCCGGCATGGCATTGTTTATGCCCTGTGGCCGTGGCCACCAGTGTCTAGAGGATAAGGGAGACCATAAACAACATGGTATTGTCCTTGGATGCTCTGGAGGGCTTCTAGAAGGAGAGAGGGTTGAGAGACAAGGGTGAATGTGGCTGTCCAGAGGTGAAAAATGGGGTTTTACCCCCCTCAATCATTGAGCTGCGGTGCAGCCATTGCTGCTAGAGGTAGAAGGGGTCTTGGGGGTGCTGTGGTAAGAACCTGAGGTAAGGGAGAATCGTGGAAGAGGTCAAAACAAAGGTTTTGGTATAATAGCAGAAGGTGTTTGATGTTGTTTTGGGCAAGCAAATGTGTTTCATTTGCCATGAGACTCCACAGGATGAAATGGCACATATATTTAGGCCCTTTCACCAAATTAGAGCTCATTTGGGCAAAGTTGCCAATGCAACTTTTGTAAACCCTAGAAATCAACAGAAATGGATTTTCCAAGATTAAGTTAAGCAAATCATCCCTTCTTGATGCACCACTTTGTGTAGTGTTATCATTTGGGGTTGTGGGCTTGTCCACCAAATTTGGGGTCACAAGTAAAAAGTTGGTTACATAAAGTTGTTCAAATTTGAATCTGAACATAAATGCTTTTGGGGCACACTAATCAAGTTAATCTTCTCCAAAACTTGTGCCAATTGGTCTAGATGCATAAATAGACCATTTTAGCATGTGTACCAAGTTTGAGAGCATTTGGACAAGTTCCGCAATGTAATGTTGCTCAAACTTCAAAATGGACAAAAATGGTTTTGAGGGGATTTGATGATGTTTTCTTGCTCCCCAAGGCATGAGGCTTGGCAAGATCATCAAATATGTCATATCTGACATGATAGAATTTCCCTGGAATTTTTAGAGAATATTTCCTTTGTAAATATTTCAAAAGCTTGAAATGTCCAAAAAGGGTTTCTAAGGGATTTGCCCAATATTTTGAACATGACCATGTGTTGAAACTCTTATATATGGACAATATATATCCTAAGAGTCTCTCTGAATTTTGGCAAATATTTTTGAAATAGTTAAATATTTTTTACCTATTAAGGACCAATTCTGGCCTAAAGAAAAAGCCTTTAAATAAAATAGTAAAATAACTTTTAAAATTATACTTTTGTGGTTTTTGGGAGTCCCATACCTAATAGGATTCAAATATACCTTTTCAAAGATTTTCATCACCCTAAATCAAGTACTTGCATTGCAAATCTCAATTCAGGTGTTTTTGGAAAACTAATTTTTGAAAATACTATTTGGCCAAAATATTTTTATAAGAATATACTATACTATCCTATACACATGGTATGATCATTGGGCAAAAGTTTGGGGTAAGGAGATGAAGTATAGAAGGTGAGGCTATGTTGACTTTTAAAGAGCACTTGAAATCAAAGAGAGAAAAACTCAATTCCAAATAAAAGCCAAATGATGCCAAAAGTTTTTGTTGGTCCAAATTTTTCATGCTTTATTAATGCAATAACCATATTACAAAATGCAGGTTGTGACACACGGCGACCTAGGAAAATGCCTCGCGGGCAGTCGAGGACTCTTACAGGTGCATGCATGTCCTCGTCCTTAGGAAGATGGATCAGATCTCCAGGTGGGCGAGGTTGTAGGATGACCTGCAAGCCTCGTTTCAACAGTCTACCGACGTCATCCGGCAATAAATGAGAGCCATGCGAAGCTCCGGGCCGAGCGCGACCTGCGGAGGGCGAAGATCGTCGGAAGTGCGGAGCAGCAGGAGCAGACCACTGCCTTGTTGAACAGGACCAGCGTCATCATCGAGAAACTTATGGACGAGAATGCCATGCTGCGCAACTAGAGTAGAAGGCTGGTGGAGGAATCCTTGGATGCTCCCACCAGCATCTTGAGGACAAGAAAGAGCTCGTCGTTGCCCGCTGAAGAGACTAGTTGTCTTCCTTCTTCTTTTTCCCCTGTGTATATCGGGCGTTGCCGCATGTGGCTTTTTTAGTTATGTTTATAAATATGTAAGACAATTATTATCCAATGTCATCGTCCTTATACTCATCATGCTTGCTATAAGTCGCAGTCGATGCTATATAGGTCCGTCGGATCTTACTTCAAGATCCGTGCAAAAATTTCTTTTCAGATTTTCCTTTTCTCTCTTAAATCTCAATACAGTCGAACATATAGCCACACCGTAGAACATGTGCTTGGGCACCATTAATGGAGACGTTGGGAGGGAGGTACGCGGCGGGTAGCGGTCAAAAGGGCTCTCCTCCCGATGAGCACGCGCATGGGTCTGATCGCACGCCTCCCGTACTCAAATAGCTACACCGCACGACACCTCCTAGCCAATAAAAAAGGGGACGCGTGGCTGCACGTAATTGGTAAGTCGAATGCCCACGGTTTCAATAATACTTGTGTTTCTGATTTGTAACGTGACAACACTTGTTCCAAAATGACGTTGTTGATTGTTAATGTGTGCGCCCTCGCAAATCGGACATAAAATTTACCACAACATGTTGGTGCCATGTCATGAGACCATGCCAAGTTTCATGATTTTTAGGCGTGTTTTGGAATTACATGAACTAAAAAACCAAGTTTCTAAATCTTTTCGGCTGAGCCACGATTCTCAGATGTTTGAATTTCACTCCCATCTCTTGCATGGGACCTAGAAATTCACCCAAGGACACACATGTGAGTTTTCAAACAACTTTTGTGCACTTGAGCATGTGCTTGTAGTTCAAATTTGAATTATACACATTAAATGCCAAGAAAATAAATTAATGTATAAAAAGGCCAAACAAACCCTGAATAATTCCAAAATTTAGCACGGTACTTATGTATGGTCTAATCTGGTTGTGTAAAAAAATTAAGGCGGGGGGAGGCTGTGTACGTATGTCGTTTCGCAAAATGAGGTGACACGTTCCCTCTCGGAACCACGAGCCTTCTAGAGGGAAGCTCCGGTTTGCAAGAAGCTTACACTAAAGCTTGTCCCAATTCGGCCAAAAACAATTACCGCGGAATGTTCGAGCCATGACATGCCACCATGCCGAGTTTCATGATTTTCAGGCGTGTTTTGGAATAACAGGAATTAAAAACCCAAGTTTCTCAATCTTTTCGGCCGAGCCACGATGCCCAGATGTTTGAATTTCACTCCAATCTCTTGCATGGGACCTAGAAATTCACCCAAGGACACACATGTGATTTTCAAACAACTTTGGTGCACTGTAGCATGTGCTTGTAGTTCAAATTTGAATTATGCACATTAAATTCCAAGAAACTAAATTAATGTATAAAAAGGGCAAAACGAGCCCAGAATAATTCCAAAATTTAGCACGGTACTTCTATTTGGTCTAATCTGGCTGTGTAATAAAATTAAGGCGGGAGAAAGCAGTTTACGTATGTCGTTTCACATACGGAGGTGACACGTTCCCTCTCGGAACCACGAGCCTTCTTGAGGGAAGCTCCGGCTTGCAAGAAGCTTACACCAAAGCTTGTCCCAATTCGGCCAAAAAAATACTGCAGCATGTTGGTGTCATGTCATGACACCATACCAAGTTTCATGATTTTCACGCGTGTTTTGGAATTACAGGAATTAAAAAACCAAGTTTCTCAATCTTTCCGGCCGAGCCACGACGCCCAGATGTTTCAATTTCACTCCAATCTCTTGCATGGGACCTAATAATTCACCCAAGGACACACATGTGATTTTTCAAACAACTTTGGTGCACTGGAGCATGTGCTTGTAGTTCAAATTTGAATTATGCACATTAAATTCCCAGAAACTCAATTAATGTATAAAAAAGGCCAAACGAACCCGGAATAATTCCAAAATGAAGCACGATACTTCTACTTGGTCTAATCTGGCTATGTAAAAAATTAAGGCGGGAGAAGGCAGTGTACATATGTCGTTTCGCACACGGAGAAGACACGTTCCCTCTCGGAACCATGAGCCTTCTTGAGGGAAGCTCCGGTTTGTAAGAAGCTAACAAAAAAGCTTGTCTCAATTCGGCCAAAAAAATTACCGCAACATGTTGGTGCCACGTCATGACACCATGCCAAGTTTCATGATTTTCATGCGTGTTTTAGAATAACATGAACTATAACAAGTTTCTCAATCTTTCCGGCCGAGCCACGATGCCCAGATGTTTGAATTTCACTCCAATATCTTGCATGGGACCTAGAAATTCACCGAAGGACACACATGTGATTTTTCAAACAACTTTGGTGCACTGGAGCTTGTGCTTGTAGTTCAAATTTGAATTATGCACATTAAATGACCGGAAACTCAATTAATGTATAAAAAAGGCGAAACGAGCCCGAAATATTCCAAAATTTAGCACGGTACTCCTATTTGGTCTAATCTTGCTATTTTACAAAAAATAAGGCGGGAGAAGGCTGTGTACGTATGTCGTTTCGCACAAGGAGGTGACACATTCCCTCTTGGAACCACGAGCCTTCTAGAGGGAAGTTCCGGTTTGCAAGAAGCTTATAGTAAAGATTGTCCCAATTCGGCCAAGAAATTACCGCAGCATGTTCGAGCCATGTCAAGCCACCATGCCAAGTTTCATGATTTTCAGGCGTGATTTGGAATTACAGGAATTAAAAAACCAAGTTTCTCAATCTTTACGGCCGAGCCACGATGCCCAGATGTTTGAATTTCACTCCAATCTCTTGCATGGGACCTAGAAATTCACCCAAGGACACACATGTGATTTTTCAAACAATTTTGGTGCACAGGAGCTTGTGCTTGTAGTTCAAATTTGAATTATGCACATTAAATGACCAGAAACTCAATTAATGTATAAAAAAGGTGAAATGAGCCCGAAATATTCCATAATTTAGCACGGTTCTCCTATTTGGTCTAATCTCACTGTGTGAAAAAAATTAAGGCGGGAGAAGGCTGTGTACGTATGTCGTTTCGCACAAGGAGGTGACACGTTCCCTCTCGGAACCACGTGCCTTCTGGAGGGAACCTCCGGTTTGCAAGAAGCTTACACTAAAGCTTGTCCCAATTGGGCCAAAAAATTTTACCGCAGAATGTTCGAGCCATGACATGCCACCATGCCAAGGTTCATGATTTTCAGGTGTGTTTTGGAATTACAGGAATTAAAAACCCAAGTTTCTCAATCTTTTCGGCCGACCCACGATGCCCAGATGTTTGAATTTCACTCCAATCTCTTGCATGGGACCTAGAAATTCACCCAAGGACACACATGTGATTTTCAAACAACTTTGGTGCACTGTAGCATGTGCTTGTAGTTCAAATTTGAATTATGCAAATTAAATTCCAAGAAACTAAATTAATGTATAAAAAAGGCAAAACGAGCCCGGAATAATTCCAAAATTTGGCACAGTACTTCTATTTGGTCTAATCTGGCTGTGTAATAAAATTAAGGCGGGAGAAAGCAGTTTACGTATGTCGTTTCACATACGGAGGTGACACGTTCCCTCTCGGAACCATGAGCCTTCTTGAGGGAAGCTCCGGCTTGCAAGAAGCTTACACCAAAGCTTGTCCCAATTCGGCCAAAAAAATACCGCAGCATGTTGGTGTCATGTCATGACACCATACCAAGTTTCATGATTTTCACGCGTGTTTTCGAATTATAGGAATTAAAAAACCAAGTTTCTCAATCTTTCCGGCCGAGCCACGACGCTCAGATGTTTGAATTTCACTCCAATCTCTTGCATGGGACCTAATAATTCACCCAAGGACAGACATGTGATTTTTCAAACAACTTTGCTGCACTGGAGCATGTGCTTGTAGTTCAAATTTGAATTATGCCCATTAAATGCCCAGAAACTCAATTAATGTATAAAAAGGCCAAACGAACCCGGAATAATTCCAAAATTTAGCACGATACTTCTATTTGGTCTAATCTGGCTGTGTAAAAAATTAAGGCGGGAGAAGGCAGTGTACGTATGTCGTTTCACACACGGAGGTGACACGTTCCCTCTCCAAACCACGAGCCTTCTTGAGGGAAGCTCCGGTTTGCAAGAAGCTAACAGAAAAGCTTGTCCAATTTGGCCAAAAAAATTACCGCAACATGTTGGTGCCATGTCATGACACCATGCCATGTTTCATGATTTTCATGCGTGTTTTAGAATAACATGAACTAATACCAAGTTTCTCAATCTTTCTGGCCGAGCCACGACGCCCAGATGTTTGAATTTCACTCCAATCTCTTGCATGGGACCTAGAAATTCACTGAAGGACACACATGTGATTTTTCAAACAACTTTCGTGCACTCGAGCTTGTGCTTGTAGTTCAAATTTGAATTATGCACATTAAATGACCGGAAACTCAATTAATGTATAAAAAAGGCGAAATGAGCCCGGAATATTCCAAAATTTAGCACGGTACTCCTATTTGGTCTAATCTGGCTATTTTACAAAAAATAAGACGGGAGAAGGTTGTGTACGTATGTCGTTTCGCCCAAGGAGGTGACACGTTCCGTCTTGGAAGCACGAGCCGTCTAGAGGGAAGTTCCGGTTTGCAAGGAGCTTACACTAAAGCTTGTCGCAATTCGGCCAAAAAATTACCGCAGCATGTTCGAGCGATGTCAAGCCACCATGCCAAGTTTCATCATTTTCAGGCGTGATTTGGAATTACAGGAATTACACCAAGTTTCTCAATCTTTACGGCCGAGCCATGACGCCCAGATGTTTGAATTTCACTGCAATCTCTTGCATGGGACCTAGAAATTCACCCAAGGACACACATGTGATTTATCAAACAATTTTGGTGCACTGGAGCTTGTGCTTGTAGTTCAAATTTGAATTATGCACATTAAATGACCGGAAACTCAATTAATGTATAAAAAAGGCGAAACGAGCCCGAAATATTCCAAAATTTAGCACGGTTCTCCTATTTGGTCTAATCTCGCTGTGTGAAAAAAATTAAGGCGGGAGAAGGCTGTGTACGTATTTCGTTTCGGACAAGTAGGTGACACGTTCCCTCTCGGAACCACGAGCCTTCTGGAGAGGAAGCTTTGGTTTGCAAGAAGCTTACACTAAAGATTTTCCCAATTCGGCCAAAAAAATTACCGCAGCATGTTCGAGCCATGTCATGCCACCATGCCAAGTTTCATGATTTTCACGCGTGTTTTGGAATTACAAGAATTAAAAACCAAGTTTCTCAATCTTTCCGGCCGAGCCACGACGCCCAGATGTTTGAATTTTACTCCAATCTCTTGCATGGGACCTAGAAATTCACCCAAGGACACACACGTGATTTTTCAAACAACTTTGGTGCACTGGAGCCTGTGCTTGTAGTTCAAATTTGAATTATGCACATTAAATGCCTAGAAACTCAATTAATGCATACAAAAGGCGAAACAAGCCCGAAATAATTCCAAAATTTAGCACGGTACTCCTATTTGGGTAATGTTTCTACAAAAATTATGGCGGGAGAAGGCTGTGTACGTATGTCGTTTCGCACAAGGAGGTGACACGTTCCCTCTCGGAACCACGAGCCTTCTTGAGGGAAACCCCGGTTTGCAAGAAGCTTACACCAAAACTTGTCCCAACTCGGACATAAAAATTACCGTAGCATGTTTGTGCCATTCATGACACCATGCCAAGTTTCATGATTTTCACGCGTGTTTTGGAATTATAGGAATTAAAAAACCAAGTTTCTCAATCTTTCCGGCCGAGCCACGACGCCCAGATGTTTGAATTTTACACCAATCTCTTGCATGGGACCTAGAAATTCACCCAAGGACACACATGTGATTTTTCAAACAACTTTGGTGCACTGGAGCCCGTGCTTGTAGTTCAAATTTGAATTATGCACATTAAATGCCTAGAAACTCAATTAATGTATACAAAAGGCGAAACGAGCCCGAAATAATTCCAAAATTTAGCACGGTACTCCTATTTGGGCAATGTTTCTACAAAAATTATGGCAGTAGAAGGCTGTGTACGTATGTCATTTCGCACAAGGAGGTGACACGTTCCCTCTCGGAACCACGAGCCTTCTTGAGGGAAACCCCGGTTTGCAAGAAGCTTACACCAAAACTTGTCGCAATTCAGACATAAAAATTATGGCAGCATGTTCGTGCCATTCATGACACCATGCTAAGTTTCATGATTTTCAGGCGTGTTTTGGAATTACGGGAATTAAAAACCCAAGTTTCTCAATCTTTCCGGCCGAGCCACGACGCCCAAATGTTTGAATTTCACTCCAATCTCTTGCATGGGACCTAAAAATTCACCCAAGTACACACATGTGATTTTTCAAACAACTTTGGTGCACTAGAGCCTGTGCTTGTTGTTCAAATTTGAATTATGCGCATTAAATGCCCAGAAACTCAATTAATGTATAAATAAGGCGAAACGAGCTAGGAATAATTCCAAAATTTAGGACGACACTCCTATTAGGGCTGTGTTTGTACAGAAATTAAGGCGGGAGAAGGCTGTGTACGTATGTCGTTTCGCACAATGAGGTGACACGTTCCCTCTCGGAACCACGAGCCTTCTTGAGGGAAGCTCCAGCTTGCAAGAAACTTACACCAAAGATTGTCCCAATTCGGCCAAAAAATTTATTGCAGCATGTTGGTGCCATGTCATGAGAGCATGGCAAGTTTTATGATTTTCAGGGGTGTTTTGAAATTACAGGAATTAAAAAAGCAAGTTTCTGAATCTTTCCGTCCAAGCCACGATGCTCAAATGTTTGAATTTCACTCCCATCTCTTGCATGGGACCTAGAAATTCACCCAAGGACACACATGTGATTTTAAAACAAATTTGGTGCACTGGAGCATGTGCTTGTAGTTCAAATTTGAATTATGCACATTAAATGCCCAAAAACTCAATTAATGTATAAAAAGGCCAAACGAACCAAAAATAATTCCAAAATTTAGCACGGTACTTCTATTTGGTCTAATCTAGCTGTGTAAAAAAATAAGGCAGTGTACGTATGTCGTTTCACACACGGAGGTGACACGTTCCCTCTTAGAACCACGAGCCTTCTTGAGGGAAGCTCCGGTTTGCAAGAAGCTTACACCAAAGCTTGTCCCAATTTGGCCAACAAGATTACCTCAGCATGTTGGTGCCATGTCATGACACCATGCCCAGTTTCATGATTTTCACGCGTGTTTTGGAATTACAGGAATTAAAAAACCAAGTTTCTCAATCTTTCCGGCCGAGCCACGATGGCCAGATGTTTGAATTTGACTCCAATCTCTTGCATGGGACCTAGAAATTCACCCAAGGAAACACATGTGATTTTTCAAACAACTTTGGTGCACTGGAGCCTGTGCTTGTTTTTCAAATTTGAATTATGCGCACTAAATGCCCAAAAACTCACTTAATGTATAAAAAAGGCGAAACGAGCTCGGAATAGATCCAAAATTTAGCACGATACCCCTATTTGGGATGTGTTTGTACAAAAATTAAGGCGGGAGAAGGCTGTGTACGTATGTCGTTTCGCACAAGGAGGTGACACGTTCCCTCTCGGAACCACGAGCCTTCTTGAGGGAAGCTCCAGCTTGCAAGAAACTTACAGCAAAGCTTGTCCCAATTTGGCCAAAAAAATATTGCAGCATGTTGGTGCCATGTCATGAGAGCATGCCAAGTTTCATGATTTTTAGGGGTGTTTTGAAATTACATGAATTAAAAAACCAAGTTTCTGAATCTTTCCGGCCATGCCACAATGCTCAAATGTTTGAATTTCACTCCCATCTCTTGCATGGGACCTAGAAATTCACCCAAGGACACACATGCGATTTTTCAAACAAATTTGGTGCACTGGAGCATGTGCTTGTTGTTCAAATTTGAATTATGCACATTAAATGCCCAGAAACTCAATTAATGTATAAAAAGGCCAAACGAACCAATAATAATTCGAAAATTTAGCATGGTACTTCTATTTGGTCTAATCTGGCTGTGTAAAAAAATTAGGCAGGAGAAGGCAGTGTACATATGTTGTTTCACACACGGAGGTGACACGTTCCCTCTCGGAACCACGAGCCTTCTTGAGGGAAGCTCCCGTTTGCAAGAAGCTTACACCAAAGCTTGTCCCAATTCGGCCAAAAAAATTACCGCAGCATGTTCGTGCCATGTCATGACATCATGCCAAGTTTCATGATTTTTTGGCGTGTTTTGGAATTACAGGAATTAAAAAACCAAGTTTCTCAATCTTTCCGGCAGAGCCACGGCACCCAGATGTTTGAATTTATTCCCATTTCTTGCATGGGACCTATAAATTCACGCAAAGACACATATGTGATTTTTTCAGCATACTTTGGTGCATTGGAGCATGTGCTTGTAGTTCAAATTTGAATTATGCACATTAAATGCCCAGAAACTGAATTAATGCATAAAAATGCCAAACGAACCAAGAATAATTCCAAATTTAAACACGCCACTCATGTACTAGTTCCATGTTCACTGTACGTAAATGTTCTAACAATTCAAACACCATCCTTTTCCTCCGTAACACCATTTTGTCTTTCAAAACATAATGAAAAATTCAGGTATAAGACAAACAGTTTACTAGAAAGAATCGTGTGGGATGCGATATAAAATATCTTGGCGCACCTTCTTGTCTGGCTTACGCAGGAAGCTTCGTCATCTACAGTCCACCGCCCCCGCTTGAACCACACTTGCGCGCCAGTTTCTTGCGGCACCCCCCGCCCCCTCCCTCCTACCAAAAGAAACATTTCCACTGTCCCTCCTTGCTTTCCAAGTTCAAACCTTCACTGCTGCTTACTTGCAGCTCAGCCTCCTCGTCGGTGACCCTTCTTCTTGCAGCGCCGCCTCCTCGCCGGCTACCCTTCTTCTTGTAGCGTCGCGTCCTCGCTAATGACCCTTCTTATTGCAGCGCCACCTCCTCGCCGGCGTCCCTTCTTCTTGCTGCGTGGCCTCCTCGCCGGCGTCCCTTCTTCTTGCTGCGTGGCCTCCTCGCCGCTGACCCTTCTTCTTGCTGCACGGCCTCGTCGATATGGTTAGGTAATCCACTCCCCACCCACACCATCCTCCTCCTTTCCCGTCCCACATGCCCCGACTGACGGAGCGACACCTTCCACCGAAATCACTGCCCCCTCCTCCAATTAAGCGCCGCCCACATCCATTTTACACGCAATATAACATCAAGCTGAATATCGGACAGAAAAATTACCACAACATGTTGGTGCCATGTCATGAGACCATGCCAAGTTTCATGATTTTCAGGCGTGTTTCGGAATGACAGGAATTAAAAAACAAAGTTTCTCAATCTTTCTGGCCGAGCCATGACGCTCAGATGTTTGAATTTCACTCCCATCTCTTGCATGGGACCTAGAAATTCACCCAAGGACACACATGTGATTTTTCAAACAACTTTGGTGCACTCGATCATGTGCTTGTAGTTCAAATTTGTATTATGCACATTAAATGCACATAAACTCAATTAATGTTTAAAAAAGGCAAAACGAGCCCAGAATATTCCAAAATTTAGCACAATACTCCTATTTCATCTAATTTGGCTGTGTAAAAAAATTAAGGCAGGAGAAGGCTGTGTACGTATGTCGTTTCGCACAAGGAGGTGACACATTCTCTATCGGAACCATGACCCTTCTAGAGGGAAGCTCCGGTTTGCAAGAAGCTTACACCAAAGCTTGTCCCAATTCGGCCAAAAAAAATACCGAAGCATGTTCGTGCCATGTCATGACACCATGCCAAGTTTCATGATTTTCAGGCGTGTTTTCGAATTACAGGAATTAAAAAACCAAGTTTCTCTGTCACATCCCTAGTTCTGGTATGATCAAGACTAGCTAGTCATGTGTGCATCATATTTAAATTCAAATGAATTTGAGTTGGGGATTTATGAAACCCTCAGAAATCATTTCTGGAAATGACCGAGATAATTTTTTTCCAAAAAGGTCCAAGAAAATGTTCATGTTTCTCTCTGAAAATATTGGTCAGAGGTAAAATTCAAACCAATATTTGTAGGAGCTCATAAATATTTATTTTGGGCATTTGGAATTAATGCAATAATTATTCGCATTGGATATATTTATATGCTATATATTTTATATATGTCCAAAAGTTCTGAATTTTGGTGAGGGGCTTTGGAATAACTCCTTAGGTCCCTGCAAAAATTTTCAGAAGAAAATAAATTGATTTAGTATTAGAAACTAAATCAAAACAAATTACAGAAAAGAAAAACAGAAAGAAATAAAAGAGAGAAAGGCCAGAGGCCACTTACCTAGACTGAGCCGGCCCACCTGGCCCAGTGCCAGTCATCACCCACTTCTGCCAGTAGGCAGAGGTGGGACACCGCAACGCCACCGAGCTCGCTACGCCTCCTCCCTGCCTGCCTGCCTGCCCTCCCCCTCATCACCTGGATGGCTTTGGACGATGCTACGCGCCCCCCTAGACCCCTCTCGCACTCTCTCCCGTTCTCATCCCCTCCTCTTCCCCCTCTCTCGCTCGGACCGAGCGTCGCCGTCGCCGCAGTTCGCCGTTGCCACGCCCATAGCCACGGCCTCGCCTCTCCAACGAGTCCAAGAGCTTCGCCGCGTCTTCCTCGTCCTCCCCCTCGATCCGTTCCCCGCCGAATGCCTCGTGGAGCCGTCACTGTCGTCGACTTCATCATCGGCCGCCGGAGATCGCCGCCGCTGCTCCGTCACTGTTCGTGCCTCCCCCGACTCGCCGAGCCTGCATTCGAGTTCTCTGTGAGCCCCCACATTGTTCCCCCTACTCCCGTGCCCTAATTCGAGCTCAAGCCATCGATTCTGTCAAGGCCAAAACCACATCGCCACCGGCCTTGTCGTCTCCGTGGCAGCAGCAAACCATGCTTGCTTTCGAGCGTGTCATCGTGTTTTGCACACTCCCAGGAGACCGTAGAGCCCCTCAGCTCGCCTTGCCGTGCCCTGTAGCCCGCGCCCGCTCTGAGCCGTTCTCCGGTCGCCGCCGCGAGCTCCGCTCCGACGCCCCCGCAGCCTCCCTCTTGCTTCCCTGGATGCGGACGAGCCCGGGCTACGCCCTGGTGCCCCTAGCCGCCGCCCCCGTGTCCTATAAGACGGACACCGCCGTGTCCCGTGGTCACCGGCGATGACCTCGTTGGCGTGCCAGGTGTACCCCGCCGGCTAGGTGATTAGCCTAAGCTAATCACCACTTAACCAACCCCTTAGAGACACTGGCAGTGGGCCCCAGCGCCCACTAATCCTTTTAGTTAGATTATAATTAATCCCCTGTTTAACCTGTGACATTGACGTGTGGACCCCACACGTCAGGTTTGACTCAAGTTAGTGCTGTTGACTTGCGGACGCAGGCATGACGCAGTGCTGACGCAATAAAGCTTTTCTGGATTTAAAATAAATCAGGAAATTCCAGAAAATTGTTTAAACTTCAAAAAATCACAGAAATTCAACTGTAGCTCAGATTGAAATAATTTATATATGAAAAATTATCAGAAAAATTCAATCTATCCATCTGTATTATTTCCATGCATGACAAATGAAGTTATACCTACTGAATATATGATAACACTTAAATATCATTTATAAATGTTTAATTTGGAGTTGCATTTGAACCCTTGGTTCAAATGGACTTCACCCAAATGAATGCTAGTTGCATTAGCTCAAACAACATCACATATTCATGCCATGTTCATGCATCATATTGTTGCATATGATTGTGTTTGGATTGTCGGGACCGTCCTTCTCGATAGGTCCTGCTCCGGAGACCATTCCAGAGTACCTGTCTGAGGAGCAGTGCCCCCCTGTTGTTCGACCAAGCAAGCAAACCCCCTTATTCATTCCGATACAATCCCACTCTCTTGCTCCTGCTCTCTGTTATTGCATTAGGACAACAGCGATTCAACTGCTACTTTATGCTGCGGTAGTTGAACCCATTCCTCTACATGATCCGTCATTGCCACACAGTAAATAGTTGAAACCCACTAGCATGTGTAGGAGTTGATTGAAGCCATGTTGTGTTCCTACCATGCCATGCCTACTATTGCTTAGAGTGTGTCAGGTCTGATTCATTGGGAATGAATTGGAGTGCAGTGCTATGTTCTGATGCTGAGAGTTAAGTGTGTGAAGACGATTTGGTAAAGGTAGCAGTGAGAGGCCATGTAGGAGTGCATGGTGGGCTGTCTCACTGGAACCATCCTTAAGACCTGAGTTTTGTGTATGTTTTCCAATGACTAGCTACTACCACACATTGAAATGCTTAAGTGCCCCTCTCGACTTATTAACCAACTTGGTCTCTGTCCAGTTGTCGCAACTAGTTTCTGGTGTTTGTAGGTAGTGTTATTTTTCTACCAAGTGGCACCCTGCAGGGTGGGTTTGGGACAGACTAGGCACACGTGGTCTGGT
This sequence comes from Secale cereale, assembly GCA_902687465.1. NCBI lineage: Eukaryota > Viridiplantae > Streptophyta > Magnoliopsida > Poales > Poaceae > Secale > Secale cereale. The sequence goes on from LR738710.1 coordinate 356,958,855, forward strand.
GTACCGAGTGGAACCCGGATGGTGGACTCGGGAAGCCTGTACACATCATTTGGGGCCGTGATCGAAACCTTGGTTGGACTCCCTTGCGGATGGAACCCGAATAGGCGATAAACCTGGACTAGGGTTTTGTGTGGTTAGTCAGGTCGTGGCCGACACCCTCGCCAGGCTTCCGCTTGAAGGTTGCCGAGATACACGACGTGTACATGGCGGTAAGTGGCGAGAGCGTGTGTGAAGAAGTACACCACTGTAGGGTTAACATGATCTATTCGAATAGCCGGGTCCGTGATTATGGACGTGTTGGATGCTTACGTGGTACATAGACAACTTGAAGTGGATACTCTAAAATGCCCAAGACAAGTGTGAGTGCTATGGATGTCCTTCTCGTAGGGAGACGGGGATGAATCCATAGTAGTGTATTGATGTGTTGATTAGTGGACTCATGTGCGCTTTCTCACCTCAAAGAAGTTACTCGTAATTGTAGAACATGATAGCCACTGAGTAAAAGCTGGCTTGCTGCAACTAAACTGCACCTTGCCTCATTGATACTAATGCATGTATGATAGGATCTGATGTAAGTCTTGCTGAGTACCTTTGTACTCATGTTTGCTTAATTTATGTTTTGCAGATGAGACATCTGTCTCACTACTAGTTCCGCTTGGACTTTGACAAGTAGCTTCTTACCTCAGCTACGATCTTGTACGGGTGTTGTAGATAGTCAGGCTCCTTAGCCTTTTTCATTTGTAGTTGTGTGTACTCATACATGATATGCTTCCGCGTGCTGCTTGTATGCTCTGTTTGTTTGGTCATGAGACCCATGTTTGTAATATCTGGCTCCTCGGAGCCTAATGAATAAATACTTTGGTTCTTAGAGTTTTGTTGTGATGCCATGTTGTATTTGCACATATCGAGCATATTGTGTGTATGTTATTGAAATGCTTGGTATGTGTGGGATCCGACAACCTAGTTGTTTATGCTTGGTAGCCTCTCTTATGGGGAAATGTCTCCTAGTGCTTCCACTGAGCCATGGTAGCTTGCTACTCCTCCGGAACACTTAGGCTGGCCGGCATGTGTCCTTCTTCGTTCCTGTGTCTGTCCCTTCGGGGAAATGTCACGTGTAGTTCTATTAAGTCCTTGTATCTTGTTATGACTTGGGTTCATACGTTCATGACCGACACGTTCGTTGCTGGGTCATGTATAATTGTCCCTGTAAGTTAGTGCCACCTTGGGTTTACAACTAGTCATGCCGGCCCGGGTTCTCTGTCATATGGATGCTAGCGAAACTATCATATACGTGAGCCAAAATGCGCAAACGGTCCCGGGCAAGGAAAGGTGGCACCCGTGGGGATACCGTGCGTGAGGCCGCAAAGTGATATGATGTGTTACATGCTAGACCGGTGTGACTCATGATCGGGGTCCCGACATTCTCAATCTTTCCAGCCGAGCCATGACACCTAGATGTTTGAATTTCACTCCAATCTCTTGCATGGGACCTAGAAATCCACCCAAGGACACACATGTGACTTTTCATACAACTTTGGTGCATTAGAGCATGTGCTTGTTGTTCAAATTTGAATTATGCACATTAAATGCTCAGAAACTCAATTAATGCACAAAAAGGCGAAACGAGCCCGGAATAATTCCAAAATTTAGCACGGTACTCCTATTTGGGCAGTGTTTGTACAAAACTTATGGCGGGAGAAGGCTGTGTACGTATGTCGTTTCGCACAAGGAGGTGACACGTTCCCTCTAGGAACCACAAGACTTCTTGAAGGACGCCCCGGTTTGCGAGAAGCTTACACCAAAGGTTGTCCCAATTCGGCCAAAAAAATTACCGCAGCATGTTCGTGCCATGTCATGACACCATGCCAAGTTTCATGATTTTTAGGCGTGTTTTGGAATTACAGGAATTAAAAAACCAAGTTTCTCAATCTTTCCGGCCAAGCCACGATGCCCAGATGTTTGAATTTCACTCCAATATCTTGCATGGGACCTAGAAATTCACCCAAGGACACACATATGATTTTTCAAACAACTTTGGTGCACTAGAGCCTGTGCTTCTAGTTCAAATTTGAATTATGCACATTAAATGCCTAGAAACTCAATTAATGTATAAAAAGGCGAAACGAGCTCGGAATAATTCCAAAATTTAGCACGGTACTCCTATTTGGTCTGTGTTTGTACAAAAATTAAGGTGGGAGAAGGTTGTGTACGTATGTCATTTCGCACAAGGAGGTAACACGTTCCCTCTCGGAACCACGAGCCTTCTTGAGGGAAGCTCCGGTTTGCAAGAAGCTTACACCAAAGCTTGTCCGAATTCGGCCAAAAAAATTACCGCAACATGTTCGTGCCATATCATGACACCATGCCAAGTTTCATGATTTTCAGGCGTGTTTTGGAATTACAGGAATTAAAAAACCAAGTTTCTCAATCTTTCCGGCCAAGCCACGACGCCCAGATGTTTGAATTTCACTCCAATCAATTGCATGGGACCTAGAAATTCACCCAAGGACACACCTGTGATCTTTCAAACAACTTTGGTGCACTCGAGCTAGTGCTTGTAGTTCAAATTTGAATTATGCACATTAAATGCCCGGAAACTCAATTAATGTATAAAAAAGGAAAACAAGCCCAGAATAATTCCAAAATTTAGCACGGTACTCCTATTTGGTCTAATCTGGCTGTGTAAAAAAATTATGGCGGGAGAAGGCTGCGTACGTATGTCGTTTCGCACATGAAGGTGACACGTTCCCTCTCGGAACCACGAGCCTTCTTGAGGGAAGCTCCGGTTTGCAAGAAGCTTACACCAAAGCTTGTCCCCAATCGGCCAAAAAAATTACCGCAACATGTTCGTGCCATGTCATGACACCATGCAAAGTTTCATGATTTTCTGGCATGTTTTGGAATTACAGGAATTAAAAAACCAAGTTTCTAAATCATTCCGGCCGAGCCACGACACCCAGATGTTTGAATTTTATTCCCATTTCTTGCATGGGACCTATAAATTCACCCAGAGACACACATGTGATTTTTCAACATACTTCGATGTATTAGAGAATGTGCTTGTAGTTAAAATTTAAATTATGCACATTAAATGCCAAGAAAATAAATTAATACATAAAAATGCCGAACGAACCCGGAATAATTCCAAATTTAAACACGACACTCATGTACTAGTTGCATTTTCACTTTACGTAAATGTTCGAGCAATTTAAACACCATCCTTTCTCTCCGTAACACCATTTTGTCTTGCAAAACATAATGAAAAAAATCAGTTATAAGACAAACAGTTTACTAGAAAGATTCGTCTGGGATCCGATATAAAATATCTTGGCGCACCGTCTTGTCTGGCTTACGCAGGAAGCTTCGTCGTCTACAGTACACCGCCCCCGCTTGAACCACACTTGCGCGCTAGTTTCTCGTGGCACTGAGCGAATTTTTTTTGCCACCGCGGAAATATCTATCTCCCCGCCCCCCTCCCTCCTACCTAAAGCCACATTTTCACTGTTCCTCCTTGCTTTCCAAGTTCAAACCTTCACTGCTACTTACTGGCAGCTCAGCCTCCTCGTCGGCGTCCCTTCTTCTTGAAGTGTCGCCTGATCGCCGGCTACCCTTCTTCTTGCAACACCGCGTCCTCGCTGGCGACCCTTCTTCTTGCAGCGCCGCCTCCTCGCCGATGACCCTTCTTCTTGCTGCGCGGCCTCCTCGCCACCGACCCTTCTTCTTGCTGCACGGCCTCGTCGATATGGTCAGGTAATCGACACCCCACCCACACCATCCTCCTCCTTTCCCGTCCCACATGTCCCGACTAATGGAGCGACACCTTCCACCGAAATCACTGCCCCCTCCTCCAATTAAGTGTTGTCGACAACCATTTTACACATAGTATAACGTGGAGCTGAGTAGCATGCGGCCGCACACGCGAACAAGGTCGCTATGGCTGACATGTGTGTCGACCACCAGATCTTGGAGGAGCACCTCGTCTTCGAGGCCACCGTCGACACCGCCACGCGGTTGTCAACTTTAAAATACAGTTCGTGGTGTTTTCTCGAGGACACCGCCAGTGCCTTCTAGTGATTTGTTCTCTGTACTGTTAATATGCAATCTGATGTTCAGTTAACAGTTTAGTCCTCTGAAATGTAATGTTCAGTTAACACTTTGGTCCAACAATTGCTACATTTCGTAGTACTGTACTCAAGCATTCTTTGTTTTGTTAACTGTCTTATCTTCCAGTACATGTTTCTATTTTGCAATGTCGTTCTCAGTTAACTATTTTGGTTCATTTGGTCTGCTGTCCATTTAACTATTTGGTTTAGTTCTATAATTTGCTTTTCATTTGCTGTGGGTACAATTTTGTATTGTTGTGCATGTGACATCAATAGAATTTGGTTGTACGCAATACATATTCTACTGATAGTATGCCAACTCTCAGTTAACCTGATCAAGATCTTCCTTATGTGTGTTGCAGGGAAACAATGGGAGACACTGCGGTTTACCATCGAGGTTTTCTCAAGCAGGCTCCTTTGGCTACTAGCACATTATTGTGCAGTTGCAGGAATCATTCTAATATTTAGGTTTCTTACAATTTGGTCTTGCACATGTATGTCCTATTGTCAGAGGCTTAGACCCACTTTTCGACCCATTTTGCATATGGGGAAATGAGATGTCCATGAATATCAGTCAAGTCAAGAAACTCAGAAAGATTGTTAGGATGAAGAAACTTGCGACGAATAACAACAAGATCTTTGTTTGCACAATGAAGAAGACATCAGTCAAGTGTAGGATGGTACCAACTCTTTTACCTTGTTTTTACCTCTTCCGCCATTTCAAAATTTACAACAGCGATTTATGCATAGCTTTGTTTTCAGTACTTTTCAAAGCAGTTCACCGATGATTACCTCTCAAACCACCTGCATGATCAAGAGGCGAGGAAGGTATTCATTCAACACCCACGGTAAAATGTTGAAGTCTTCCTGAAGAGGACAAAGGTTGGGCAGGCAATTATCCATAGCCACTGGCGTAAAGTTGCAAGGACATTCAATATCACTTAAGGCTCAATATTTGCCTTCCGCTTCTGCAGTTTCCCAGATGAGATTCATCTGTCTATTGACCGTGTATGATGCTACTTTCCAAAGGTTTTTGATGCTGCATGTGAAACTTGGTGCTGTTGTGTAATGGCGTAACTAAGTGCCGAAGCTATCTGATGTAATTCAATTTGAAATCCTGGTTGCTTTTATACGGATATGAAATATCTAGCGTGTTTTATAAGAAATATTAGTTTGATTAGTACATGGATTATTAATAATAGGCTAATTACCCTGCTTATTGGGGTTTTCTATTGCAAACGGTTACTCAGACAGCACCATGGGCGATGAACTCAAACAACCCGCACGGTTTTTAGAAAGTAGGCGTGTTCGATCAACTAACAATCACACACGGCTTCCACTATTGGGGAATGTAGTATTTAAAAAAAATCCTACGATCACGCAAGATATATCTAGGAGAAGCATAGCAATGAGCGAGGAGAGTGTGTCCATGTACCCTCGTAGACCGAAAGCGGAAGCATTTAGTAACGTGGTTGATGTAGTCGAACGTCTTCGCAATCCAACCGATCAAGTATCGAATGCACGGCACCTCCGCGATCTGCACACGTTCAACCCGATGACGTTCCTCGTACTACTGATCCAGTTGAGGCCAAGGGAGAGTTTCGTCAGCACAACGGCGTGGTGACGGCGAGGATTAAGTTACCGACGCAGGGCTTCGCCTAAGCACTACGACAATATGGCCGAGGTGTGTAACTGTGGAGGGGGGCACCGCACACGACTAAGAAATCAACTTGTGTGTCTTTGGGGTGCCCCCTCCCCACCTATATAAAAGAGGGAGGGAGGAGGAGTCCGACCTAGGAGGAGGCGCGTGCCAAGGGGGGGCAATCCTACTCCAAGTAAGTTTGCCCCCCCTTTCCTATTCCTACTAGGAGAAGGAGGAAAAAGGGGGAGGGGAGAAGTAAAGAGGGACCCGCCCCCCCAAGCCCTAAACCAATTTGGTTTGGGCCTCGGGGGGCGCCCCATCACATGCTTAATGCCCTCTTTCTCCACTAGGGCCAAATAAGGCACATAGACACCCGGGGGTTTCGGTAACCTCCCAGTACTGTGAAAAATACCCGATACACTTCGGAACCATTCCGGTGTCGGAATATAACCTTCCAATATATCAATCTTCATGTCTCGACCATTTAGAGACTCCTTGTCATGTCTGTGATCTCATCCGGGACTCCGAACAACCTTAGGTACATCAAAACACATAAACTCATAATACCGATCGTCATCGAACGTTAAGCATGCAGACCCTGCGGGTTCGAGAAGTATGTAGACATGACCGAGACTCATCTCCGATCAATAACCAATAGCGGAACCTGGATGCTCATATTGGTTCCTACATATTCTATGAAGATCTTTATTGGTCAAACCGCACAACAACATATGTTGTTCCCTTTGTCATCAGTATGTTACTTTCCCGAGGTTCAATCGTCGGTATCATCATACCTAGTTCAATCTCGTTACTAGCAAGTCTCATTACTCGTTCCGTAATACATGATCTTGTGACTAACGCATTACTGGTTTGCTTGTCAGGCTTATTACAATGTGTATTATCAAGAGGGCCCAGAGATATCTCTCCGACACTCGGAGTGACAAATCCTAATCTTGATCTATGCCAACACCACAAACACTTTTGGAAACACCTGTAGAGCATCTTTATAATCACCCAGTTATGTTATGACGTTTGATAGCACACAAGGTGTTCCTCCGGTATTTGGGAGTTGCATAATCTCATAGTCAGAGGAACATGTATAAGTCATGAAGAAAACAATAGCAATAAAAGTAAACGATGATAGTGCTAAGCTAACAGATGGGTCTTGTCCATCACATCATTCTCCAAATGATGTGATATCGTTGATCAAATGACAACACATGTATATGGTTAGGAAACATAACCATCTTTGATTAACGAGCTACTCTAGTAGAGGCATACTAGGGACACTCTGTTTTTCTATGTATTCAAACATGTATCAAGTTTTCGGTTAATACAATTCTAGCATGAATAAAAGACATTTATCATGATATATAAGGAAATATAAATAACAACTTTATTATTGCCTCTAGGGCATATTTCCTTCTGTGCCATGGCGGGGGCCTAGCCTCCTTGGGTTGGTCGAGAGGGACGACGGTTATCCACCCAAGGATCAGCTTCCAGCCTCGGCCCGTCTATAAAAGAGGGGGCTGGGAGGAGCGGAAGTGCTCATCAATGCACCTCCCCTCCTTCATCTCCCGCTTTCTTCCCGCTATGTTGGAGGGGGTGACTCGTGCCAGCCCCCTGGCTTTATCTTGGAGTTGATGATGCCGAATGACCATGTTGGCGCTCGGGGAGTGAGTCTGCTCCGGGGTCCGAGTGGACGTGGTGGTCGAGTTGCTCGCAGCGCGGGAGGCGACAAGCTTCTTCAGAATGGTGAAAAACTTGCCTTCCTCGCCCGAATCGAACGTCGGACGGGGAGCGCTAGCCCTCGCTGTGAGTCGTCGAGGCTTGTCATTTCGACGACGTGGATTTTGAGGCTTATGGCGCCATCCTAGGGTGCAGTGCTTGGGATCATGGGTAATCCCAGCACTGCTCCTTTCAGCAGAGCCGGGGTTGATGCTGAAGATGGTGGCGCCTTCCTGCCCGCCAAGGTGGGTGATGGTACTTTGTGCATGCCTTGGTCGTCGTAGTCCTCAGTGTCGTGGGAAAACACGTCCACCTATGGGACCATCGGCCCTTTTTGGTTCGGGAAGGGGAAGGGCACGTTGCACAAAGAGCGGAGGGTGCGGGGCAGCGCGAAAGCGATGACACAGGCAGTTTTTACCCAGGTTCGGGCTGCCTGAGGCGTAAAACCCTACTCCTACTTTGGTGGATTGATGGGGTGGACCGTGGTGGAGACGTAGTGCTCTTGCTCGGCAAGGTGGCCTAGGGGCGAGGGAAGCCACGTGCGTATGAGTTTACAATGGTCCGAGCTACGATCACCATGGTCCCCCTTTTATAGCTCAATGGGTTACCACAATGGCAAATCAGTCATTGTGTATTGGTTAGATAGCAAATAGTTTTATCCTACCTAACTCTGCAGACAAGACAAGGTGCATTAAATGCGCCGCTTAGTGTCACATCGGGGCGTAGCCTGGCAATCCTTGCTGGCCCGATTCTACTGCCTCCTCGCCTGCCTGCATGATACGTTGCTAGACGGGTGTCATTTGTAGGTTATTTCCTCTGGAAATGACCGCCACGTACTGAATTATGGCCACTTAGCCACTTGAGGGCTTGACACCGCACTGATTGGCGACTTGGGTTGTTGTGAGGTGGTGCGGTGGAGCCTCGTTGGGGTAAATCCATCCTCCCCGTCCCCGACAGGCTTGCCGGGACGCCCTTGGGACTTGTCTGCGGGGTACCTCACCCTCGCTGGGCTCACCAAAGGGAGGTTTTCCCTTAGTGAGATCTTGTTCCTTCTTCTGGACTTGGTCCTCGATCCCCCCTTGATTTCTCAAAGAGCTATCTCTTATGCTTGACGTGGTCGTGGCTGTTGTGATCTTGCTTCCATGCCTGTGTACAATCAGGGCAACATACACCTGGGTCTGTTGCACCAACAGAAGCCCCTGAGCCTGGCAAGAACACGCCGTTGGGTGTCGTCAGGGTAGGCTCCAACAGGTACACATGTGGTGGCTTTGATGTTGTCTCGATATCTTCCTTGCTTCTTCATTAGCATGTGACGGAATGAGGGCAGTTTCCGTTCTTCCCGCTCGTCATGTGAGCCGTTGTGGGGTGATTTCGGCCATCGGCTCGTTGGATGCCCGTATTTGATGCTCATGGGACGGTAGCTGCTCCCTTTTCCCATGTCACCCCTGTCATTTTTGCCACATATACCTCATGCGTTGCGCATGGCTTGTGGCGGATACGTCGGGCGCAGGAAGGAGCATCCTAGCGGAAAGTCTGGCGCCATGGACTGGCACATACGGGCGGCCTTGATTCTTCGTGCCGTTAGTAGCACAGAGAACCGGATTGGTGGAGCGGGACGGCGGCCTTCTCAGTGCCCAGCCCTTATCTACTTATAAAAAGGGAAGATGGGTGAGGGCTAACTCACACACATCTTCTCCTTCTTCTCATCTGTATCCCCCTTTCCTTTTGATGGCGAGGCGAAGAGGATGTGCCAGCGCTCCATCAGTGGCGACGTGAGTTTCTTCTCAATAATGCCTTCCTCCCCAGGTTGATGATGTGGAGGCGGGACCCAGCGCTTGTAGTAGAGGTGCCGGACGAGGGTGAGGCCACCCCAGGGTCGAGGAGGGTGCAACGACGTTGTAATCCTTCCTCCCCCTATGGTTCCTGGGCCACCGGAAGGTCACGTCGGGGACCAGACACTGGAATTTGTAGTCAAGTTGCGCGGTCCCCCTTGGGGCTGCTTTCGTCTTCCTACCACTTTTGCTAAGGTGATGGAGGTAGATCGACCGCCGACGCTGAGGTTGCACATGAGAGGCTGCTGTAACAACAGTACGCAGGTGAACACAGAGTTACCAGCCCGCCACTTCATGCCCCTCCGGCGTGGTTGGAAGACCTTCAGGGGCGCCCACAGCTTGATGGTAGGGCACGTCCTCCATTTCAAGTTAGTGGAGGCAACCCTGTTGTTCTTCAAGGTCTTCAGACGCGAGGGTTCTCGCTTAGGGTGTTGCGTGGAGAGCTCGACTGATGATGAAAGCTCCTCCTCGAGCGACATCGACGAGGAGGGCAGTGACGTCCATGACGTCAGAGTCGGCGGGGAGGGCGACGACTCTGACTCCGGCTGACCTCCGTCCACACCATCACCGTCAGTCAGCGGCACCACCATCTGCACCTGTCTTTTCCCCGGTAAGGCGACCTGCCGGGTGCTACCTTTTGAGCAAGCGTTGGTTTTCCCTTGAAGAGGAAATGGTGATGCAGCAAAGTAGCATAAGTATTTCCCTTAGTTTTTGAGAACCAAGGTATCAATCCAGTAGGAGACTACACGCAAATCCCTAGTACCTAAACAAACAATTAAGAACCTTGCAACCAACGCGATAAAGGGGTTGTCAATCCCTTCACGACCACTTGCAAAAGTGATATCTGATAGAGATAATAAGATAAATATTTTGGTATTTTTGTTGTATAGATTGAAAAGTAAAGATTGCAAAATAAACTACGATAAAAATAGCTAATTGACGGAAATTAATATGATGGAAAATAGACCCGGGGGCCATAGGTTTCACTAGTGGCTTCTCTCAAGATAGCATATTTTACGGTGGGTGAACAAATTACTGCCGAGCAATTGATGGAAAAGCGCATAGTTATGAGAATATATAGGCATGATCATGTATATAGGCATCACGTCTGTGACAAATAGACCGAAACGATTCAGCATCTACTACTATTACTCCATACACCGACCGCTATCCTACATGCATCTAGAGTATCAAGTTCATAAGAATAGAATAACACATTAAGCAAGATGACATGATGTAGAGGGATAAACTCAAGCAATATGATATAAAACCCATCTTTTTATCCTTGATGGCAACAATACAATACGTGCATTGCTGCCCCTGCTGTCACTGGGAAAGGACACTGCAAGATTGAACCCAAAGCTAAGCACTTCTCCCATTGCAAGAAAGATCTATCTAGTAGGCCAAACCAAACTGATAACGAGACTTGCAAAGATATCAAATCATGCATATAAGAATTCAGAGAAGAACCAAATATTCTTTTTTTTGAGGATCTAACCAAATATATAATCTTGATCATAAACCCACAACTCACCGGATCTCGACAAACATACAGCAAAAAGTATTACATTGAATAGATCTCCAAGAAGATCGAGGAGAACTTTGTATTGAGATCCAAAGAGAGAGAAGAAGCCATCTAGCTAATAACTATGGACCTGAAGGTCTGTGGTAAACTACTCACACATCATCGGAGAGGCTATGGTCTTGATGTAGAAGACCTCTATGATCGATTCCCCCTCCGGCGGAGCGCTGGAAAAACCCCCAAGATGGGATCTCACGGGTACAGAAGGTTGCGGCGGTGGAAATAGGGTTTCATGGTGCTCCTCAATGTTTTCAGGGTATATGAGTATATATAGGCGATAGAAGTAGGTCGGTGGAGCTATGAGGGGCCCACGAGGGTGGGAGGCGCGCCCTCCTGCCTCGTGGCCGCCTCGTTGCTTCCTTGACGTCCACTCCAAGTCTCCTGGATTGCGTTTGTTCCAAAAACGATCCTCGCGAAGGTTTCATGCCGATTGGATTCCGTTTGATATTCCTTTTTTTTGATACACTAAAATAGGCAAAAAAAACTACAATTTGCACTGGGTCTTTGGTTAGTACGTTAGTCCCAAAAATAATATAAAAGTGCATATTAAAGCCCATTAAACATCCAAAACAGATAATATAATAGCATTGTACAAACAAAAATTATAGATACGTTGGAGACGTATCAAGCATCCCCAAGCTAAATTCCTACTCGTCCTCGAGTAGGTAAATGATAAAAACAGAATTTTTGATGTGGAAAGCTATCTAACATAATTTTCAATGTAATTCTCTTTATCGTGGCATGAATGTTCAGATCAAAAAGATTCAAGACAAAAGTTTAATATTGACATGAGAATAATAATACTTCAAGCATACTAACAAAGCAATTATTTTTTCTCAAAAGAACATGGCTAAAGTAAGTTCATCCCTACAAAACCATATAGTTTTGCTCTGGTCCATCTTCGTCACACAAAATACTCAAATCATGCACAACCCCGGTTTCAGCCATTTAATTGTTTCATACTTTAATTTTTTTCAAACGTTTTCAACTTTCACGCAATACATGAGTGTGAGCCATGGACATAGCACAATAAGTGGAATAGAATGGTGGTTGCGGAGAAGGCAAAAAAAGAGGAAGATGGTCTCACATCAACTAGGCGTATCAATGGGCTATGGAGATGCCCATCAATAGATATCAATGTGAGTGCGTAGGGATTGCCATGCAATGGATGCACTAGAGCTATAAGTGTATGAAAGCTCAAAAGGAAACTAAGTGGGTGTGCATCCAACTTGCTTGCTCACGAAGACCTAGGGCACTTTTAGGAAGCCCATTATTGGAATATACAAGCCAAGTTCTGTAATGAAAAATTCCCACTAGTATATGAAAGTGACAACATAAGAGACTCTCTATCATGAAGATCATGGTGCTACTTTGAAGCACAAGTGCGGCAAAAGGATAGTAGCATTGCCTCTTCTCTCTTTTTCTCTAATTTTTTCATTTGGGCCTTTTTTATGGCCTCTTTTTTTCGTCCGGAGTCTCATCCCGACTTGTGGGGGAATCATAGTCTCCATCATGCTTTCCTCACTGGGACAATGCTCTAATAACAAAGATCATCACACTTTTATTTAGTTACAACACAAGAATTACAACTCGAAACTTAGAACAAAATATGACTCTATGTGAATGCCTCCGGCGGTGTACCGGGATGTGCAATGAATCAAGAGTGACATGTATGAAATAATTATGAAAGGTGGCTTTGCCACAAATACGATGTCAACTACACGATCATGCAAGGCAATATGACACGTGTCATAATAGACGGAACGGTGAAAATTTGCATGGAAATATATCTCGAAATGTTTATAAAAATGCCATAATAGGTAGGTATGGTGGCTTATTTGAGGAAGGTATATGGTGGGTTTATGGTACCGGCGAAGGTTGCGCGGTACTAGAGAGGCTAGCAATGGTGGAAGGGTGAGAGTGCGTATAATTCATGGACTCAAAATTAGTCATAAAGAACTCACATACTTATTGCAAAAATCTACAAGTCATCAAAACAAAGTACTACACGCATGCTCCTAGGGGAAGGGTTGGTAGGAGTTAACCATCGCGCGATCCCGACCTCCACACAAAGGATGACAATCAAAGAAATACCTCATGCTTCAAAATTTTCACACAACGGTTACCATACATGCATGCTACGGGACTTGCAAACCTCAACGCAAGTATTTCTAAAATTCACAACTACTCTACTAGCATGACTCTAATATCATCATCCTCATATCTCAAAACGATCATAAAATATCAAACTTCTCATAGTATTCAATGCACTTTATATGAAAGTTTTTATTATACCCATCTTAGATGCCTATCATATTAGGACTAATTTGATAGCCAAAGAAAATTACCATGCTGTTCTAAAGGACTCTCAAAATGATATAAGTGAAGCATGAGATATCAATAATTTCTATAAAATAAAACCACCACCGTGCTCTAACAAATATAAGTGAAGTACTAGAGCAAAATTATCTAGCTCAAAAGATATAAGTGAAGCACATAGAGTATTCTAATAAATTCCGATTCATGTGTGTCTCTCCCCAAAGGTGTGTACAGCATTGTGGTAAACTAAAAAGCAAGACTCAAATCATACAGGACGCTCCAAGCAAAACACATATCATGTGGTGAATAAAAATATAGCATCAAGTAAAGTTACCGATGGACGAAGACGAAAGAGGGGATGCCTTCGGGGCATCCCCAAGCTTAGGCTTTTGGTTGTCCTTGAATTTAACCTTGGAGTGCCTTGGGCATCCCCAAGCTTAGGCTCTTGCCACTCCTTATTCCAAAATTGATGAAATCTTTACCCAAAAACTTGAAAACTTCGCAACACAAAACTTGACAGAAAATCTCCTGAGGTCCGTTAGTATAAGAAAACAAACCACCACTTTAAGGAACTATAATGAACTCATTCTTTATTTATATTGGTGTTAAACATGTTGTATTCCAACTACTCTATGGTTCATACCTATAACACCCTAGATGTAATAATTCCATTTATGGCAATATATGCATCGTTGACTTAATCAATTCCATTTGGGGCTCTTCATTCATTTCGGGTTTCTGCGTTTTTGCTTTAAGTGTGTTTTGCATATCGTTATGTCATTTCCATCATGTGCATAGCATTGGAATAGTCTCACTTGCATCCGTGTGTAGTTGCATCGTCTCCGTCCTCTGCGTTGTTTGTTTCAGATTCCGACTCTCTCACACGGCACCCGTCGCACCTCTCTAGCCTTGTTTCGTGAGTGGGATAAAAATATCCTCGGAATGGGCCGATAGTTGTCGAGTGGCCTTGGTATATCACCTATAGACCACCTGTCAAATTTCATTCCACTTGGACGTTGTTTGATGCCCCAACGGTTAACCTCGTTAACCGCCGGAAGCCCTTTCTCTTTTAGCCCAGCACCCCTCTACAACAATCCACTAGCCCATCTAAACCCCCTCCATGTTCTTCACCATTGGATCACGATCGTGTGGCCAAAAACCGCACCTCATTTAGACTCTCCTAGCTCCCTCTACATACAAATATGCCCCTACCCCCGAAAATCTCGGATGAATCGTAGCCTGAGCTCCTCCCACTGCGCCGAACAAGTCCGCCGACAGACGAACGCGTCCAGCCGTCGCGCCCAACGAATCGCGGCGTGACACGCCAGCGCCTCCGCCGCCGGCCTCTCCCCTCCACCGCGCGGGCCTGCCGGGGCCCAGGGCAGGCCCACCCGGCCCTGTCGCCTCCGTCGCCAGCCCGCAGATCACCGCCGCCCGCGCCGGATTCCTCGCGCCGCCGGTCGGTTCTGCGAGCCGCCCCACCGCCGCGGCCACTCGCCGATCAGCGCTCTGCGCCACCGCGACCCCGCCGCCGGCTGGCCTCGCCACCACTTCACGCCCCGCCGCGCGCGCCGCCGCCGGCGAGCTCCGCCTTCCCGTCGGCCACCACCTCCCCCAACTCCGGCGATCCCGACTGGACCAGATCCAACACTTCACGATCCAAACGGCCTCGTCCTTCCCGACTCACTCCGTCCCGGGTCCTCCCCGTCCCGTTTTTCTCGAGGTGAAAAGCCACTAAGTCTCGGATCTATGTTATTTTGTTGCCTCCTTCATCATGTCATATCTCCGTGATCGTAGCTCCGTTTTGTGTGTATGATATATGGAAATGTGCGTCTCGAAGTGCTCTACGTGTTGGCATGAGTTTTGTGCATGTTGTGATCATCTAGATGTCATAATCTTCATTGCAAAACTGCTATGTGATGTTACTGGTCAGCTCTAGTTGTCTGTCAACAATATGTTAGCCTGTTTGTGAGGTCGTATCTTTGTGCATGTTGGTCGAAATGGAGTGTACGATATGTAAAAATGTTCGTCTTGTGATGCTCTTCGTGATGGATGCAGTTTCATACATGCTAGGTTGCGTTATGCCATGGTTATCCCTGTTACAAAAGAGCTTGTTGCTGTTAAGTTGCTGAAATTGTTATAACTTGATGATCTGTCTTTTTTGTAGCATTTTGTGTGTTTTTCTTTTGAGCAACATGTTAACATGTTTTAAGAGCATAATCATGTTATCTTTAAAGTGGTGTATTTGATTTTTCATGATATGCTTTGTGGTGACTTGAACAAGCTTGTAAACATGCCATGTCAATGTTGTTGTTTTTACACTTAGTGAAAAACTGCTAAGTCTGAAATCTATTATAACATGTTGCCATGTAAACTTGATGCCATAATCTTTTCCATGCATGGTTTGGAATAACTAGTAAACATGTCTTGATTGCCATGTTTTTTTTCTATCAATCCATGCCTTTGTTTGCATTTATGCCCTGCTATAGCTTGTTGTTATCTTGCTCCCAAAATACTTGAAATCTGAACTGTCAGCCTGTTAACAGAACCTTCATTTTTGGCAAAGCTCATGTTAAGCAACCCTTGCATGGAATGAATTGTTTCTTTGGATGAATTGGAAGTATATTATGTCTTCTTCATGCTCATGTAATTTTCATGCTTGTTATAATTGTTTTGCTTGTTGTATTGTGCCTCCAAAGGCAGGAACATATCCTTCCTCGTTGCATGTCCAGTAATTTTCACCATGTCTGAAAATCTGTTAACTTATTGAATCTTGGCATGCTTGTTTAATTGCGTTCCATTAAGTTTTTGGGTGTAGTCTGAGTTCATACTTGTTGAGAATCATGTCTACTTCACATCCATGCCTTTTGCCTTCATATTTGGGTGTTGTAGCATATTTAAACCTTGCTCCAAAGATGCCATGTTGGTGTTAACTTCAGTTTTGCATTGCATCTTGTTTTACTTAACAATTGCAAACCGTGCATCCGATTCCAATGATCTTTATATCGATTTTGACCAAAATCTTTCAATCTATGCAGTGGCATGCTTGGTTTGCCAAGATCTTTCCCCCATCCATCATGTGTTTGCATGTCCTTCCCGGCATCATCTCCTTCCTTACCGGTAGCTCTGTAGCATCATACTTGCATTCCTCTTGCATAGCATGTCTTCTTTTCTTGCCATGTGTGTTTAGATGGATGCTTTTTTATGTTGGGTAGCACTGGGAGATGAGTTCGAGTCCGAGGTCGAGACAGCCGCTGGGTACGAGTACGAAGAGCATGGTCCCGATAACACTGAAGACTTACCAGGCAAGACGACCATTACTTGATCTCACCTCTATTGTTTCTACGCTAGATGCCTCGCTCTATTGCTTATCGCGATACCTATCCTTTTGCATGCCAGCCCTCACTTTGCCATGAAACCTCTAACCACCTTCCTAGCAAACCATTGTTTGGCTAAGTTACGCTTTTGCTCAAGCTCCTCTTATAGCGTTGCTAGTTGCAGGTGAAGATGAAGTTTGCTCCATGTGGATTGGGTTTTTGGGAATAACATAATATCTATTATTTACATTAATGCACCTTATATACTTGGCAATGGGTGGAAGGCTTGGCATTTTGCTCGGTGTTTTGTTCCACTCATGCCGCCTTAAAAACCGATAAACTGGTGTTATGTTCCTTGATTTTGCGTTCCTAACGCGGTTGGGTATATGGGGACCCCTTGATAATTCGTTTGAATAAAACTCCTCCAGCAAGGCCCAACTTTGGTTTTACCATTTGCCTAATAACAACTAAAATTTGCATAGGGACTAGCTACCCCGTGGATTCTTAATCTACAACCCGGGCCAGTGCTCCTCGTGAGTGTTGGTCTAAGCCTGTCAACCGCCAGTGGCCGCCAGGGGCAACTCTGGTATTTTGGCCTACCGGAAGTTTGGACAATCCGATCATGGCCTGAGACGAGATACACGCAGCTCCTATCAGGGTGTCGGCACGTCGGGAGGTCTTGCTGGACTTGTTTTACCATTATCGAAATATCTTGTACATCGGGATTCCGAGTCTGATCGGCTAGTCCCTAAAATAAGGGGGTTTTACCTCTGATGATCGCGAGAGCTTGTGATGGGCTACGTTGGGACACCCCTGTAGGGTTATGATCTTTCGAAAGCCGTGCCCGCAGTTATGTGGCGGATTGGAATTTGTTAATATCCGGTTGTAGATAACTTGACACAAAACCTCAAACATAATACACTACCATGTGAGTAGTCATGATGGTCTCTTTTCGAGGGAGTTGAGGAAGAGAACACGGCTGGGTTATGGATGACTCGTAGGTAGACAGAATCATCTAGTGATCACGATTTAGTTCATGACCGATGGCTTTCACATCTCTTCTCGGTCTGATGATACATAAGCTAGCCACCTCATCTACGCTTAGCGCTTGAAGCAGCCCACTTATACACTTTCTCCTTACCCAAAGGCTTTGATGGTTTTGATACCATGGAATGGGATTGTTGAGTCCTCGTGACTCACAGTTTACTACAAACACAGGTGCATGTACAACCGAGTATGATTCAGTTGATTGCCAGAAATTCAAGTGCGAGTTCGATGAGGAACGTGGGTGTATGTACGTGACGTTTCCCGACAATCAGTAGTGGTTCCTACTAGGGCCGATCGGGCATAGTGGGTGGTTATCTTCTTTTCATTTGGATTTGTCCGTAGTCGGACCATGATTGTACTTGGATGAATGTATGACTTATTTATGCATTGTGTGAAGTGGCGATTGTAAGCCAACTATGTATTTTCTTTCCCCCTTTGTTCTTGTACATGGGAATGTGTGAAGATAACCTTCTTGCGATCATACCAAAATGCGATTATGCCTCTAAGTCGTGCCTCGACACGTAGGAGATATATTCGCATCTTGGGCATTACAATACCCCCCGATATTAGCCATAGATTCATCAAAATAAGCAAACAACACACGCAAAGTAGAATCTGTCAAAAACAAAACAGTCTGTAGCAATATGTAACTTTTCAATACTTCTGTAACTCAAAAAATTGTGATATAAATTGTTGGACGTGAACAATTTGTCTATTAATCATCTTCAAAAAGAATCAACTTAAAAGCACTCTCCAGTAACAAATGGCAGCTAATCTCGTGAGCGCAAAAGTTTCTGTTTTTGACAGCAAGTTCGCAAAGACTTCACCCAAGTCTTCCCAAAGGTTCTACTTGGCACAAACTCTAATTAAAACACAAAACCATATCTAATCAGAGGCTATATGAATTATTTATTATTAAACGGAAGCAAAAAGCAAATAACAAAAATAAAATTGGTTTGCCTCCCAACAAGGCTTTTCTTTATAGCCATGAAGATAGGCTTGAGAATTCAATGATGCTCACATGAAAGATAAGAATTGAAGCACAAAGAGAGCATCATATAGCATGCGAAAGTCACATCTAAGTCTAACATACTTCCTATGCATATGCATTTTATAGGAAAACAAATTAGCAAGACAAGCAAGATCTAGCATATGCAAGGAAGAATAAAGAAACAACAGCAATCTCAACATAACAAGAGGTAATTTAGTAACTTGAAAATTTCTACAACTATATTTTACTCTCTCATAATAATTGCATGTAGGATCATAAGCAAATTCAACAGTATAGCTATCACATACCATATTATCAACATGATCCACATGCAAGCGATGTTGACACTCTTCCAAAGTAGTGGGATTAACATTAACTAAACTCATGACCTCTCCAAACCCACTTTTATCAAAAATTTCATAAGATTGAACATTCTCCAAATATGTGGGATCTAAAGTTGACACTCTTCGAAACCCACTTTCAATATTATTGCAAACATTATTATCAATCTCATATATATCATGGGTCTTAAATAGGTTTTCAAGATTGTAAGAAGCATCACCCCAATCATGATCATTGCAACAAGTAGTGGGCATGGAAAAATAAGCATCCCCAAGCTTAGGGTTTTGCATATCATTAGCACAATTAACATTAATAGAATTTATAATAACATCATTGCAATCATGCTTTTCATTCAAGGAGCTATCGTGGAT
Organism: Secale cereale; assembly: GCA_902687465.1. Classification (NCBI taxonomy): domain Eukaryota; kingdom Viridiplantae; phylum Streptophyta; class Magnoliopsida; order Poales; family Poaceae; genus Secale; species Secale cereale. Next base: position 356,978,129 of record LR738710.1, read on the forward strand.
CACTTTATAATCTTCTTCTTTCAACACTTCATCACAACTTTCGGACTCACAAATTTCAAGCAAAACCTCATAAAGATAATCTAGTGCATGCAACTCACTAGCAATTGGTTCATCATAATTGGATCTCTTAAAAACATTAGCAAGTGTATGAGGATCCATAATTTAGCAAGCAAATATTCAAGCTAATAGAGGGCACACAACAGCAGAAGCAAGCAGAAATGCGAACGGAAAAAGGCAAATAAAACATCACATGTGAAGTGGGGGAGAGGAAAATGAGAGGCAAATGGCAAATAATGTAATGCGAGGGATAAGAGTTTGTGATGGTTACTTGGTATGTCTTGACTTGTGCGTAGATCTCCTCGGCAACGGTGCCAGAAATCCTTCTTGCTACCTCTTGAGCATGTGTTGGTTTTCCCTTGAAGAGGAAAGGGTGATGCAGCAAAGTACCGTACGCATTTCCCTAAGTTTTTCAGAACCAAGGTATCAATCCAGTAGGAGACTACATGCAAATCCCTTGTACCTGCACAAATAATTAAGAACCTTGCAACCAACGCGATAAAGGGGTTGTCAATCCCTTCACGACCACTTGCAAAAGTGAGATCTGATAGAGATAATAAGATAAATATTTTGGTATTTTTGTTGTATAGATTGAAAGTAAAGATTGCAAAATAAACTACGATAAAAATAGCTAATTGACGGGAGATTAATATGATGGAAAATAGACCCGGGGGCCATAGGTTTCACGAGTGGCTTCTCTCAAGATAGCATATTTTACGGTGGGTGAACAAATTACTGCCGAGCAATTGATGGAAAAGTGCATAGTTATAAGAATATCTAGGCATGATCATGTATATAGGCATCACGTATGTGACAAGTAGATCGAAACGATTCTGCATCTACTACTATTACTCCATACACCGACCGTTATCCAGCATGCATTTAGAGTATTAAGTTCATAAGAATAGAGTAACGCATTAAGCAACATGACATGATGTAGAGGGGTAAACTCAAGCAATATGATATACCCCATCTTTTTATCCTCTATGGCAACAATACAATACGTGCCTTGCTGCCCCTGCTGTCACTGGGAAAGGACACCACAAGATTGAACCCAAAGCTAAGCACTTCTCCCATTGCACGAAAGATCAATATAGTAGGCCAAACCAAACTGATAATTGGAAGAGATTTGCAAAGATATCAAATCATGCATATAAGAATTCAGAGAAGAACCAAATATTGTTCATAGATAATCTTGATCATAAACCCACAATTCATCGGATCTCGGCAAACACACCACAAAAAGTATTACATCGAATAGATCTCCGAGAAGATCGAGGAGAACTTTGTATTGAGATACAAAGAGATAGAAGAAGCCATCTAGCTAATAACTATGGACCCGAAGGTCTGTGGTAAACTACTCACACATCATCGGAGAGGCTATGGTGTTGATGTAGAAGCCCTCCGTGATTGATTCCCCCTCCGGCGGAGCGTCGGAAAAGGCCCCAAGATGGGATCTCACGGGTACATAAGGTTGCAGCGGTGGAAATAGGGTTTCGTGGTGCTCCTCAATGTTTTCAGGGTATATGAGTATATATATATATATATATATATATATATATATATATATATATAGGTGAAAGAAGTATGTCGTTGGAGCTACGAGGGGCCCACGAGGGTGGGGGCGCGCCTACCCCCTGGGCGCGCGCTCCTGCCTCGTGGCCGCCTCGTTGCTTCCTTGACGTCCACTCCAAGTCTCCTGGATTGTGTTTGTTCCAAAAACGATCCTCACGAAGGTTTCATTCCATTTGGATTCCGTTTGATATTCCTTTTCTATGAAACATTGAAATAGGAAAAAAATAGCAATTTGCACTGGGCCTTGGGTTAGTAGGTTAGCCCCAAAAATAATATAAAAGTGCATATTAAAGCCCATTAAACATCCAAAACAGATAATATAATAGCATGGAACAATCAAAAATTATAGATACGTTGGAGACGTATCACCGGGGCATTGGATGGAGCAGGCGCAGGTGGTGTCTCTGATTCCTCTAGTAGTCCTTCAACTAGACCCCGACATGGCTCCTCGTGGCTTCCAACTCAGTTCGCCCTGCCGCGTCCTGCATACCCTGGTGGTAGTGATTGGGTAGTCGCTCATGTCGCTCTCTTCACCATCACCTTCGCCCGGGCGCTCCTTTTGTCCTATTCTCCTCGCGCTTCAATGCCTGGGAAAGGAGGGACAGAGATGGGGATTACGGGGCACTTATATTTTTTCATGTTAAAATGTGTAGGCGACTACCAAAATTTAGTCTACATTATGTAATCGTCTTTATCCATGTTTGTGTTATGTAAAATCTGTACTTGTTGGTCAACATATTAGTTAAAAAGACAAGCCTTGCTGGGTACTCGTACGTGTATGGTATCCATGCATAGGTGGTATGCCTCTATACACTTAAGTAAACAAGTTTTCCCCGGTTGGCTATCCTACCGGTACCCTTGGTTTGCTGCCGCGGGGCTAGGCCTACCGGGCACAAAACCATAAAGGGGACCAGCTCCGCGCCAACCCTTTTCCGTCGAAGGCAACTGCGACCATCCTGACCGAAGCAATGCTCGAGCCAAAGGATGGGCGCACCTAAATTTCAAGGGTGACAAGGTTTTCATATGCACAAGTCATTATTTTACAGGACATGTATGGATAAGATGACAACTTATCTGTTTGGCTTGCCGGGGATCATTGTGTAGGCTTTTCTTCATTTCTTCTCTTTGGGACCAAGTCCACGGTAAGAATCCTACAGTTGGATGCGGATGAAAACAATTCCATGCATGATTTTATCTACATGAACATGTATTGCTCATGATATGATTATGCATGCATGCAATCTTCTTGGGGCCCCCAGCGCTTCGTTTATTTTCCTGTTGCTCAGGGTTTGCGTCAGGCTTTGTACGAAGGGTTACATGCAACTGAGCCAAAGCTTGTATAAAAGGGTGGCTGTTGGGCAGGGCCTGACAGCCGCGCCTTATAGGTAGAACTTTCGGAGATGCTCAATATTCCATGAGTTTTGCAATTGAATGCCATCTCCGGTCTCCAGACGGACTGCTCTGGCTCTAGTGACTCATACTACCTGGTAAGGGCCTTCCCACTTTGGTGTCAACCTGTATGTACCCTTGGCGGACTGAACGCACCTAAGGACAAGGTCGCCTTCCTCATGACTCCGGGCGTTAACCCTGCGGCTGTGATAGCGACGTAGGGCTTGCCGGTAGCGTGCAGCTTGCGTAGCAGCCCGGAGATGGTTCTGCTCAAGTAGCACAACGTCGTCATGCGGGTGCTGTTCTTGCGCTACTTCATCATAGGCAAGAACTCGAGGAGACCCGTAAATGAGTTCCGTGGAGATAACTGCTTCTGCCCCATAAACAAGGGAGAATGGGGTCTGTCTGGTGGCTCGATTTGGTGTCAGACAGAGGGACCAGAGAACCACCAGCAGCTAGTCGATCCATCGCCTGCCACACTTCTGCAGCATATCGAATGTTCTTGTCTTGAGGCCTCGTAGCACTTCAGCGTTCGCCCTCTCAGCTTGTCCATTGCTCCTTGGGCGAGCCACCAATGCGAATGAAACCTTTCTTCCGAGGGCATGAACGTATTGCATGAAGGCGTGGCTCGTGAATTGGGTACCATTGTCAGTGATGATTTGGGTAGGAACACCGAAGCGACATACCGATCCTTTCAAGACCTTGATAGCTGATTGGGCGTTCACCTTTCTCACTCGCTCCACTTTCGACCTCTTTGTAAACTTGTCGATTGCGACAAACAAAAATTCAAAGCCCCCGGCCACACGGGGAAAGGGGCCCAGGATATTAAGCCCCCAGACCAAAAATGGCCACGACAAAGGGATCGTCTGAAGATCTTGGGCAGGCTGATGGATATTCTTGGAATGGAACTGGCAGGCTTCGCATCTGGTGACTAGCTCAATTGCATCTTGGAGGGCGGTGGGCCAATAGAATCCTGGCCAAAAATCCTTCCCAACCAGAGCGCTCGATCCAGTATGGGAGCCGCACATACCCTTGCGTATCTCTGCCAGCAATTCCTTTTCCTCTTCCCTGCAAATGTACTTCAATTTCACACCATTGGGCCTCCTTCTGTATAGCGTGTCATCAATGAACGGATACATACTAGCCCTTCGGGCTACTCTTTCAGCTTCTTCTTGCCTTTCGAGGAGTTCTCCTGTTTGGAAGAAATGGACAATGTGTCGTGCCCAAGTTGGAGCCTGTGGCTCGGCAACGAGGATCACCGGCACCTCCTCATTCTCGGACGCACATCCCTCAACCACAGATGTTGAAAGTTTGGCGGGAGGGTGCGTCTTCCCGATCAAAGGGGAGTTGTTCCCGCCAAGCCCCCTGTCGGGGGTTTTAGGAAATTCTGCTGGGGGAGGCTTGACGGAGTCCAGTTTCCTCTGCTTCCTGACCGTTGTTGTTGGAGATACCGAGGGTTGATTCAGATGGATAACAAAAGTCTCTGGTTCCACAGGGAATTTCTACATAGCACACTTTGACAGGTGATTAGCTATGCTGTTTTACGCACGAGGTACATGCTCCGTATGTAGCCCGTCAAAGCTCTCCTCCAACTTCCTCACTTCCCCGACGTATGCTTCCATCAACGAACTCTGATAATCCTTGTTTACTTGTCTCACCACGAGCTGTGAACCTCCATGAATGATCAGCTTCTTGATCCCCAGTTCTGTAACAATTATGAGCCTAACAAGGAGCCCCTCATACTCTGCCATGTTGTTGGTGGCCTCCTCCCGTGGGAAATGTATCTGGATGATGTACTTGAGGTGTTCCCTAGTGGGAGCAGTGAGAAGCACGCCAGCCCCTGCACCCTGGAGGGAGAAGGCACCGTCAAAGTACATGATCCATTATTGGGGCGCTTCCTTGCCGGGGATCACTGTCTCCAATACTTCTTCGTCAGGGGTAAGTTTACATTCTGAAATGAATTCGACCAGTGCTCTTCTATGAATAGTCTACGTGCTCTCAAACTTCAAACCAAAGCTGGGTAACTCCAAAGCCCATTCCACAATTCTGCCAGTGGCCTCGGGGTTCCGCAGTATACGTTGCAAAGGGAAGCGGGTGACAACTGTGATCTCATGGGTTTGGAAGTAGTGGCACAGTTTCCTTGAGGCCATGATGAGGCCAAAGATCAACTTCTGCACAGGAGAGTACCTTGATCCAACCCCCTGCAATATGGTGCTGACGAAGTACATTGGGCGTTGCACCACTTTCTTCCTTGCCGTGACCACATAGCTGCTTCCACTGCCCTGCTCTTCCTTGTCTTGAACTGCCTCTGACCTTGCCGGGATGTGTTCGTTTTCCTTTCCGGAGGGGGCCACGGTAGTGGCTGCCATGTCATCTACATCCCGCTGTGCTACCAACGCTGCACTGACCACTTGCTTGGTTGTCGCCAAGTATAGCAGCTACGAATCTCGTGGTTTGGGTGCAACCGAGGTGGGGACAGAGAAAAGGTAGGTCTGTAAATCTTGTAACATGGCGTCTGCCTCCGGGGTCCACTCCACGGGCCCTGCCTTCTTCAAGATTTTGAAGAATGGTAGGGCACGCTCAGCGGATTTGGAAATGAACCTGCTCAGCACGGCAACACATCCCATCAAACACCTCACATCCTTAACTCTCCTGGTGCCTGAATATGCTCGATAGCCTTGATCTTGTCGACGTTGGCTTCTAATCTCCGATGGGACACAAAGAAGCCAAGTAGCTTGCCGGAGGGGACACCGAACACACAATTCTCTGGATTCAACTTCAGGTTGATCTTGCACAACTTTGCAAAAGTCTCTTCCAAGTCCTGAATGAGAGTTAATCTATCCTTGGTTTTGACCACAATATCATCCATGTAAGCCTCGACATTTCTGTGCAGTTGTGGTTCAAATCCAATATGTACTGCTCTTGCAAAGGTGGATCCAACGCTCTTTAACCCGAAGGGCATTCGTACAAAATAGTACATGCCACATGGGGTTATGAACGCGGCTTCTCCTCGTCTTCCTTAGACATGAATATCTGGTGGTATCAAGAGTAGGCGTTCAGGAAGGAGAGCAAGTCACACCCAGAGGTGGAATCCACAATCCGATCAATGCGTGGCAAGGCGAACAGGTCCTTTGGGCATGCTTTGTTGAGATTAGTGAAATCTATGCGAAGCCTCCATTTCCCATTGGCCTTCCATACCACCAATGGATTAGCTAACCATGTTGGAAGCAATACTCCTCTAACTAGACCATGTTGGTTGTGACACCCCGAGACCGATGCGCCAGATGTCTTCCTCTTATTCATTGTCGTTGCCATATCATTTGCTTGCGTGTTGCACTTTGCCATGTCATCATGTGCATTTCATCAGCATGTTTTCAAAACTTGCATCCGTTCGTAGTTGCCGGGTCTCTTCGTTGTCCGTTCTGAGCCCAGACACACTCACACATGTGCCCGCGGCACCTCCAAAACCATATTTTGTAAGTGGCCGAAACACGTTCTCGGAATGGGGTGAAAGTTGATGTGCAGTGTTGTTATAGTGTAGGTAGACCCGTTGTCAATTTTCCATCCATTTGGAGGTCGTTTGATGCCCCAACGGTTAACCGCGTTAACCGCTGGAACCCCCTTTCACTTTGTGCTAAGCACCCCTCCGCAACAGCCCACTAGCCCATCTAAACGCCCTCCATGTTGTCTACCTTTGGATCACGATCATGTGGGCGAAAACCGCACCTCAATGGCCCTCTCCTAGCTCCCGGAATCTATATAAATACCTCCCCCTTCGAAATAACGTGCGAAACCCTAGATCCACCCCCGTGTGCCGGACACGTCCGCCGGCGCCGGACACGTCCACTGCCGCGCCCGGTCCAATCCCGGGGCGACACATCAGCTCCCGCCCCTCCACCGTGCCGCCAGCCGCCCCCGGATCCCATCCAAAGTCGCCATCGGCTGCCTCGACCTCGCAGACCTCCGCTACCGGCTCCAACGCCCGCTCACCCCGCCTGCTCGTCGCCGCGCCGCGCCCGCAGCTCGCCGGAGCACGTTGCTCTACCCTGCTCCGGCCAGATCCGGGCCTGGCGCCCCCGGATCCGATCCTTCAACGCCAGTTCCCACCATGCCAAGCCTCCCCGGAGCCGGAGAAAGCCACCGCCGTCCCTGCCTCGATCCCCATCGGATCTGGAGGGAACGACCCGGGCCGCTCGCCTCTGCCTGGGCCTTGCCAGCCGTCGGCCCATCCGCCCCGGCCCAGCTCCAGCCTTTGCCTCGGCAAGTCTCAACCGCTTCCTGCGCCAAGCCCACTAGGTGAGCTGCCCACTAATCCCCGCCCCGTGCGCGATATAGTACTCTACGCTCATTTGCTTTTTTTAGAAAATTGTTAAGTCCTTAAAAAGTCATAATATGTGTGCATCTTTGTCTGCTTGTAACTTTGTGCATGTTTGTCCAAACTGAGAGTATGATATATCAAAATGTTCACCTCAGAGAGCTCTACATGTTGGTTGCATTTGAATTCATGTTAGGTTTCATCTTGGCATGTTAATCTCTATTGCAAAGGTGCATGTTGCTGTTAAGTGCTGAAAACTATTATAACTTGCTCATTTGTAATTTTTCATATCTTTTTGTGTGATTTTCTTTTAAGCAAAATGTCAACATGTTTTAGGAGCACAATCATGTCATCTTTGAAATGGTGTAATCCACTTTTCATGATATGCCTTGTGGTAAGTGCAACAAGCTTGTAAAGTGACCTACTCACTATTTGCTGTTTTCAGAGACTTGGTGATTTCTGCTAAGTCTGAATCTGTTATATTGTGATGCCATGTTTTCTTGATGCTACAGTGAAATCAATGCATATTTGGAGATGTCAAATGATCATGTCGTGAAGTCCATGTTATGCTATATTCATCCATTCCCTTATTTGCAATTATAGCCTGCTGGAACATGTTGTTTCCTTGCTCTCAACTTGCTTTAAAATGTTTCTGTCAGCCTATTAACAGCATGACCAATTTGGAAAAGCTCATTGTTATTAATCCATGCATCTTTTGGAGTTGTGCCAATGAATTTATTTGGAGTATGCCATCCCTACTACATGTTCATGAACTTCGCATGCTTTTTAGAATTGCTATGCTTGCTATTATGTGCCTCCGTAGGCAGCATAATGATGTTTTTCTTTGCCTTCCCAGATTATCACTAAGTCTGAGAATCTGCTATATCATGTTTGCTTCTTGTTTTGATGAATGCTTTGAACCTGTTACTCTCATGTATATGCCATGTTGTCGGATTCAGGGCTCCGCAAAACCCGTTAAGTTCGAACACAGGGGCGTGAACAAAGATCTCTCCCACTCACGTCTACCTAGCGCCTCGCTCTCGTCTTGGTGGAAGGATTCAAGCAAACAACGAACAAACACACAAGAGTTTATCCATGTTCGGGCCACCGCGAGGTGTAATACCCTACTTCCTGCTTTGGTGGATTGGCTCCGGGTGAGGTAGAGTATGAACAGGTACAAGGGTTCCTGAGCTCAGGAGGCGAGCTCAGGAAGGTCAGGGGGCTAGTGTTCTTGCTCCTTGTGCGGTGGCCAAGTGTATGAACCGATGATCCTCTCAGTGGGGATTCTAGGTACTTATATAGGCAGCCACGGTCCTCTTCCTCCGAAATGTTTAGGCGGGAAGGGATTCCACAACGGCCATTTTTGAGAGGGAATGTTCCTGCCCTGACAAAAGCATTCTTCGCCTGCAAAAGGATCAGGCGGTGACACGGTGGTGGGCTCGACGGTGACATCCTCCTTATCGTCCTTGCGGTCTTCGATCTTGTTGCACCAAAGAGGAAACCTTTGCCCTGCTCCGTGGGAACCAACGGCTGCGCTGTCTCCTTTGCACCGAAATGGCAACCATGCCGCTGGCGGGCGCTGGCACTCGTTGGCGCGGTGCGTCACTGCTGACATCACTGCCTCCCCCTGAGGCAGGCTTGGCCTTGGATTCTCCGACCCTCCGGAGCACCTTATCGAGGCTGCTCCTGAGGGGGTCTTGACGTCGTTCTCCTCGCAAGGCTTGTCCCCTCGCGAGGGTCTTGAGCTGCTGGTCGATCAGCCGGGCCGTACCAGGCCTGCTTGAAGGAGCGCGTTGCGGCCCGCAGACAGGCAAGTCTGGGTACCCTGGTTCCCAGGATGCCGACAGTAGCCCCCGGGCCCAAGTCGCGCACAGAGTTGGCTTCGGGGCGAAGCCTTAGTCGAGGACGAAGCGTCGCGGGCCCCAAAAAGGATGCGGGCCAGGTTGGCGAGCGACAGTTGGATGGGACGCGAGCGAATCCACTCCCCACGCCGTCTCGGTAAACGTGTGACTTGACAACTCCTCGGCGCGGACAGTGGGGCCATTATGGCTATGCGCGAGTGGCCGCCGGTTGGTCTTCTTGGCTTATAAACAGGGGGTGAGGCTCCACGCCTCTCACTTGACCGTTGCTGGCCGATCCCCACGTTTCCATTGCTCCCAGTGTTCCATGGCACTGATTCGCAGGTTCTCGGCCGCGGAGAAAGGGAAGGGCCCGATGGTGGAGCCCGAACAACTCCCCTCGAAGAGGAGGCGTCGTGATTCTCCAGGTGCATCCCTGAGGCCGGTGGACGCTCGCACATTGTGCACGCGGGCTCCACCATGATTTCCGCTTCCTTTGCACATCTCGTCGGCAGGAAGATTGAGCGGGGGCGGCGATAGGGGTGGCGCCGCCAGTCACCCAGAGGGAAGGGCGTCTCCTCGCACCCTGCTGCCGTCCCATTCGGAGGATGATGCCCGCTAGTTCATCGTATGGGCGGGGGCCCCTCCGCATTCCTGGATCCTTCTTCCTCCGTTCTTGAGGGAGGTACTCCTGGCTCGTGGCCGGGTGACGATGGAGCTGAGGCATGAAGGGTGTCGCCTTCCTCCTTCGCAAGCTGACGTGGAGGTGGTTTCTTCTGGCCAGGTCTTCATGACCTGGGGCTGGGCTGTGGTGCGTTGCGCCTGCGCCCCCACCGGGAGGCACATTCATCACTCAGCTCTGGACACGACGGGCGTGATAATCTTCAAAGTCTTTGGGGCGGACGGCCTCCGACTGCCGTGTGGCGCAGGGAATGGGCTCGCCGGTGACCGTTCCCTGTGTCATCAAGGCGACGAAGCGCTCGCTGTCGGCTATATCTCCGACTCTCCTGATAGCAGCTATGCTACCCCTGAGACGGCCTCGAGCTCTGACGAGAGCTACGAGCCGCCAAGCCGCCTCCCCTATCGCCGGAGGGAAACGGTGTCCTCCCGGCGTCGCCGTCGTTGAAGAAGTTCAAGCCAACCTCCTTCGGAACGCCTCCCTTAGCTTAGTTCCCGCGGGACATCATGGAGGGCTTCACAAGGACATGTAAATTCTCGTAGTACTTTTGTTATTATCTAGTGTTATGAACTTATGTCCTACATGATTCCCTTGTTAAAGCACGATTTCCCCTTTCTTTCGTACCCGTGGTAGCTTAAGCCCTTACGCCTGCGAGGCCCAATCCTGGAACCAGCCTCGGCCCATGCTGGTATGTCAAGTCACGGCACCGTGGCCATGGCCAGGAGGCGAGGGGTCCAGGATCTGGTAAGAGCCCCCAAGGCGCAACGCTCGGGAGGTCCCTCTTGGCGTCCAGGCAGTTGTCCAGTGGTCCACCAGGAAGGGCTTCATAACTATAGTGAGTGGTGGTGTGTGTATGCAAGCGGGTGCGGTGTTGAAAACTTATCTTTAGCGATTCCTGAGGTCAGATGGTGCTTGATTCCTATCGCCTCTCCCTTGAGGCAAAGTTTGTGTCCTAGCACTCTCGTGAGGGGGTGGCGATGATTGCTTCCGAGGCCCTGGAACAGAAGCCACATGGTCGGTGGAGACGTTTCTCCGGGCTGCCACCTTCACAACCTAAAAAGGTGTAGACTGGTGATACCGTGCTTGTTGATGCTTGGTCCGTCCTGTTTAGCGAGGGAAGTGCCTCGGGGAGGCGTAAGAACTTGGTTGAATTTGAAAAAACTTGACGTTATTGTAATAGCTAGATGATTCCATGCTTGCTTCCTTTCATGTTTGCCTTAGGTGCTCTGCGTCGGTAGGGCCTAACCCCGCGCATACCTCGACCGCCGCTGAGCCTTCTGGGCACCAGGGTTACCGTAGTAACTAGACTCGTTGCTGAGCCCTCCGGACACCAGGGTTACCATAGTAACTAGACTCAAGAGGTGAGGGGCTACGTGGCCAGTGAGGCCCTTGGGTCGTGATGCTCAAAGGGTCCCCCTTGACGTTCAAGTGATCCCATTTTCGTTCTGCGTCGGCAGGGCCCAACCCCGCGCATACCTCGATCGCCATTGAGCCCTCCGGAGGACCGAGGTTATCATCATAACTAGGCTCAAGGGATGAGGGGATACGTGGCCAGTTAGGCCCCTGGGTCGTGATGCCCAAGGGTCCCCCTTGACGTACGAACGACTCTTCATGAAGGAGAACAAGCACCATACCTTGCCCACGAGCCTTCGCCTGGGATGGGGGAACGAGAAGGCCAAGTGTCTGGGCACCTGGTAGGGTGGCGTCTGCCAGGCGTGACATGAGCATAGCCCCCGTGCCTAGCCCCCCTCGCGACACCCATCCAAGGAGAAGTTGTGAGCGTCGTGAGCTGAAAAGCTCCCTGAGGTTGGTGTGACCACTGGGGGCCACCCTCAGTTGTTTATAACTAGCGCGGAGCATAGAGCTACCACACTTGCGCGGAGTGTGGGCATAACCATGCCTCGGTCGTATCGGCCAGCGTGGAGCTTGGTGCTTCCACTGGTTCGTGGGCATAACCGCTCCTCGGTTGGATCTGCCAGCGCGGAGCTTGGTACTTCCACTGGACCGTGGGTGGGAGCCTCCCACTGGGAGAGACTCCGGGGCGTGTACAGCCCCGTCCTGACGCGTGGCTAGCACGGTAGGACAGCCAAGGTGTATATGGGCCCTCCTCGGGATGAGCTGAACGACTTTGAGGAAGTTCTCGTGAGCTTACACATCACTCACGAGACCCTTCATTGAGGCGGGTTGCGCCTGAGTCTTCTTCTACAAAATGTGAAAAGAGAGGTGTTGTGTCGACCTGCGCCGAGTCCATCTCCAGGGGATATTGCATGAGAAGGCCGCAGCACCAGTGACCCCGGGAGGTGACGTTAGCGGGACCAGCCCGTAAGACAGAGCTCAGCCGCTGGATTTATCGATGCTGCAGGGACAGACCCGAGCACAGACGCCGTACCCAGTCTTCTCATGCCACGATCCAAGGGAAAAACAGCCGGCGCGCGGTTCCCGCGTGAGCGAGGCACCTGCCACGGGCCCCTACTTACTCATCCACGATTAGCCCATGCGAGAACAAGGCACCAAGGACCATGGGAGGTGCCGTCACAGAAATGGCTCGCTAGGCAGAGCTCGGCCCTTGGGTTTATCGACGTTGCAGGGACAGACCCGAGCACAGACGTCGTGCCAGTCCTTAATCATGGGGCGGTTGCGAGTGGGCTCACAAGGGCTCATGACCTTAGTGGTGGTGAGGACGCCAAGCATATAGATAATGCGACTGGATAGAAATATCTGGCCTTGATCATGCAAAAAGGGAGACATCCGCGGGGGAACAGCCCCCAGCGGCACGAGGATGATGCAGCCCGAGAGGCGCCCTCGTTTCGATACCTGAAGTGTCACCTGATACTTGCCGAACACTACAAGAAATATGTCAACTAGTGACCTTCTGTCAGTGACCCTGGAAGAATTGGTCATAGATCTATGACCATTTCAGACCAATTGGTCAAAAGCTGTTCGGGGGGCTCCAAACCCTAAACTATAACGACCGTTTTCGTCAGAAAGGTCGTAATTTCCTTACACGAAATGGTCATAAAGCAGATAGCACTGGTCCGGTGCCTTATTTCTAGCTGATCATGACCAATATAGATGGTCATAACCTTGTAAATTGTGGTGGGTTGCTACGACTAGGCACCACCTCATCAGTTTTGCCTATGTGTCATGTCCATGTGGCAGTTTTTGCCCGAGGTTGTGAAGCAACCTATATTTCTGTCATTCCCAAAATTCCCCAAAAAATCTCATAATTTTTTTGGGTCATATCTTCGACAAATATGTAAAAAAACTTCCTTTCCTAGTTCAAAAATAATTCAAAAATATTCATTTTCCTATTCTGTTAAAAAAAAACACTTTGTGAAAGAAGTACCACTTTGGAATGTCCAAATGGTATCCATTTTCTACAGTGCTTTCCTATGCCCAAATAACTATCCTCCACCAAATACCAGCTCAATCCATTCATTATTTTGAGCCCAGCTTCAACATTCATATTTATGTCCAGTGTGGTACTTTGCAAAGCAAGTACCACCTAGACTCCTCCTTTTGAGCTAAAAATTTGTGAAGACGGTCTTCTTAGTAACTGATCATCCTCAACCAAAACTCAAGCCCATTAGCCATGTGCATTTCCCGTACCGCTAATCAAACACTTGGCTGCTCATTCATGTTTGAGCATCGATCGGTCTCCTCGTGAGAATCTTATGTTGTAATTTTCTTCCTAGCACCTACGTGGGGAGTGCCCAACCCACTAGACATGCCTAGGCCTCCCAGAACACATGGCAACGCCACAATCACGCGGTGACCATGCGGCGGGCATGTGAGTTTACGCGCTCTAGAGTTGGGGCCCTCGACCACCGCCCAAACCACGACGAATCGCCACCAAACCATGTATTTATGATTAAATAGGTACTTATGTAACTAGAAATGATTTTTGGAAAAAATAAATAGCAAACTATGAGGCAGCTGCTGTTCAAATTTGACCCGCTTCCAGCTGAATCGACGGAAATTTGTCTTTTTCACGAGAGGTGGATCAAAACTTTTTACACCCAACAATTTTGTCAATTGTGCATTAAATATGTCCTAGTATTTTAGAAAATTGATTTGGTCCAATTTTGCAACAATTATTTGGGAGGTCCTTAACAAAAAAACCTCCTTTGGGGCACTCGAAAAATGGAAAATGATTTTTTCGTCCAAAGAAAATGAAAACTTCCTTAGGCAATATTGTTTGCCATTCCAAGATGCACCCTTGTGCACAATATTAGATCATTTGAACAAACTACGCCATGAATGTGGCCATATGATTGATCATTTGGCTTGAAAGCCATGAATCTTCACGCACGATAGCTCATTTCTGAGAACAATTTTTTTTAAAGAATTGCCGTATTACAAGTTCATTATTTTTCCACGTAACTTGTTCATATATAATGACACAATGCGAACGTTTTCCAATTTTTCGATTTTTTTTTGAATTTTTTATGCCCGTTTCAAAATGCGGTCAAAACGACGGGAATGACTGTTCCTTGCTAGTGGTTGAATCTTAGTATTTTTTTGGTGTTTCTCTGATTAAATAAATACTTATGTACCTAGAAATGATTTTTGTAAAAAATAAAGAGCAAACTACAAGGCAGCTACAGTTCAAATTTGACCCACTTCCAAGTGAATCGGCCGAAATTTGTCTTTTTCACCAGAGGTGGATCAAAACTTTTTACACCCAACCATTTGGTCAATTGTGCATTAAATATGGCCTATTATTTTATAAAAATGATTTGGTCCAATTTTGCAATAATTATTTGGGAGGTCGTTCACAAAAAAACCTCCTTTTGGGCACTCGAAAAATGGAAAATGAATTTTTCGTCCAAAGAAAGTGAAAACTCCCTTAGGCAACATTGTTTGACATTCCAAGATGCACCCTTATGCACAATATGAGATCATTTGAACAAACTATGCCATGAATGTGGCGATAAGATTGATCATTTGGCTTGAAAGCCATGAATCTTCACGCATGATAGCTCATTTCTGAGAACACATTTTTAAAATAATTTCCGTATTACAAGTTTATTAATTTTCATGGTAACTTGGTCATATATAATGACACAATGCGAAGGTTTTCCAATTTTTTGATTTTGTTTGAATTTTTTATGCCCGTTTCAAAATGCTGTCAAAACGGCGGGAAAGGCCGTTCTTAGCTAGTGGTTGAATCTTGGTATTTTTTTGGTGTTTCTCTGATTAAATAGATACTTATGTACCAAGAAATGATTTTTGTAAAATATAAAGAGCAAACTACAAGGCATCTATAGTTCAAATTTGACCCACTTCCATCTGAATCGGCCAAAATTTGTCTTTTTCACCAGAGGTGGATCAAAACTTTTGACAACCAACCATTTGGTCAATTGTGCATTTAATATGGCCTAGTATTTTATAAAAATTATTTGGTCCAATTTTGCAACAATCTCCTTTCGGGCACTCGAAAAATGGAAAATGAATTTTTCGTCCAAAGAAAGTGAAAACTCCCTTAGGCAACATTGTTTGCCATTCCAAGATGCACCCTTGTGCACAATATGAGATCATTTGAACAAACTATGCCATGAATGTGGCCATAAGATTGATCATTTGGCTTGAAAGCCATGAATCTTCACGCATGATAGCTCATTTCTGAGAACACATTTTTAAAATAATTGCCGTATTAGAAGTTTATTATTTTTCCTGACAACTTGGTCACATATAATGACACAATGCGAAGGTTTTCCAATTTTTTGATTTTTTATGCCCGTTTCAAAATGTGGTCAAAATGGCGGGCATGACCGTTCATAGCTAGTGGATGAATCTTTTATTTTTTTGGTGTTTATCTGATTAAATAGACACTTTTGTACCTAGAAATGATTTTTGGAAAAAATAAATAGAAAACTACAAGGCAAGTGCAATTCAAATTTGACCCGATTCCTACTGAATCGGTGGAAATTTATCTTTTTCACCAGAGGTGGATCAAAAAATTTTGACACCCAACCATTTGGTCAATTGTGCATTAAATATGGCCTGGTATTTAATAAAAATGATTTGGTACAAATTTGCAACAAATATATGGTAGGTCCTTCACAAAAAAACTCATTTGGGGCACTCGCAAAAATGGGAAATGAATTTTTCGTGAAAAGAAAATGAAACCCCCAAATCAACATTGTTTGTCATCCCAAGATACACACATGTGCACTATATTGATTCATTTTAACAAACTATAAGTGGTTAATATGTTGAATGTTTGCCCTGAATAAGAGGATAAAAACTATAAGAAAAACAACAGTTTTTTTATATAACCTTAATTCTGATTGGTGGAATCATCTAAGGCATGGATCGATGACATGGCGTACATCCGACCATCAACCCATCCATCCAACCATTCCGAGCCACCCCATGACCCCACCCCACGACCTAACCTATCCATTCCTCCCGCACCCCACGACCTCCCC
>LR738710.1:356994619-357111040 GCA_902687465.1 Secale cereale
CCCCCCGCCGTAAGATCCGCCATGCCCACAGCTCTCTCGGCCCCACCCCAAACCCTACCCATAGCCGCCGCCGTGCTCCATCACCGGCGACCTCGCCGCCGCCGGCCATCTCCACTCTCCCTATCTTCATACCGCACGCGAGTAAGGGAGGGAGGGAGGCCCAAAATCGAAGCGAGCAGCAGCTTCCGGATCCAGATCGAGAGGTGCCCAAAATTGTCACCTTCCTCCGCCCCTTGGCTCCTCTGTGTCGCCCTACCCCGCGGCTCCCGCGACGCCGAGCCGGACGGGAGGAGCTACCGCCCCGCAGCACGCACGCTCCGGTAGGGCGAGGGGATCAATGGTGAAGATGTGCATGCAGGCGGTTCCCCCGCCAGATATGAACAAGAACACCGAGTGGTTCATGTACCTAGGGTCTGGACCACCTACATCTTCAAACTCTTCGTCTCTTGGCTCCTCATCCTCTCCATCTTCGGCTGCACTGGGTCCAGGGCACCGCCGCCGCCGCCATGGGGGACCTGGCCTCCACCTGCAAGGTCGGTCCGTCGCCCCTCATCTGATCCACACACACACACACACCTTCTCTTTCTTCTTTGCTTGCTCATATGTGATTCACTCTCCGGTTCTGTCCCCAGGCCGTCTGGCCAATCTAATCTAATCCAATCTAATCAGTTTGTCTTCTTGTTGTTGCTGGTGTTCAGGACAAGCTTGCCTACTTCAGGATCAAGGAGCTCAAGGACGTCCTCATCCACCCCTCCCTGCCCAAGAACGGCAAGAAGCAGGTACTAGTCCATCATATCACCTCTCCCTCATGTCATCATACTATCATATTTCCTTGTTGATTACTACTGTGTACTAGTACCCATCACAAGTCCACCCGTTACACATTGATGAATGGATCCACTTATGTTTCCAAATAACTGCGGTAGCATCCTGTAAATTCGTTCCTGTAAACCGCATCACCACGCAAGTTAATTCAGCTTGCTTCTCAAATGTATGCTGCATGAGGTTATTGTCATCCTTATCAGCTGGGTATTTGTTGTTGCAGGAGCTCGTCGACAGGATCCTCACTCTGCTCTCCGATGACTAAGGTCGGTCGGCCCCCTTCTTTCCCCAACCCTCTATGTGCCTGTGCAATGCACCTCTATCATCAACTTAAAACGGTGCTCCATTTGTTATCCTTGCAAAGCAGCCATACTGTTTTGTTAGGAAAAAAAGTCACATGCTACTTATTAACTTGCTTTGCCATGTATGTATGTGGCTGCCTCGGCCCAATGGTACCTTGGCCGAGGAAGGAAGAATGCGCCGAGCAAGGAGGTTGTGGTCAAAATAGTCGACGACATATACATGTTAGCTAGCTTTCATGCCGTTTCCCACTGCCCATCCTTTTTTCCTTCCTATTTCAGTGCTATTGGTAGTTGGGTTATCTCAGCATTAATTAACTCATTGCCATAGCAGGAAGATGCAAGTCCATGGTCCTCCTGACATGTCTCCTGCCGCCCTCTACCAAGGAAGGAGTGAGCTGGCGCAGATGGCAGTGGCCGTGCTCCACCGGCTGTTTTGTGGTTCCTGCAATCAGGGGAGTTCCTCGCAAGACAGCGCCCTCCCCCTTCTGCTTCTTTTACTACCTACCATTGCTATTGTTGCTGATTGGTCTATGCACGGTGGGTAATCCATCAATGTTTATTTGTTACTACCTGAGCTTTATTTCTCTGCATGCGAGCGAGCTGTTTGTGCAGTGTGGATGCTTGGTCCTTGTGGAGATTGTCTAATGGACGAAGTTCCTCTATGTTAATATTACGAGATTGGAGTAGTGCATTCCGGTTGAACATGTGTTCTTGATTTTTTTCCTGGTAAACATGTGGTTTAGATGATTCTACCTTGTTGTTTCTGATATTACATTTGGTTTATCTATGCTACATTGCAAATTTGCAACGATGTTTGTTGCCCAAGAAACCAGCGAATTAGAGGCCTGAGATTTCAATAGTTTGGAGGAGAAACCAATGAATTCAGATTTGAGTGAGAAATCTATTCTGGTTTCAAATAGATAGGTTTATTTTTTAAAACTATGCATTGATTTGTAACAATGATCATAGGTGGTTATAGGTTGCTGTGATGATGAATATAAATATCATGAAGTTCTCATGCATGGCGGTATACCTCATATCATTGTTTTCACTGTTTTATCAACATGCCTTTGCTGAATCTTCTATTCATACGTGTCAACTATACATTGTAGCTACTAAGTACTTTTTATCGACATATTAGCTAATTGTGTACCTCAATATGACCCAGGTACAGTGGATACAACATAATGCTTCTGCTACCATAACTTGTTTTCTTGTCTACCATCCAGGTACAATGGGAGCAAGCTCATCCCCCTCAATCCCTAGCTACTGCACGACTGCCGGGGTGCATACTCCCTACAGTTCCTGGAGCATCTCGACCTCTTATTGCAGTAGCTGGTATGCTTGATGTGTGCATCTCTGTATCCTTACTGTTCTGCTAGAACCATAAATCCTGATGCATGATGATTATAGTCTGGGTTGTTAGATCTGTTCTGTTGGTGCTTAAAATTTGACATGCCTAGATTCCAAATGAATTAATGAACTCGTTCTTACAGTTCTTTTCATTTCTATGATCAATTTAATTAGAGTTACACATGTCAGTATACTATATACCGAAAAAATCCTAGCTAGTGAGAAGTGAGAACATTTGTCACTCCATGAACATATACTGGTTAGTGTTAGTCATACTATTTATCTACATGGCATTTGCTGTCAATTCTTGCTTATAAGTTATTGGATTCCTCGTTGGCTATTGTTTGATGTTCTATACACATTCGTATTCTTATATTTCATTCTTATTCTTTGCACAGGTGAAGTGCGAATCAAAGTCCGAAGCTGTGAAGCATATCAACAAACAACAGCATATTATGAGTTGTAATTGTAGGCAGTAGTAGGCATATCTGGCTTGTAGTAGTATACTGTAATGAATGTATAATAGACTAATGTAGTGTTGTTTTGGATGAATTTCGTTTGCTCTCTGGTCTGAAAATTATTGTGTATGTGATTTGAATACCTGTGAAATGGAAACCTGACAAGGGAGTCCAAGATATAATGGTTGTTTGGCAAAGTTCGAAATTTTTTATGTGGGACCAATTTTGGGATAAGCATGACAAGTGGGACCAATTTGTGGTGGGACCAGCTGCAAAATAAAATGGCTGAAAATAGAAAATCAATAGACTAGCCAAAAGGCCACGGCCCATAAAATAAAAGGCCTAATTGTTGGGCTAGGCCATGTTGCTAGCAAAAATTAACAGAAAAAATAAATATTAATACGGCTGAATTGTTGGGCTTGGCCCATGTAAAACACCAAACTGGACCGGGCTGAATCTTATCAATGACCTTTTCAATTGGTCGTAATTTTGCCACGTCAGATTGCCACGTCGGATCCGACGTGTCCTTAGCAGACAGCCAATGACCAAAACAAAAGGTCGTTGGTTCAATGACCTTTTGTTTTTGTCGTAAACGTCTTTGACCATTCCAGAAGAAAGGTCATTAATTCCATTAACGACCCTCGGCTTTTGACCATCTGTTTTTGGTCAAAAAAGGTCGCAAATGGAAAACAATGACCTTTCAGTGACCAATAGTCAAGGTCACAAGTTGACATATTTCTTGTAGTGGAAGGAGAGTTGGTATAGCTGAAGACGCAAGCTGTGTGGGTCGCTCCCAACGATCGTCGGGCTCCTGAGGCCCAGGGGCTCATGAGGCTCTCAGTGGTCGCGCGGGTCCGACTCCCACTTCGTCCGGACCGCCTGCCACTGAGCCTCCCGAGCCCCCAAGGCCTGCTGCGAGAGATGCTGGAACGTGGCAGCTGCGTTGCGGAAGCCGAAGAGCGTGCAAACGTAGCTGCAGGGGAGGGCCCTCCTCTGGCCGACCGCCATCGGCTAGAAGGGCTCCTGGGAAGCGGCTCGGTTGAGACCCGCGATGTCGACGCAGACACGGAAGCAGTCGCTCGGGCTGCGAGCGGGTGGACTTGGGGTTGTGCGGTTACACCCACCGCGGATGAGTCTTGTGTACTGAAGTTCCTCTGTAACTTGGTCGATGAAGTCCTGAGCCCCTAACGCTGGACGGCTCGCGCTGGGCTCCCAAAAGCGCGCATCAAGATACGCTTGCAGGTGGTGCTAGAACACCTCCCTCGAGGCACGTGTCAGCTCAGGGACACTCCAGAGGAGAGCCCCCGAGCCCGTCACGAGAGGGGCGTCGAGCGCGCCTCCCTATGCAAGGGTGGAAGGCTCCTTGTGAACAGGCGCGAGTCCTGAGGCCAGGTCGTCGGGAGCCCCTGCATCCTGAGGTCCGTTGATGGGTAGGTTCTTCTTCTTCTTGGGGGCGGTCTGCAGGGCGAGGACGGCTTCCTCCTCATCAGGGTTTTCAACCGCCGCGGTCTGGTAGGCACGCTCTAGGGAACGCACCGATTCCTTCTCGTCGAAGGCGATTGTGATGACTCCGCCACTTCCGGGCATCTTGAGGATGTTGTAGCCATGATGGGTCACTGCCATGAACTTGGCAAGGGCAGGATACACCAGGATGGCATTGTACGGGAGGTGGATGTTGGCGACGTCAAAGTCGATGAGCTCGGTGTGGTAGTTGTCGCGGTCTCCAAAGGTAACGGGGAGGCGGACCTGCGCCATCGGGAGCGTGGAGCCATCCATGACTCCGTAGAATGGCTTGGCGCGGTGGAGCTGATCGTAGGGAACCTGGAGTGTCTCGAAGGTCTGGACGGAGAGGACGTTGAGCCCTGCCCCGCCGTCGACGAGGGTCTTGGTCATGAGGACGTTGCTGATGGTCGGGGTGTAGAGCATCGGGAGTGCGCCTGGGGCCGCAGTGCACTTGAGCTGGTCTTTGGGGTCGAAAGCGATGACTTGCTTGGTCCACCTGAGGTTGCGCGCGGCGTCAGGCCTGGGAAGCGCCTCGTTCACCTCACGGGCAAACTGCTTGAAGATGCGGTGAGAAGCCGGGGCATGAGCTCCTCCCAGAATGCACGCGACTGCACGCGGTTCCTGGAAGCACCTTGCCCCGTCTCCCTGGTGGTCGTCGTCGTTCCTCCTTGGTGGTGGTGGCAGCGGAGGCAGGCCTCCGTGGCCCTGAGGGCGACCCTCACGAGGTTGGTCACGCCAGGGGGCGTCACAAGGCTGCTCCTGCCAGTGGTCTTCACGAGGCTGCTCACGCCACCCTTGGCGCGAGTTCCTGCCATCCCAACGTCCTCCTCCTCGGCCTCCTCCACGGTCGTAGCCGCGGTTGTCACGCTTAGGGCGCTGCCCGACGCGCGCGTCGCGCATTGCCCTGAGCTCCTGACAGTCGTTGGTGTTGTGGCTGTGGAAGTTGTGGAAGACGCAGTACGGTCGGTTGTCTTCGGGGAGGTCATCGTAGCCGCAGCCACGCTTCACTTCAGGCTCAGCGGCCAGCACGGCGGGTCCCTTGCGCTTCGAATCCTTGGCCTTGGTCTTCTTGTCGTCTGCCTCCACCTCAGGCAGCTCCTGAAGGGAGAGGCGGCCTTCCTCCGCCCTAGCGCACTTTGCCGCGAGCTTGAACATCTCGAGGGACATGCACAGGTCATCGTGGATGGCGAGCTCTTCCCTCATCCTGACGTCGCAGACGCCATCGGAGAACGCAGAGATGATGGCCTCGTTTGAGACCCAGGGGATATGGAGGCGCATGGTGTTGAAGCGTTGGATGTACTTTTGCAGGGTTTCTCCCGGCTGCTGCTTCACGCGACGCAGGTCAGCAGCTGCTGGGGCTCGGTTGCGGGTGACTTGGAAGTTGGCGACGAACCACTCGCGAAGCTCTCCCCAGGAGGAGATGGATCCCATCGGGAGGTTCAGGAGCCAGGAGCGCGCGCCGTCCTCTAGAGCAATGGGGAACCAGTTCGCCATGACCTGCTCAATGCCATTGGCCGCCTTGATGCTCAGCTAGTAGAGTTGAAGGAACTCCGTGGGGTCGGCGGTGCCGTCGTAGCGCGGAGGCAGGTCCGGCTTGAACTTGCCGGGCCAGACGAGGCGCTGTAGCTCGGGAGCCAGGGCGCCACACCCGGGTACGCTCATGATCATAGGCGCCCCCTGCACCTGTGACACTGGTTCTTGAGGTGCTGGCGCTACCACCTCCTGTGGCGCACGGTCTGGGCGTTGTGGGCCAGGGGGCCCACGAGCCCCTGCATGTGGGTGCGGGATCACCTGGAAACACTCCTCGTCACGGGCATGGGCTCTGCGGGGTTGTTCACGTCGAGGGGCCTCGCACCAGCCCTCCTGGCCGGCAGGGTGAGGGTGAGGCGGAGCCGGGACCCCACGGCCCTTGTTCGCTACTGGGGGTGACGGAGGACGCGAAGAGTGCGTTGGTGCAGGCGCTTCCCGAGCTGCGTTGACGAGCTCGGTGATGCGGTGGAGCCACTTGTCGTAGAGATCATCTGCCGAGCGGTAGCGCAAGAGCTCCTGCGCCATCAGTAGCGCAGGCTGCTGGTAGATCGGCCCGCGGTGGACCAGTGAGGACGACGCTGCTGCCGGCAAGGGTGAAGGTGTTGCCGTGCGGCCGTCCCGCCGCACGGACAGCGGCAGCGAGGAGTCCTGCTGCTTGTGGACAGCCGGGTTGGTGGCGGCGTTGGCGACTGGCGAGTTGGGGCGGAGCGGTGCGCCGTTGCCCGCGGGCGTCATCTGAGCGACGTTCGCAGTGCGACAGGCGGCGCGAGCTCGGCGTGTGTCCACCATGGTTGTGGAGCAGGGTCGCTAACGAGAACGCGACGAGGTCGCCGGAGAGGCGAGATTTCGACATGCCCCCTACCTGGTGCACCAAATGTCGGATTTAGGGCTCTGCAAAACCCGTTAAGTTGGAACACAGGGGTGTGAACGAAGATCTCTCCCACTCAGGTCTACCTAGCGCCTCGCTCTCGTCTTGGTGGAACGATTCAAGCAAACAACGAACAAACACACAAGAGTTTATCCAGGTTCGGGCCACCGCGACGTGTAATACCCTACTTCCATCTTTGGTGGATTGGCTCCGTGTGAGCTAGAGTATGAACAGGTACAAGGGTTCCTGAGCTCAGGACGCGAGCTCAGGAGAGTCAGGAGGCTAGTGTTCTTGCTCCTTGTGTAGTGGCCAAGTGTATGAACCAATGATCCTCTCAGTGGGGATCCTAGCTACTTATATAGGCGGCCACGGTCCTCTTCCCTCGAAATGTTTAGGCGGGAAGGGATTCCACAACGGCCATTTTTGAGAGGGAACACAAGGACGTTCCTACCCTGACAAAAGCAGTCTTCGCCTGCAAAAGGATCAGGCGGTGACATGGTGGTGGGCTCGACGGTGACATCCTCCTTATCGTCCTTGCGGTCTTCGGTCTTGTTGCACCAAAGAGGAATCCTTTGCCCTGCTCCTTGGGAACCGACAGCTGCACTGTCTCCTTTGCACCGAAATGGCAACTGTGCCGCTGGCACTCGCTGGCGCGGTGCGTCACTGCTGACATCACTGCCTCCTCCTGAGGCAGGCTTGGCCTTGGATTCTCCGCCCCTCCGGAGGACCTTATCGAGGCTGCTCCCGAGGGGGTCTTGACGTCGTTCTCCTCGCGAGGCTTGGCCCCTCGCGAGGGTCTTGAGCAGCTGGTCGATCAGCCGCGCCGTACCAGGCCTGCTTGAAGGAGCGCGTCGCGGCCCGCAGACAGGCAAGTCTGGGTACCCTGGTTCCCAGGACGCCGACACATGTTGTAATCCTTGATCTCGATGTTATGTTCTAGCATGCCATGCTTTTACGTGCCACGTTCTTGTGCTGTAGCTTAATTATTTCTTGCCTCCAACATGCCAATATGTTAATTCTGCTCATGTGTATGCCCAGTTTTTCACCAAGTCATATTGTGTGATATAAAGTTGCTTGTTGCTTTGATCATGTTGGATTAATCTTGATGCCTATGAACCTGAACCTAGATGATTATTGAAGCATTGTAATCTGTACTTTGAGTTCATGCCATGCTTGTGCCTATCTTGTAATTATAGCATGTTGTTTTGATGCTTGTAAGATGCCTAGTTGCTGTTTTGGACAGCTTGTCCTTTAAACTTGTTTCGTGTGTATGTGTTGAACAGTGGCTCCGTTCGGGGCATGCTCTATATGAAACTTGCTTGGTTTTGCATGTAGATACATCATGTCATGTTGCATCCATGTTTTGAGTGTGTTTGGTTGATGTATGAATGCATTTTGCATCAATGCCATGTTCAACTTGTTTTGCTCATATCTTCTAGGCCGTAGCTCCGAATTAAATGAACTTTATATGTAACTTGACTAGAAAATCGTGTAGAGCATTTTGGTGCATCTTAACTTGCTGTTTAACAACTTTAACATAATGTTTGTTCAGATCTAGACCAATTTCAAAATTTGCATATGAGGACTTACCAGAATTGTTATATGTTATTTCCGGACTCATTTAAACTTGCTTTGATGTGTTGATCTTGTGTGCTTCACCTCTTGCCATGTGTAGCATCATGTAGCCTTGTCATGCATCATACTTGGTTGAGCATCTTGTCTTGTTCACGTGTTGTGTGTTTACCATGTTGTTTGCATCTTCTCGTTAGTGCATGTTTCGTTACGATCGTGAGGATTCGTTCGCCTACGCTTGGTTCGTCTACGTACGTTCATCTTCTTCATGGACTCGTTCTTCTTCCTTGTGGGATTTCAGGCAAGATGGCCGTCACCTTGTATCTCTCTACTATCATTGCTATGCTAGTTGTCTTGATGCTATCGCTATATGTCGCGCTACCCACCACTTGCTTATCAAGCCTCCCAATATGCCATGAAACAACCTCTAACCTTTTCACCATCCCATCAAACCGTTGTTTGGCTATGTTACCGCTTTTGCTTAGCCCCTCTTATAGCGTTGTTAGTTGCAGGTGAAGATGAAGTTTGCTCCATGTCAGAACATGGATATGTTCGAATATCACAATATCCCTTACTTAATTAATGCACATATATACTTGGTAATGGGTGGAAGGCTTGTCCTTTTTCTTGATATGAGCTGGACCAAGCCGCCGCCGCCCTGCCTTAATCCCGACCGGATCGGGAGGGAACGACTTGGGCCGCTCTCCTCCGCCTGGGCCTCCCCAGCCGTCGGCCCATCCGCCCCGGCCCAGCTCCAGCCTCTGCCCCGGCCCGTCTCAATCACTTACTGGGCCAAGCACACTAGATGAGCCGCCCACTAATCCCCGCCCCGTGCGCGATATAGTATTCTACTCTCATCCGGTTTTTTCTTCTGAAAACAGCCAAGTCCCTAAAAAGTCATAATATGTGGGCATTTTGTCTGCTTGTAACTTTGTGCATGTTTGTCCAAACTAAGAGTATGATATATCAAAAATGTTCATCTCAGAGAGCTCTACATGTTGGTTGCATTTGCATTCATGTTAGGTTGCATCTTGGCATGTTAATCTTTGTTGCAAAGGTGCATGTTGCTGTTAAGTGCTGAAAACTATTATATCTTGCTCATTTGTCATTTTCATATCTTTTTGTGTGATTTTATTTTGAGCATCATGTCAACATGTTTTAGGAGCACAATCATGTCATCTTTGCAATGGTGTAATCCACTTTTCATGATATGCCTTATGGTGAGTGCAACAAGCTTGTAAAGTGACCTACTCATTGTTTGCTGTTTTCGGAGACTTAGTGAGTTCTGCTAAGTCTGAATCTGTTATATTGTGATGCCATGTTTGCTTGATGCTACAAATAAATCCATGCATAGTTGGAGATGTCCAATGACCATGTCATGAACTCCATGTTATTCTCTATCCATCCATGCCCTTGTTTGCAATTATAGCCTGCTGTAGCATGTTGTTTCCTTGCTCTAAACTTGCTTAAAAATGTTTCTGCCAGCCTATTAACAACATGACCCATTTCGAAAAGCTCATTGTTATTAATCCAAGCATCTTTTGGAGTTGTGCCAATGGAGTTATTTGGAGTATGCCATGCCTACTACATGTTCATGACCTTTGCAGGCTTATTAGAATTGCTATCCTTGCTGTTATGTGCCTCCATAGGTAGTATCATGATGTTGTTGTTTGCCTTCCCAGATGTTCACCAAGTCTGAGAATCTGATATATCATGTTTGCTTCTTGTTTTGGTGAATGCCTTGAACCTGTTGGTCCCATGTATATGCCATGTTGTAATCCTTGAGCTCCATGATGTAATCCGTGAGAGCGATGTTTACTTGTGTTGTAGTTCTTCTTCTTCTTCTTCAGTCTTGGGATAGGTTCCTGGTCGGCAGCCTGGGATAGCAGGATGGATGTCGTTGTGCTTTTCATGTTTTTTCATCCGTAGTCGGATGCCTCGTGTATGATGTTGATGTATTCACGTGGCTATTGTATGACTTGTATGCATCCCCATCTATATACGTAATGGTACGATGTAATGATATCCATCTTGCTAAGCACCCGAAATGCGGTTGTGCCCCAATCACGAGTTCACCACGTGATCGGGATAGAATCGCATCTTCGGCGTGACAAGTTGGTATCAATGCCTCGACCGACCATAGTAGCCCCCTTGATTGATCGTAGGTAGCACATGATGTTGTTGTTTGCCTCCCCAGATTTTCACTAAGTGTGAGAATCTGCTATATCATGTTTGCTTCTTATTTTGATGAATGCCTTGAACCTGTTGCTCCCATGTATATGCCATGTTTGTAATCCTTGAGATCCATGTTATCTTATAGCATGCCATGCTTTTGCTTGATATGTTCTTGTGCCGTAGCTTAATTATTTCTTGCCTCCAACATGCCAATATGTTAATTCTGCTCATGTGTATGCCCAATTTTTCTCTAAGTCATATTCTGTGATATAAAGTTGCTTGTTGCTTTGATCATGTTGGATTAAACTTGATGCCTATGAACCTGAACCTTGATTATTCTTGAAGCATGTAATATGTACTTTGAGTTCATGCCATGCTTGTGCCTATCTTGTACTTGTAGCATGTTGTTTTGATGCTTGTAACATGCCTAGTTGCTATTTTGGACAGCTTGTCCTTTAAACTTGTTTCGTGTTAATGTGTTGAACCGTGGCTCCGTTCGGGGCATGCTCTATATGTAACTTGCTTGGTTTTGCATGTATATACATCATGTCATGTTGCATACATGTTTTGAGTGTGTTAGCTTGATGTTTGAATGCATTTTGCATCAATGCCATGTTCAACTTGTTTTGCTCATATCTTCTAGGCCGTAGCTCCGAATTAAATGAAGTTTATATGTAACATGACTAGAAAATCATGTAGAGCATCTTGATGCATCTTAAATTGCTGTTTAAGAACTTTAACATAAGGTTTGTTCAGATCTGGACCAATTTCAAAATTTGCATATGAGGACTTACTGGAATTGTTATATGTTGTTTCGGGCTTCATTTAAACTTTCTTTGATGTGTTGATCTTGTGTGCTTCACCTCTTGCCATGTGTAGCATCATGTAGCCTGGTCATGCATCATACTTGGTTTAGCATCTTGCCATGTTCACATGTTGTGTGTTTACCATGTTGTTTGCTTCTCCTCGTTAGTGCCTGTTTCGTTGCGATCGTGAGGATTCATTCGCCTATGCTTGGTTCGTCTACCTCCGTTCATCTTCTTCATGTACTCGTTCTTCTTCCTTGCAGGATTTCAGGCAAGATGACCGTCACCTTGGATCTCTCTACTATCATTGCTATGTTAGTTATCTCGATGCTATAGCTATATGTTGCGCTACCCACCACTTGTTTATCAAGTCTTCCAATATGCCATGAAACAACCTCTAACCTTTTCCACCATCCCAGCAAACCCTTGTTTGGCTATGTTACTGATTTTGCTTAGCCCCTCTTATAGCATTGTTAGTTGCAGGTGAAGATGAAGTTTGCTCCATGTCGAAACATGGATTTGTTGGAATTTCACAATATCTCTTAATTAATGCACATATATACTTGGTAATGGTGGAAGGCTTGGCCTTTTGCTTGGTGTTTTGTTCCACTCATGCCGCCTTATGATTCGATAAACCGGTGTTATGTTCCTTGATGTTGCGTTCCTAATTAACACAGTTGGGGTTTTTGGGCCCCCCTTGCTTCTTCGCTTAAAGTAAAGCTTTCTAGAGGAGATCCAACATTGGTTTTACCATTTGCCTAATAACTAAAACTTGCATAGGGACCGGCTAGCAACCGAGGATTCTTAATCAACTCCCGGGCCAGTGCTCGACATGAGTGTTGGTCCACCTACCTAGTAGTCATTGGTGCCACCTCGGGGCAACTCGAGGCATTTTCGGCTATCGTCCACTTCGCATAGACGGATGAGTCCGTAGATGGAGAGCGCGCGGCTCTGGACACGAATCTGACTCACCGGGAGATCTCCTTGGGATTCCTTTCTTCGAAGAACTTGAGCACGGGATTCCGACAACGCTCGGGTCTTCCCAATTTTGGAGCTGTACCTCCGCTGATCGTGAGAGCTTGTGATGGGCTAAGTTGGGACAACCCTGCAGGGTTATGATCTTTCGAAAGCCATGCCCGTGGTTATGTGGCAGATTGGAATTTGTTAATATCAGGTTGTAGAGCACTTGACAGAGGATCCGAAATAAAATACACCAACCACGTGAGTAACCATGATCGTCTCTTTTCGAGTAAGTTCAGGAGGACAACACGGTGGGGTTATGTTTGACGCGTTGGTAGTTCAGGATCACTTATTGATCATTACTAGTTTGCGACCGTTTGCGTAGCTTCTCATTCTTCTCTGGAATCGTAAGTTAGCCACCATAAAATGCTTATCCGCTGTTGCAACCTCACCACTTATCCTTTCCATACCCATTAAGCTTTGCTAGTCTTGATACCCATGGTTATGGGATTGCTGAGTCTTCGTGGCTCACAGATACTTCAACAACAGCTGCAGGTATAGGTTTCCGACGACTTGACGTGAGAGCGATGTTTACTTATGTTGGAGTTCTTCTTCTTCATCTTCTTTGTCAGTCTTGGGATAGGTTCCTGGTCGGCAACCTGTGGTAGCAGGATGGATGTCGTTATGCTTTTCATGTTTTTCATTCGAAGTCGAATGCCTCGTGTATGATGCTGATGTATTCATGTGGCTATTGTATGACTTGTATGCATCCCCATCTATTTATGTAATGGCACGATGTAATGATATCCATCTTGCTAAGCGCCCGAAATGTGGTTGTGCCCCAATCACGAGTTCACCACGTGATCGGGATAGAATTGCATCTTGGGCGTGACACTGGTCGACCAAGGATTCCATTGTACGGCAATGGGAGATCAACCACATCGAAAACTATCTTCTCAGTCCGGTAGTTCAACTCCCCTCTGAACGTTACCGACATAATAATCTTGCCCTTAGGAAGACTCCTGCCGGGGTTAATCCCTTGGAACGTGCCAGTAACTTTCAGCTCTGCATCTGATATCTGGAGTTTGCTGATGAACTTTGGAGAAACCAGGTTCAACCCGGCCCCACCATCAACCAACATCTTTGTGACCTTGAGGTTGCAGATCGTTGGCGAGACCAACAACGACAAGCACCCTACTGCTGTAGTGCGATCAGGGTGGTCCTCTTCGTCAAAGATGATGGGCATGTGGGACCACTTGAGCGGCTTTCGAGAATCTGTCGCTTGCTCGATAGCCTTAACTTCACGCACCCACGCAAAGATGCACCCCCGTCAAAGCATAAGGCGTCAGTGGTTTTCTGGAATTCCTGCTCGCTGGTTTCCTCCTCATCTCCTCCATTACTCTCTTCATCGCGATCCTTATTCTCATGGCCCCTGGCGGGTTTCCTTGAAACTAGGATGTCTTGCCGGGGCGATTTTCTCCACCGCCATGGCCCTTCCCGCCAGTGCCATACTGATCCTTTTCCTGGTCATGCTTCTCATATTTAGCCCTCTGCTTCTTGACAAGCTGCTCAACCCGACGACAATCTTGAAGATCATGGCCCTTAGTCCGATGGATCCTGCAGTAAGGGTCATCGACTTTCTCAGCTTTCTCAACAGTCGCAGCTTCCCAGCAGTCAGTGCACACGGCAACTTCCTTGCCGGGGCCTCCATTCTGGCCTTCTTGCTAGTACTAGGTGTGCCCGATCCTTCAACATTCATCACCACTTTATCTTTGCGCTTTTGATTGTGCTTCTTTTCTTCTTCTTCTGGCTGGTGACGTCGTCGTCATCCTCTGAGTCGACGACATCGCCATTTTCTGCTCCAGGGAGCAGCCTCCCTTCCTCCATGCGGGCACACTTGTCCACCATAGTGTACAACTCATTAACAATCTTGGGCAGCTGCATGTTCATCTTGGAATGCAGCTTGTGGTAGCACACATTGGACTGGAATGCAGCTAGCACTGCTGCCGAGTGGATGTCTGGAATGTTTCTGTGCACCCGACTGAACCTCTGCATGTACTTCTGCAAAGTCTCTCCTTCTTTCTATGGAAGAAGCTGCAAGTCGCTGGGCCGCCCCGGTTCTTGAAGACCGCCGGTGAAGGCGCCAACAATCTCAAGACACAGATCAACCCAGGTCGACATAGAATTCTTCGGCAGGTGCATCAGCCAAGATCTCACATTGGCTTGAGCGCTAAAGGAAAGTAATTGGCAAATACCTTTTCAACCCTTCCTCCGCCGGCTTGAACAATGATGGTGTAGATGCTCAAGAACTCTATCGGGTTCAGTATTCCATCATACTTCTCAGGTATCTTTGGCTTGAACATGCGGAAAGAAGGCCAATGGACTTGCTGCAACTCATGGGTGAAAGCAGGGCACCCAACCTTGAATGGTAGGTACTCGCTCTCACCGAGCGCTGGCTAGTCAACGTTGAGGCCATCACGCCTATCGGACTGGCGGAGGGTTGCGTGGTGTTGCTCGATGGTGACACGCGCGAGCCCCCTCCCCCCATCCTCTAGGGCCCGCCGCTGAACCTAACGTGCTCGAGGGCCAGACGATGCCATCGACACATCGTCGGGTGCTCGGTCGTGCAGTTCTGGCTGCTGTCTTCGGGCTGGCCACCGCGGAGGGGACTATACCGTGGGCGTGACCCCCTCCGTGCGACTAGCGGCTCGGGTCGTCGTAGCCGCCACTAGGGGCTGTGATGGGCCTGCCCACTACAATCCTCCCACTTCGGCGAGGCCAATCAAACTCTGAATGGTGGCTCTCCACTCATCCATTTGATGTGCCGCCAACGGAAATCTCAACAGGATCTGGGCTCGTGCCATTGCCTCTGAGGCAGTGCTCGGCATGGATGACGACGTAGACCGCAATGTCGCCTGGCTTCTGGCGGCGCGGGTATGAGCAGCACCATGATCTCGCCATCATGAGCCGGTCACCAAGGTGGCGTGTGGCCAGTGGCTGGACCTACAGCGGGGGAAGACAGTGGAGCACGGTGTGCTCTGAAGTGAGCGTTGCCGCAACGGCTACGTACTCCAGGAGAATGGAGAGGGGGAGATGGAATGATCTCTCCACCTGCATTCGGCGGAACATGGACGCTAGGGCTATGCTGATGATGTCTTCCTCTGGTGCCTCCTGCTCCCGCTTTAGCCGCTGGGGAGGTGGTGACGACGCTGCCTGCTTCCACCACATCTCCCGCAACATCCGCGGCCCCGTGTGCCTCTATAGCCCCTGCGGCCTCAGCGGCCGCATGTGGAGTGGCTTTTGAGGCAGACGGGTCAGCCATAGCACCGGATTTCTTCTTGGGCGCCATGGGTGATGGAGCCATTGATGAAGAAGACGATGATGACGCGCTGTGTACACTCTCGGATTCGCGCAAGCGCTTGCCCCTACCTGGCGTGCCAAAGATGTTGTGGGAAAACATGGCCACTTATGGGACCATCGGCCCCTTCTGGTTGGGCAAGGCGAAGGGCACGTTGCACAAAGAGCGGACGGCGCGGGGTAGCGCGGCAGCGATGACACAGGCAGTTTTTCCCTAGGTTCGGGCCGCCGTGAAGCGTAAAACCCTACTCCTGCTTCGGTGGATTGATGGGGTGGACCGTAGTGGAGACGCAGTTCTCTTAACCTAAAAGGTGGTCTGGGGGCTAGAGCAGCTACGTGCGTATGAGTTTACAATGGTCTAAATCCTTTCTACGGTCGCCACAGTCCACCTTTTATAGCTCAAGGGGTTACCACTTACCACAATGGCAAATCAGTCATTGTGTACTAATTAGATAGGAAATAGTGCTATCATACCTAACTCTGCAGACATGACAATGTGCATTAAATGCACCGCTTAGTGTCACATCGGGGCGTAGCCCAGCAAGCCTTGTCAGGCCGATTCTACCACCTCCTCGCCTGCTGCATGACATGTTGTTGGAAGGGTGTCATTTGTAGGTTATTTCCTCTAGAAATGGCGGTCACGTACTGAATTACGGACACTTAGCCACTTGAGGGCTTGACACCACACTGATTGGCGACTTAGGTTGCTGTGAGGTGGTGCAGTGGAGCCTCGTTGGGGTAAATCCATCCTCAGCGTCCCCGACAGGCTTGCCGGGATGTCCTTGGGAATTGTCTGCGGGGTACCTCGCCCTCGCTAGGCTCGCTTTCCCGGCAAGGGAGGATTTCCCTTAGTGAGCTCCTCTTCCTTCTTCTGGACTTGGTCCTCTTGATCTGTTCCTTGATTTCTCAAAGAGCTATATTTTTTACTTGACACGGTCATGGCCGTTGTGATCTTGCTTCCATGCCTGTGTACAGTCAGGGCAACATACTCCTGGGTCTATTGCACTGACAGTCAACAGCCTCTCCGGGGTAGGTGACGGGCCGAGAGCCTGGCGTCTCCCTGGAGCGGTGGTGATGGGAAAAGAACGAGGAAAGACGGGGAAGGCGGATGGCAGGGCATCAGGTTGGAGTACGATGGCACCGACGCCTTCGTCTAATACTGTCGGCCCGCTGCCTCATCTTTGCGCTCTTCCCCTCCCTCCCCGACAACATCATCACCGGCCTCTTTGAGACGGTTGCCGGGGAGGGGGTCGCTCTCTTGGTGCCTTTGCCTCCTCCAGCAGTCTTCCACCTGAGCTCCGGCGGATTTCCCTGCCGGTGCTTATGATGGGGCTTCTTGTTGGCCTTGGGGGTGCTGACCGAGGCACTACCGCGCTGCTCCCTCCGTCCTCGTCCTTCGCAGCCTCGCCACTCCCGACCTTGTCAGGCTACGCCCGGCAGGTCCTGATGGGACCGGGTCGTGCTCCTGCTTAGGCACACTTATTGTCCTCTTGACCTCCCACCGCAGTGCCTAGGAGGAGAGGGACACGAAAGGGGATTACAGGGCACTTATCTTTTTTCAGTCTAAAACATGTAGGCACTTGCCAAACTTTAGTCTAATTTATGTAATCTTCTTTACCCATGTTTGTGTCTGTAAGATCTGTACTTGCTTATTAGCATATAATGAAAAAGACAAGCTTTGCCAGGTACTTGTGCATGTATCATATCCATGCAGAGGTGGAATGCCTCTTTACATTCAAGTAAACAAGTTTTCCCCTGTAGGCTATCCTGCCGGTACCCTTGGTTTGTTGCCGCGGGGCTAGGCCTGCCGGGCACTAAACCACAGAGAGGGACCATCCCCCCACCAAACCTTTTCTGCCAAAGGCCACTGCGCCCATCCTGACCGAAGTAACATCTGAGTCAAAGGACAGGAGCACATATGCTTCGAAGGAAATGAGGTTTTCATATGCACAAGTTTCACTTTATAGATCATGTATGGATAAACGAGAACTTATCTATTTGGCTTGCTAAGCACCACTACGTAGGCTTGTCTTCATTTCTTCTCTTCGGGACCAAGTCCGCAGCAAGAAACCTGCAGCTTAGTGTAGATGAAAACAATGCCACCTGTGATATTATCTATAGGATCATGCTATGCTCATGATATGCTTATGCATGCATGCCATCTTCTTCGCCCCGAGTGCTTCGTTTATTTCTCTGTTGCTCAGGGTCTGCACCTGTCTTTGTACAAAGGGTTACATGCAACTTTGGCAAAGCTTGTACACAAGGGTGGCTGCCGGGCAGGGCCCAACAGTCGCGCCTTACACGTAGAACTTGCGGAGATGCTCAATGTTTCATGAGTTTTCCAATTGAATGCCATCTCCGGTCTCCAAATGGACTGCGCCGGGTCTGGTGACTCGTACTACCCGGTAAGGGTCTTCCTACTTCGGCGTCAACTTGTTTGTACCATTTGCGGACTAAACGTGCATAAGAAAAATGTCACCTTCCTCAAAACCCCAGGCATTAACCCTGCGGCTGTGATAGCGATGCAGGGCTCGCTGGTAGCATGCAGCACGCGTAGCAGCCCAGAGATGATTCTCCTCAAGTAGCACAACGTCGTCACGCCGGTGTTGTTGTTGCACTACTTCATCATAGGCAAGTACTCGAGGTGACCCGTGAATGAGTTTCGTGGGGATAACTGCTTCTTCCCCATAGACTAGGGAGAAGGGAGTCTGCCCGGTAGCTCGATTTGGTGTCGTACGGAGGGATCAAAGAACCACCGGCAGCTCGTCAATCCATCGTCTGCCACATTTCTGCAGCTTATCAAATGTTCTTGTCTTGAGTCCTCGTAGCACTTCAGTGTTTGCCCTTTCAGCTTGTCAATTGCTCCTTGGGTGGGCAACAAAGGCGAATGAGATCTTGCTTCCGAGGGCATGAACGTATTGCATGAAGTCGCGGCTTGTGAAAAGGATGCCATTGTTAGTGATGATTTGGGCAGGAAACACAAAGCGGCACACCAATCCCTTCAAGAACTTGATAGCCGATTGTGCGGTCACCTTACTGATGGGCTCCACTTCCGACCATTTTGTAAACTTGTTGATTGCAACAAAAATGAATTTAAAGCCCCCCGGTAGCACGGGGGGAGGGGCCCAAGATGTCGAGCCCCTAGACCGAAAATGGCCATGACAAAGGGATCGTTTGGAGAGCTTGAGCAGGCTGATGGGTATTCTTGGAATGGAAATGGTAGGCTTCACACTTGGTGACTAGCTCGGTTGCATCTTGGAGGGTTGTGGGCCAGTAGAAACCTTGCCGGAAAGCTTTCCAAACCAAGGCCATTGATCCAATGCGGGAGCCGCACATACCCTTGTGTATCTTTGTCATCAGTTCATTTCCTTCTTCCCGGCAAATGCATTTCAATTTCACACCATTAGCTTTCTTCTATATAGCATATCGTCAATGAACTAATACATACTGGCCCTCCGGGCTACTCTTTCAGCTTCTTCTTGCTCTTCGGGAAGTTCTCTTGTATGGAGGAAATGGACAATGTGTCACGCCTAAGTTGGAGCCCGAGGCTCGGTAATGAGGACTAAGGACACCTCCTCATTCATAGGAACGCACTCCTCAACCGCAAAGGTTGGTAGTTTGACGTGAGGGTGTAACTTACCGATCAAAGAGGACTTGTTCTGCCCAAGCTCTATGCTGAAGGCTTCGGGAAGCTCTGCAGGGAGAGGCTTGCTGGAGTCCAGTTTCCACCTCTTTCTGGCCATTGCTGTCGGGGATACAGAGGGTTGAGTCTGATGGGGAACAAAATTCCCTATTCCATAGGGAGTTTTTGCCCAGCGCACTTTGAGAGATGATCAACCATGTTGCTTTCCGCACAGGGTATGTGCTCTGTTTGCAATCCATCAAAGTGCTCCTCCAAATTTTTCACTTCCTTGATGTATGCCTCCATCAATGGGCTTTGGTAATCCTTGTTTACTTGTCTCACCACAAGTTGCATATCTCCGCGGACGATCAACTTCTTGATTCCTTGTTCTGTGGCAATTCTGAGCCTGATAAGGAGCCCTTCGTACTCTGCAGTGTTGTTGGTAGCCTTCTCCGAGGGAAAATGAATTTGGATTAAGTACTTGAGGCGCTCCCCAATTGGAGCAATTAGAAGCACGCCAGCTCTTGCACCTTTTAGGGAGAAGGCACCATCAAAGTACATGATCCATTCTTGGGGCACTTCCCTTGTCGGGGATGACTGTCTCCAGCACTTCATCATTAGGGGTAGGCGCCCACTCCGCAATGAACTCTGCTAGTGCTCTTCTTTGAATAGTTGACGTGTTTTAAAACTTCAAACCAAAGATGGATAACTCAAAAGCCCATTCCACAATCCTGCCAGTGGCCTCAGGGTTCCGGAGTATACGTTGTAAGGGGAAGCGGGTGACAACCATGATCTCGTGGGCTTGGAAGTAGTGGCGCTGTTTCCAAGAGGCCATGATGAGGCCAAAAATCAAATTTTGCACGCCAGAGTACCTTGATCTAGCCCACTGCTGTAGGGAGCTGACAAAGTACACTGGGTGTTGCACCAATTTTATTCTTTGCCGCGATGATAGAACTGCCTCTGCTGCCCTGCTCTTCCTTATCTTGAACTGCCTTTGACTTTGCAGGGACAGGTTCACTTTCCTCTCCATAGGGGACGGCGGTGGAGGCTGCCGCTTCATCTAGCTCCCCCCGTGCCACTAGTCCTACACTAACCACTTGATTGGTCGTTTCTTTGTATAGCAGCAACGGCTCTTGTGGTTTGGGAGCGACTAAGGTGGGAACAAAGGAGAGGTAGGTCTTCAAATCTTTTAGGGAAGCGTCTGCCTTCGAGGTCCACTTCGCGGGCCCTGCCTTCTTCAAGATTTTGAAGAACGGCATGGCGCGCTTGGCGGACTTGGAAATGAACCTGCTCAACACGGCAACACACCCAGTCAAACGGATCATGTCTTTAACTGTCTTGGGTACTTGAATCTGCTCGATAGCCTTGATCTTGTCAGGGTTGGCCTCTATCCCACGGTGGGACACTGATACGTCTCCGTCGTATTTATAATTTTTTATTGTTCCATGCCAATATTCTACAACTTTCATATACTTTTGGCAACTTTTTATACTATTTTTTGGTACTAACATATTGATCCAGTGCCCAGTGCCAGTTCCTATTTGTTGCATGTTTTTTGTTTTGCAGAATACCCATATCAAATGGAGTCCAAACCGAATAAAAACGGACGGATATTTTTTCGAAATATATATGAATTTTGGGAAGCGAAACTAACACGAGACGATGCTCGAGTGGGCCTCGAGGGTGGGGGGCGCGCCCCCTGCCAAGGGCGCGCCCTGGGCCCTTGAGCCCACACCGTAAGGTGGTTGATGCCCTTCTTTCTCTGAAAGAAAGCTAATTTCTGGATAAAAATCGTGTCAAAAGATGAGCCCAATCGGAGTTACGGATCTCCGGGAATTTAAGAAACGGTGAAGGGGCAGAATCTGGGAACGCAGAAACAGTGAGAGACAGAGAGACAGATCCAATCTCGGAGGGGCTCTCGCCCCTCCTCTGCCATGGAGGCCATGTACCAGAGGGGAAACCCTTCTCCCACCTAGAGAGAAGGTCAAG
Source organism: Secale cereale (assembly GCA_902687465.1). NCBI lineage: Eukaryota > Viridiplantae > Streptophyta > Magnoliopsida > Poales > Poaceae > Secale > Secale cereale. The sequence goes on from LR738710.1 coordinate 357,015,937, forward strand.
GAAGAATAAGAAGAAGGAGGGGGGCTCTCTCCCCCTCGCTTCCGGTGGCACCGGAGTGCCGCCGGGGCCATCATCGTGTAACGGCGATCTACACCAACACCTCCGTCATCATCACCAACATCTCCATCACCTTCCCCCATCTATCTACAGTGGTCCACTCTCCCGCAACCCGCTATACCCTCAACTTAAACATGGTGCTTTATGCTTCATATTATTATCCAATGATGTGTTGCCATCCTATGATGTCTGAGTAGATTATCGTTGTCCTATCGGTGATTGGTGAATTGCTATGATTGATTTAAATTGCTTGTGGTTATGTTTCTATCCTTTGGTGCCCATCATATGAGCGTGCACGTGGATCACACTATAGGGTTAGTTGTATGTTGATAGGACTATGTATTGGAGGGCAAGAGTGACAGAGGCTTCAACCTAGCGTAGAAATTGATGCATACGGGATTGAAGGGGGACCAATATATTGTAATGCTATGGTTGGGTTTTACCTTAATGAATGTTAGTAGTTGCGGATGCTTGCTAATAGTTCCAATCATAAGTGCATAGAATTCCAAGTAAGGGATGACATGCTAGCAGTGGCCTCTCCCACATAAAACTTGCTATCGGTCTAGTAACGTAGTCAATTGCTTAGGGGCAATTCCGCAACTCCTACCACCACTTTTCCACACTCCCTATATTAACTTTATTACTTATTTATCTTAACAGCCCCTAATTTATATTTGCGTGCTCTTTATATTCTTGCAAACCTCTCCCACAAAAACCACAAAGTACTTCTAGTTTCATACTTGTTCTAGGTAAAGTAAACGTCAAGCGTGTGTAGAGTTGTATCAGTGGTCGATAGAACTTGAGGGAATATTTGTTCTGCCTTTAGCTCCTCGTTGGGTTCACACTCTTACTTATCAAAAGAGGCTACAACTGATCCCCTACACTTGTGGGTTATCAAGACCTTTCTCTGGCGCCGTTGCCGGGGAGCAATAGCGTGGGGTGAATATTCCCGTGTGTGCTTGTTTGCTTTATCACTAAGTAGATTTTATTTGTTGTCCTAAGTTGTTTTCTATCTTTAGTTATGGGTAGGAAACGCAAAATATCAAAAACATTAGTGGTACCTGCTGAACCAATGGTTGAAGAACCACTCAAAATCTATCACACTCCTGAAGCTTTTTACTTGGATCATCTTCAATCCCTATGTGCTTGTGCTGAAACCCCAACTAGCTTAGTTGAGGGCTAAGCATTAGATGAGCATGCTTGTTATGTGCGACACCGCATATCTAAAAAAGGGAAACTTTTACTGGATCAAATTCATCGTTTGCAATGCTATGCTTGGAATTTATGTTAAATATATGATTTTACTTGTTGTTCTGAAGACCCTAAGAAACACCTTCCCTACCAATGTGAGTTTAGCGATAATGGAATTGTATCTTCGTATGCTAAGGGTGTTTATAGTAACTATGATGTTCAACAAATTGAAGAATTTGTTTCTTTTAAGGGTGCTTATGAAATTGCTTCTTTGATTGAAAAGTATGATGCTACTCTTTACAAATCTGAATTTTTTTTCCATATTTAAATATTGTTATGATAATTATGCTTCAAATGCCTATGTTAAACCATATATTGAGGACTACTCCGCTGTCCAAGAAGAGACTAATATTTTGCAGGAGTCTATGGAAGAAGAAATCAATGACACCGTGAGCCCATTGTATGAAAAAGATGAGGAGGAGAGCGAAGAACAAAAGTAGGAAGAGAGGATTAGCTACATGTGACCACCTTCTAATGAGAGTAACTCTTCAACTCATACATTGTTTAATTTCCCTTCGTGCGTACCGAAGGATGAATGCTATGATCCCGCTGATTATTTTGAAATATCCGTTTTTGATGATTCTTGCTATGCTTGTGGCCAAGATGCCAATATGAATTATGCGTATGGAGATGAACTTGTTATAGTTCCATATGTAAAACATGAGATTGTTGCTATTGCACCCACGCATGATAGTCCTATTATCTTTTTGAAATCTCCAAACTACACTATATCCGAGAAGTTTGCACTTACTAAGGATTATATTGATGGGTTGCCTTTTTCCGTTACACATGATGATTTTGATGAATATAATATGCATGTGCTTGCTACTCCTACGTGCAATTATTATGAGAGAGGAACTACATCTCCGCCTCTCTATGTTTCCAACACGATAAAATTGCAAGAAACTGCTTATACTATGCATTGGCCTTTACTTGATGTGCACGAATTGTTCTTGCATGACATGTCGATGCATAGGAAGAGAGTTAGACTTCGTTGTTGCATGATATATATCATTTTGTGTTCACTACTAAATGCCAAATCATTGCTAATTAAAATTGGCTTTGATATACCTTGGGATCTATGTGGATCCATTACTTGAGCACTATATGCCTAGCTTAATGGCTTTAAAGAAAGCGCTGCCAGGGAGACAACCCAGAAGTTTTAGAGAGTCTTTTATTTCTGTTGTGTGCTTTTATAATTTTTAAAAACAAAAAAAATAAAGAGGGGAACCTAAAACTTTTTCAAAAACAAAAGTGAAAGTAAGAAGGACGAGCACCGTTGAAATGGGGGAGCTCCTTGAACTTTGTTCATGCACATGGAAACTTTGCAAATCTTGAATTACAGAAACTTTTCATCAAAAATAATTATCCCCTTGTACAATTGCATTGTATTATAAAATAATGTGCCAAGGTTTGCCTTTAGGATGTTTACAATGCTTGTTGGGTTGTGCGGTGCAGGACAGAAACTTTGGCTCTAGTGCGCGATTTTACATTTTTTTGCTGGAACGTCAAATGGTTCTGAAACTTTTTGCACTGTCTTTCTATACAAATTGTTGATTTTTTCTAATAGTTGCATAATTTTTCAAGTATCGTAAGTATCATGAATGTTCAGATTATTACAGACTATTCTGTTTTAGACAGATTCTGTTTTTGATGCATAGTTTGCTTGTTTTGATGAAACTATCAATTTCTATCAGTGGATTAAGCCATGGAAAAGTTATTTTACAGTAGCTACAATGCAAAAACAAAATATGAATTAGTTTGCAACAGTACTTAGAGTAGTGATTTGCTTTATTATACTAACGGATCTTACCCAGTTTTCTGTTGAAGTTTTGTGTGGATGAAGTGTTCGAAGATCGATGAGGTCTCGATGTGAGGAGAAGAAGGAGAGACAAGAGCTCAAGCTTGGGGATGCCCAAGGCACCCCAAGTAAATATTCAAGGAGACTCAAGCGTGTAAGCTTGGGGATGCCCCGGAAGGCATCCCCTCTTTCTTCAACAAGTATCGATATGTTTTCGGATTCGTTTCATTCATGTGATATGTGCAACTCTTGGAGCGTCGAGTGCTTTCTATTTTTCCTTTTAATAAATGCACCATGCTGGTATGATATAGTCCTTGGTTGATTTATAGAATGCTCTTTGCACTTCACTTATATCTTTTGAGTATGGATTTATAGAATGCTTCATGTGCTTCACTTATATCATTTGAAGTTTGGATTGCCTATTTCTCTTCACATAGAAAACCGCTATTTGTAGAATGCTCTTTTGCTTCACTTATAATTGTTAGAGCATGGGCATAACTTTTGTAGAAAGAATTAAAACTCTCTTGCTTCACTTATATCTAGTTAGAGAGTTGACAGGAATTGGTCATTCACATGGTTAGTCATAAAATCCTACATAAACTTGTAGATCGCTGAATATGATATGTTTGATTCCTTGCAATAGTTTTGCGATATAAAGATGGTGATATTAGAGTCATGCTAGTGGGTAGTTGTGGATTGTAGAAATACTTGTGTTGAGGTTTGTGATTCGTGTAGCATGCACGTATAGTGAACCGTTATGTGACGAAGCTAGAGCATGATTTATTTATTGAGTGTCATCCTTTGTGTGGAGGTCGGGGGCGCGCGGTGGTTAACTCCTACCAACCTCCCCCTAGGAGCATGCGTGTAGTAATTGGTTTCGATGGCTAATAAATTTTTGCAATAAGTATGTGAGTTATTTATGACTAATGTTGAGTCCATGGATTATACGCACTCTCACCCTTCCACCATTGCTAGCCTCTCTTGTACCGCGCAACTTTCGCCGGTACCATACACCCACCATATACCTTCCTCAAAATAGCCACCATACCTGCCTATTATGGCATTTCCATAGCCATTCCGAGGTATATTGCCATGTAACTCCACCGTTCCGTTTATTATGACACGCACCGTCAATGTCATATTGCCTTGCATGATCGTAAGATAGCTAGCATGATGTTTCCATGGCTTGTCCGTTTTTTGATGTCATTGCTACGCTAGATCATTGTGCATCCCGGTACACCGCTGGAGGCATTCATATAGAGTCATATTTTTGTTCTAGTATCGAGTTGTAAGTAAATACAAGTGTGTTGATCATCATTATTAGAGCATTGTCCCTTGGAAAAAAGAAGAAAAAAGAAAGGCAAAAAAAGAAAGGCCAAATAAAAAAGGAGAAAGGCCAAATAAAAGAAAAGGAAGGCCCAAAAAAGAAAAAAAGAAAAAAGAAAAAAAAAAAAAAGGGGGCAATGCTACTATCTTTTTCCACACTTGTGCTTCATCATAGCACCATGTTCTTCATGATAGAGAGTCTCATATGTTGTCGCTTTCATATACTAGTGGGAATTTTCATTATAGAACTTGGCTTGTATATTCCAACGATGGGCTTCCTCAAATGCCCTAGGTCTTCATGAGCAAGCAAGTTGATGCACGTCCACTAGTTTTCTTTTGAGCTTTCATATACTTATAGCTCTAGTGCATCCGTTACATGGCAATCCCTACTCACTCACATTGATATCAATTGATGGACATCTCCATAGTCCATTGATTTGCCTAGTTGATGTGAGACTTTCTCCCACCTTTTGTCTATCACCACCTTCTATTCCACCCATAGTGTTATGTCCATGGCTCACGCTCATGTATTGCGTGAAAGTTGAAAAGGTTTGAGAATACTAAAGTATGAAATAATTGCTTGGCTAAAACTGGGGTTGCGCATGGTTTAAATACTTTGTGTGGTGAAGATGGGGCATAGCCAGACCATATGATTTTGTAGGGATAACTTTCTTTGTCCATGCTATTTTGAAGAGACATGATTGCTTTATTAGTATGCTTGAAGTATTATCGTCCTAATATCAAATGCTAGACTATTGATTTGAATCACTCGTGTCTTAATATTCATGCCATGATTAGATTACATGATCAAGATTATGCTAGGTAGCATTCCACATCAAAAATTATATTTTTTATCATTTACCTACTCGAGGACGAGCAGGAATTAAGCTTGGGGATGCTGATACGTCTACGTCGTATCTATAATTTTTGATTGTTCCATGCCAATATTCTACAACTTTCATATACTTTTGGTAGCTTTTTATATTATTTTTTGGGACTAACATATTGATCCAATGCCCAGTGCCAGTTCTTGTTTGTTGCATGTTTTTTGTTTCGCAGAATATTCATATCAAACGGACCCCAAATGGAATAAAAACGGTCGGAGTTTTTTTTTTGGAATATATGTGAATTTTGGGAAGCGAAACTAATACGAGACGATGCTCGAGTGGGCCTCGAGGGTGGGGGACGCGCCCCCTGCCCAGGGTGCGCCCTGGGCCCTCGAGCCCACACCGTAAGGCGGTTGATGCCCTTCGTTTTCCTCAAGAAATCTAATTTCCAGATAAAAATCGTGTCAAAAGATGAGCCCAATCGGAGTTACGGATCTCCAGGAATTTAAGAAACGGTGAAGGGGCCAAATCTGGGAACGCAGAGATAGAGAGACAGATCCAATCTCGGAGGGGCTCTCGCCCCTCCGCCGCCATGGAGGCCATGGACCAGGGGGGAAACCCTTCTCCCACCTAGGGAGAAGGTCAAGGAAGAAGAAGAAGGACGGGGGCTCTCTCCCCCTCGCTTACGGTGGCACCGGAGTGCCGCCGGGGCCATCATCGTGTGACGGCGATCTACACCAACACCTCCGTCATCTTCACCAACATCTCCATCACCTTCTCCCATCTATCTATAGCTGTCCACTCTCCCACAACCCGCTGTACCCTCAACTTAAACATGGTGCTTTATGCTTCATATTATTATCCAATGATGTGTTGCCATCCTATGATGTCTGAGTAGATTATGGTTGTCCTATCGGTGATTGGTGAATTACTATGATTGATTTAAATTGCTTGTGGTTATGTTGCTGTTCTTTGGTACCCATCATATGAGCGCGCACGTGGGTCACACTATAGGGTTAGTTGTATGTTGATAGGACTACATATTGGAGGGCAAGAGTGACAGAAGCTTCGACCTAGCATAGAAATTGATGCATACGGGATTGAAGGGGGACCAATATATCGTAATGCTATGGTTGGGTTTTACCTTACTGAACGTTAGTTGTTGCGGATGCTTGCTAATAGTTCCAATCATAAGTGCATAGAATTCCAAGTAAGGGATGACATGCTAGCAGTGGCCTCTCCCACATAAAACTTGCAATCGGTCTAGTAACGTAGTCAATTGCTTAGGGGCAATTCCACAACTCCTACCACCACTTTTCCACACTCGCTATATTAACTTTATTCCTTATTTATCTTAACAGCCCCTAATTTATATTTGCGTGCTCTTTAAATTCTTGCAAACCTCTCCCACAAAAACCACAAATTACTTCTAGTTTCATACTTGTTGTAGGTAAAGTAAACGTCAAGCGTGCGTAGAGTTGTAATAGTGGTCGATAGAACTTGAGGGAATATTTGTTCTGCCTTTAGCTCCTCGTTGGGTTTGACACTCTTACTTATCGAAAAAAGGCTACAACTGATCCCCTACACTTGTGGGTTATCAGACACAAAGAATCCAAGTAGCTTGCCAGAAGGAATGCCAAACGCACACTTCTCTGGGTTCAACGTCAAGTTGATCTTGCATAGATTTCAAAGGTATGTTCCAAGTCCTGAATGAGAGTCAATCTGTCCTTGGTCTTGACCACTATATAATCCATGTAAGCTTCAATGTTTCTGTGTAGCTGGGACTCAAAGCCAATCAGTACTGCTCTTGCAAAAATTGAACTGACACTCTTTAACCTAAAGGGCATTCGTACAAAGCAGTACGTGCCACATGGGGATATGAACACGGTCTTCTCTTTGTCTTCTTTGCACATGAAGATTTGGTGGTATCCAGAGTAGGCATCCAGGAAGGAAAGAAGGTCACACCCGGAGGTGGAGTCCACAATCTGGTCGATGTGCGACAAGGGGAATGGGTCCTTCGGGCATGCTTTGTTTATATATGTGAAATCTATGCAAAGCCTCCATTTCCCATTAGCCTTGCGCACCACCAACGGATTTGCTAACCACATTGGACGCAATACTCTTTTGACCAAACCAGCTACTCCAAGTTTCTTGATCTCTTCGGCAATAAACTGTTGCCGCTCCAAAGCTTGCTTCTGGCCCTTCTACTTGACAGGCCGGGCATGTTGGCAGACTACAAGGTGGTGCTCGATTACCTCCCTGGCAACACCGGGGATGTCAGATGGTTGCCACACAAACACATCAACATTCGCCCGTAGGAAGACTACGAGCACGCTTTCCTATTTTTCATCGAGGGTGGCCCTGATGTCGATTGTACCATCAGCGCCAGCCAGCCCTACCGGGACCTTCTTCACAACGGGTGCAATAACTTTGGATCTCTTGCTATTGGAACTCTCCGGCAAGTCGTCAACAGGCACGACGCACTTCGAAGAGGTATGCTTCCCGGATTCCTTCCTGGCATCCATGCTAGCTTTCTTCTTTTTCTCGCTCTCCTTGATGGGAGCAGCGGTTTCCGCAGTGTCCGCAGTGACTGTTTCCTGGTACATCTTGTCCACGCAGATGTTTGCGTCTTTCTTGTCTAATGGAATGGAAATGAAGCTTATTGGCCCTGGCATCTTCAGAGTGTTGTAGGCATTTTGAGATGCCGCCATGAATTTGGCTAGGGCCGAGCAACCAAGGATTCCATTGTACGGCAAGGGGAAGTCAACCACATCAAACACGATCTTCTCAGTCCGGTAGTTTAACTCCCCTCCTAAGGTCACCGACAGCGTACTCTTCTCCTTTGGACGATTCCTACCAGGGTTGATACCTTGGAATGTACCGGTAACCTTGAGCTCTTCATATGCTATCTAGGGTTTGTTGATGACCTTTGGAGAGATCAGATTCGACCCAGCCCCACCGTCAACCAACATCTTTGTGACCTTGTGGTTGTGGATCATTGGTGAGACCAACAATGGCAAGCACCCTACCACGGTGGTACGGTCAGGGTGGTCATCTTCATCAAAGATGAGTGGTGTGCGGGATCACTTGGGCGGCTTCCGAGAATCTGCCGCTGGCTGCATGGCATGGACTTCACACGCTCGCTGTTTAAGTTAGCAGTGAGAGGAGTGCAAAGATGCACCCCGTCAATGCATAGGGCATCAGTGGCTTTCTGGAACTCCTGCTCGTTAGTTTCCTCCTCATCTCCTTCGTCACTTTCGTCATCGCAATCCTTATTGTCGCGGCCTCTAGCGGGTTTCCCTTGATACTTAGGAACCTTGCCGATGCGGCTTAATTTGCCGCCTCGGCCCTTCCCTCCAGCAACATCTTGGTCTTTCTTCTTGTCACGCTTCCCGTATTCAGCCCTTTGCTTCTTGATGAGTTTCTCAAACTGATGACACTCCTCAAGATTGTGGCCTTTGGTCCGAGGGATCTTGCATTACGGAAAATCACCCTTCTGAGCTTTTTCGGCACCCGCGGCTTCCCGACAATCAGTGCACGTGGGAGCTTCCTTGCCAGGAGCCTTGGTCTTGGCCTTCTTGCCGGTACTAGATGTGCTCGATCCTTCAACGGTCATAACCACTTCATCCTTGCGCTTCTTGTTGCACTTCCTCCTCTTCTTCTTCTGGTTGGTGGCATCGTCATTGTCGTCTGAGTCGATGTCGCCGCCATCTTCTTCACTAGGGAGTCGACTCCCCTCCTCCACATGGGCACACTTATCCACCAGAGTGTATAGCTCATTCACAGTCTTGGGCAGCCGCACGTTCATCTTGGAATGTATCATGCAATTGCGCACGTTGGACTGGAACGCAAGTATCACAGCTGCCGGGTGGATGTCTGGAATGTTCCTGTGCACTCAACTGAACCTCTGCATGTACTTCCGCAGACTCACTCGTTCCTTCCGTGGGAGGAGCTGCAAGTCACTGGGCCACTCTGGTTCTTGATGGCCACCCATGAAGGCACAAACGAACTCATGGCACATGTCAGCCTAGGTCGAGATGGAGTTCTCCCGCGGGTGCATCAGACCATCCAAGACCTCACATTTGGCTTGAGTGCCAAAGGGAAGTAATTAGCGAACACCTTCTCGTCTCTTCCCCCGGTAGCTTGAACATCGATGGTATAGATGCTCAAGAACTCTGTTGGGTACAATCTTCCATCGTACTTCTCTTGTATCTCTGGCTTAAACGTCCGAGTAGATGGCCAACGGACTTGTCGCAGATCGCGGGTGAAAGCAAGGCACCCAACCTCAAAAGGTAGGTACTCGTTGTCACGAGGTGCGGGCTCGTCGACGTCGGGGCCATTGCGACTATCAGACTAGCGGGGGGTTCCGCGGCGTCGTTCGATGGTGACGCGCGCGTCCTCCCACCACTTATGTTCCAGGACAAGCCGCTGGTTTCGATGTGTTCGAGGATCAGAGGAAGCCATCGATACATCATCGGATGCTTGGTCGCATTGCTCTGGATATGGTCCATGCACTGGCCGTCACGGAGGAGATTGCACCGTAGGGGTGGCCCCCTCGGTACGTCCAATAACTCGGGTCGTTGTTGCCGCCTGTGGAGGCCGTGACAGGCCCGCTTGCTGTGATCCTCCCACCTCAGTGAAACCAATTAGGCTATGAATGATGGCCCTCCACTCATCCATTTGATGTCGCCGGCGGATATCTCAACAGTAGTTGGGCCCACGCCATGGCATCCAAAGCATTGCTCGGCTTGAATGACGATGTAGACCGCAGTGCCATGTGGCTTCTGACGGTGCCGACAATGGCAGCGCCACACTCTCGCCATCATGAGCTGGTCGCCAAGGTGGCGTGGTGAAGAGGCGGATGTCCTTGGGGATCGATGGTTATGTTCGGTGCATCGGCTCAGTCGGCTCACCCCGGGGGTGGCGCGTGCCCTGCGACTGCACCCGCAGCAGGGACAGCCAGAGGATCACGATTCACGCCAGAGCGAGCGTCACCGTTACAGCTATGTCCTTTGGTGGGATGGAGAGGTAGAGACGGGATAATCTCTCCACCCGCACTCTACGGAATGTGGCCGTTGGGATGCTCTTGACGCTGTCCTTCCCTGGTGCCTCCTGCTCCCGCTTCGGTGATGACCCACAGTATATGGGACCAATTGTAGATCTTTTAGATAAGTAAGAGTGTAAACCCAACGAGGAGCACAAGGAAATGACAAGTGATTTTCAACAAGGCAATGTCTGCAAGTGCTGAAATTGTAAGTAACAGAGTAGTTTGGTAGCAAGATAATTTGTAACGAGCAAGTAACGATAATAGTATCAAAAGTGAAGCAAGGTATCCCAATCCTTTTGAGGCAAAGGACATGCCAAAACGGTCTCTTATAGTAAGCAAAGCGTTCTTGAGGGTACACGGCAATTTCGTCTAGTCACTTTCACCATGTTGATTTCATTTGTGTTCATTACTTTGATAATCTAATATGTGGATGGACCGGTGCTTAGGTGTTGTTCTTAGTTGAACAAACCTCCTACTTATGATTAACCCCCTCGCAATCATCCTCAACTACGAGAAAAGTATAAAGAATAAATTCTAACCATAGCATTAAAATTTTGGATCCAATGGGTCCCTTACGGAATAGCGCATAAACTAGGTTTTAAGCTTCTGTCACTCTCGCAACCCATCATCTAATAACTACTCCACAATGCATTCCCTTAGGCCCAAATATGGTGAGGTGTCATGTAGTCGACGTTCACATGACACCACTAAGGGAATCACAACATACATACTATCAAAATATCGAACACATATCAAGTTCATATGATTACTTGCAACATGATTTCTCCCGTGACCTCAAGAAGAAAAGTAACTACTCACAAATGATAATCATGCTCAAGATCAGAGGGCCTATGGAATATTTCAGAGTGAGCCCACAAAAAGTTTCAAAGTCATCTAAAATGTTTTAGTGCTCTAACTAAAATAAAACAGAAGGAAATAGATAGAAAAATGAAAAGAAAAAGGAAAGAGAGAGAGAGAGAGGGACATTACCTGGCATTCACCTGGCCTGGCCCAGCATGGCCCAACACAGCTGGCCGACGCTAGTCGTCGTCTCCATCGCATAGAAGGACGCCGACTGCATGCATGCCGTGCGCACACACGCGCCCGTGCCACCTCCTGTCTGCTAGCTAGTGTGGCGCTAGAGATAGAGCGTGGGAGCTGTATGGATCGAGCTGACCGCCCCGCCACTCTCCCCCTCACCTCCCTCTCTCCCTTTCCACCACGGCCGAAGCTGCCATGGCCGCGCTGCCGTGAACCACTATGCCTACCATGCTCCCCTCGCCTCCCCATGTTGTCCAAGACCACATACGACGAGCGCTGCTTCGCCCCACCCTGGCCCCGAGCGCTGGGACGACATGGATCGCCGGCTGCTTCACCTTCTTCCCCCTCGGTCGCCGGAGGACGCGCCCGTTGATTCGCCGCCATCTCCGCCTCCTCGATCTCGCCATCTACATCATCCGAACCGCTATGAGCCCCCGTGTCGGAACCCCCTAACTCCGTGCGCTTTTGCTCGCCATAGCTATCACCCCCTTGCTGACCATAGCACGCTGCCGCCCATGCTCGCCGTCGACGCAGCTCTAGTGACCATTTGGTCACCCCGGCGAGTACAACATGCTCGTAGCACCCCGTAGAGCATCCCTTGCGCTTTAGTTCACTCTTTTTCTAGCGGCAAATGCGTTCCCATGCACAACCGAAATCCGATGGCCGCAACCGAGCTCGCCGCCATTAACTCCGGCCACCCCAGGCCGGGAGACCACCACCATCGGACGCGCCATCGCGCCAGCTCTCCGTAGAGCCCAACGACGCATCGAACGGCGCCCCGTAGAGGAAACCCGAGGCACAAGAGCGCCGTTGACCTCGCCGGCGTGTTTGACCTGTTCGGAGCAGGTTTGAACCCCTGGAGTCACTGACATGTGGGCCCTGACCCCTGACTAACTCTTGATTAGGTTAGTTTTAACACTAATTATTTTAGTCAGTGACAGAGTCATTGACAAGTGGGCCCCATAGGTCAGGTTTGACCAGGGGCAGCCTAGTTGACCTGCTGACGCTAGGCTTACTTCATGCTGACGTCATAATCATTTTCTGGCTATTTTCTATTTCCGAAATGATTTATAAAATCCATAAAATTGTTTAAACTTCAAAAATTCATATAAAATTAACAGTAGCTCAGAATAAAATAATTTATATATGAAAAATTATCGAAAAAATTCAAGGAATCCATATGAAACATTTTCATGCATGAATAACAAACTTATACTTGCTGTATAAGTGAAAACATACAAATGGAACTTTAAATGCTTAAAGTAGAGTTTGCATTTGAACCTTGGTTCAAATGGACTCCAATGCACTTGTTGCCAGTTGCATTAACACAACCCATGACATTATTAACATGCCATGATCATTCATCATATTGTTGCATATGTTTGTGTATTGATTGCCGGCACCGTTCTTCTCGGTACGTCCTGCTCCGGAGACCATTCCAGAGTACCTGTCTGAGGAGCAGTGCTCTACTGTTGATCTACCAGGCTGTGTGTCCCCATATAAGGAGAGGGATCTTAATGACTTTAGCATGACACCAAAGGGTGAGTGCTTGAAGATGTCTGCAGCACTAAATTCCTGGCTTGAAGGGCACATATGCGAGTGATTCGGAATCTGTGGCTGGAGTTAGGTCCGGGGTTCCGATAGCATACACCCCGCTTATAGTTGGGTCTGTGTGCGGCTCCAACGACATAGAGTCTGTGGCTTGCGTGGCGGGGTTGAGCCTCCCGTCCTCGGGTGACGCGATCTATTCCGGATCTAAGGCCATAACTGTTGCAGGTACTATTTCCTGATCCGTTGACGTAGCTAGATCATGTTCATCGTGAGGGCAGAGAGAGGTTGCTGCGGGCTCGAATCGGTCGAAGATCAAGTCTCCGCGGATATCAACAATGTAGTTTAAGCTGCCGAATCTGACCTGACGGCCAGGGGCGTAGCTCTCAATCTGCTTGAGGTGGCCTTCAGTGTTGGCGCGAAGCGCGAAGCTGCCGAACACGAAGAGTTGTCCAGGAGGGAAGATTCCCTCAGTGTTGCCATCATTGTTTATGGAGCGATCCATCAGTCCTTCGGTCGATGACATAGTGGAACTCTCAATGAAAGCACCAATGTCGGTGTCAAAACCGATGGATCTCGGGTAGGGGGTCCCGAACTATGTGTCTGAGGATTGATGGTAACAGGAGGCTACGATGTTTACCCAGTTTCAGGCCCTCTCGGTCGAGGTAAAACCCTACTTCCTGCTATATTAATATGGATGAATATGAATACAAGAGTTGATCTACCTCGAAATCGAATTGGCTAAACCCTAAAGTCTAGCCTATGAGGATTTTAGATTCTCCGTTAGCCTCTACGGACTAAACCCTTGTTCTTCTAGTAGGGATAATCAGTGCCATTGAAGCCGGGGTACGTAGTGGAAACCTTGATTATCCCTGCAGTTGACATAGCTATAACTACAGGCGGTTAAACCAAATCACACAGAACAAGAGAGCACCTTGCTCTGATACAACTGAAAGTGCTAGTTACGGCTAGAGGGGGGGTGAATAGGCAATTTTTATGAATGTCTTCAAGAAAGCCAATGTCTTCGAAGACGCGGAAGCGAATTAGTAAATAAACACAATACATCGGAAGATAAACTATCCTTGGCATGCTGGAATGTCAAACAACACTAGAAGTGAGATGCAAAGACAAACAACAACTAGGTAAAAAGAGCAGTTTGGGAAGATAGTGTGAAGACAAAGATGTTAGCATAGAGAATGTCTTCACAAAATATCTTTGAATAGAATGAGCATGCAAAGGATTCACGAAACTAAATAGTATGTAAAGGAGTGAAGTGATAGAATCAGTTGCTCGTTGAAGACAATCAATTTATTGGACCAGTTATAGTTGTTGTGACAACTATACATATGGTTAGGAAGGCCGAGATTGAACTGAGAAGACCACGTCTTCACCTTATTCCCCTTGAGTTAAGACCTCATAGATCTCGCCCAATCACTTGGATAAGTCTTCAAGGTAGGCTTCCAATCCGTCATAAACTTCGTTCACCATCAATCCACAATGACTATTGGATGCTCAGAACATATCCTAACCGACTGGAAGATCGTTGTCTTCAAGTGAAACAAGTCTTCGGTTCACAGAGAACAGAACAACTTCGGTGATTCTCAACACACTTTGGGATCTGGGTGTTTTTGGTTTGTCCTCGCAATGATTTTGTCTCAAAGGCTTCAGAGGTTGGTTGCTCTCCAATCATAAAAGTTGTGCACTAACTCGGAGCAGCCTCCAACTTATGGTGGAGGAGGTGGGCTATTTATAGCCAGTAGACAATCCGACATGATATTTCTGAAATGACACTCGGTCAATGGACAACCAATGCATGTCCAATGGTCGGATTTTAAACACACGCGATAGCTTGACTTGAGCTCCAAGAAAAGCTGACTCAACCAACCCTGGAAGATATTTTCTCTCATTGTCTTCGAAGACATTGGATTTTAGGTTGCATCACATTAGGTTTCTGACTTTGTTTACCTCGACCCCACTTAACAGTTCGGTGGGTCCTATGATTTAGGAAAGTAGAAAATGAAATTACCAAAAGACTATGTCTTCATGCTCCATTGTCTTCAAGTCAATGTCTTCGTGCGCCATTATCTTCAACATGAATATCTTCGCGAACAACTATTATCTTCAATGTCTTCATACATTTTGAGGGGTCATCTTCAGTAGGTAAATCAAATCAATAGGGACTTCTACTAGTGTTCTCCTTTGAATATCATAAACACATTAGTCCCACAACCAAGTTTGTCATCAATACTCCAAAACCAACGAAGGGTGGCACTATAGGCACTTATGCTTTACTCGATGAAATTGTCCCACTAGGTGAATTTGTTGAAGTTCAAATTGCTAAAGCTATAGAATTAAAAAATGATTAATAACCTTCTACACCTATGTCGGTGCAACAAACCCTGGGTCTCTTTCCCTGACTATGCACAGGCACGGGAGCAAGATTGAGGCACCAACCCAAGTCAAAGTACAAGAAACCAAGAGGTTTGAGGAACCAGCAACCAGATCAGAGAGATCAAGGCCAAGCCAGAGAAGTAAGATATTGCCAAGAGAAAGGCCTCTCTTGTCGGGCAAGCGAGCCCGGCAAGGGGCAAGGCCACCCCCAGAGAAACACAACAATGGCATCCCAGCAGAGCCTACCGAGGCTCGCGGAGGCGAAACCGCCTCACCAACCGCTCCTCCACGACTCACGTCGTTGATCAGTGCGGTGTCAAGACGCAAAGTGACAAAGTGGAAGCCACTAGTCACATGACAACCTCTCCCTACAGGAAAGAACCATAGATGACACCCGTCCTGCGACGTGTCAAGCAAGTACGCATGGAGCTACCAAGATAGCCCGGCAAGCCTTGCCGGACAACCAGTGACGTGACATTAAATGGTGCATTTAATGCGCCCTGTGAGCCCGTAGAGTTAGGTATGATAGCACTGTTGCTATCATATCAATGCATAATGACTACTTTGCCACTGTGGTGACCTCTTAATCTATAAAAGGAGTCCCATGGAAACCGTAGACGGGGTTAGAAGATAGGAGAGCTCACACCCCCATATGCGCGTAGTTGCTGCTGCCCAGAGGCAACCCTTGCTGGGCAAGTGTACTGCGCTCCACCACCTCATTTCCACCATCAATCGACCAAAGCAGGAGTTGAGTCTTACGCCACAATGGCGGCGCAAACCTGGGTAAAACTGCCCGCGTTATCTTTGTCGTGCTGTCACACGCTCGTCTACTCTTTGTGCAACGCGGCGTCTGATACGTCTCCAACGTATCTATAATTTTTTATTGTTCCATGCTATTATATATTATATTTGGATGTTTAATGGGCTTTATTATACACTTTTATATTATTTTTGGGACTAACCTACTAACACAAGGCCAGTGCAAATTGCTGTTTTTTTTCCTATTTCAGTGTTTCGCAGAAAAGGAATATCAAACGGAGTCCAAACGGAATGAAACCATCGGGAGAGTTATTTTTGGAACCCTATCTACCCAGAAGACTTGGAGTACATGCGAGGGAACGAGAGAGGTGGCCACGAGGGTCCAGGGCACGCCCCCACCCTCGTGGGCCCCCTCTGGCTCCCCCATGCCCTCCTTCCTCCTATATATATATATATATATATATATATATATATATATATATATATATATATATATATATATATATATATATATATATATATCCATGTACCCTGAAAACATAGGGGCAACAGAGAAAACCCTAATTCCACCACCGCAACCTTCTGTTCCCCTGAGATCCCATCTTGGGACCTGTTTCGGAGCTCCACCGTTGTGGGGATCTACCATGGAGTGCTTCTACATCAACACCATAGCCTCACCAATGAGTTGTGAGTAGTTTACCACAGACCTTCGGGTCCATAGTTATTAGCTAGATGGCTTCTTCTCTCCTTTTGGATCTCAATACAAAGTTCTCCTCGATATTCGAGGAGATCTATTCGATGTAATCTTTTTGCGATGTGTTTGTCGAGATCCGATGAATTATGGGTTTATGATCAAGATTATCTACGAACAATATTTGATTATTTTCTGAAATCTTTTATGTATGATTATAATATCCTTGCAAGTCTCTTCGAATTATTGGTTTGGTTTGGCCTACTAGATCTATAGTTCTTGCAGTGGGAGAAGTGCTTGGATTTGGATTCAATCTTGTAGTGTCCTTTCCCAGTGACAACAGGGGCAGCAAGGTATGTATTGTATTGTTGCCATCAAGGATAAAAAGATGGGGTTTATATCATATTGCTTGAGTTTATCCTTCTACATCATGTTATCTTGCTCAAAGCATTACTCTGTTCTTATGAACTTAATACTCTAGATGCATGCTGGATAGCAGTCGATGTGTGGAGTAATAGTAGTAGATGCAGAATCGTTTCGGTCTACTTGTCACGGACGTGATGCCTATATATAATGATCATGCCCAGATATTCTCATAACAATGCTCTTTTCTATCAATTGCTCGACAGTAATTTGTTCACCCACCGTAGAATTCTGTTATCATGAGAGAAGCCACTAGTGAAACCTATGGCCTCCGGGTCCATTCTCAACATATTAATCTTCCATCTACTTTACTTTGCTTTATTTAATTTATGTTCTTATACCAAAAATACCAAAAATATTATACAGTCCTATCTATCATATCTCACTTTCGTAAGTAACCGTAAAGGCATTGACAACCCCTTATCGCGTTGGCTGCGATGTTCTTATTTGTTTGTGCAGGTGCGAGGGACTCGCGAGTGGTCTCCTATTGGATTGATACCTTGGTTCTCAAAAATTGAGGGAAATACTTACACTACTGTGTTGCATCACCCTTTCCTCTTCAAGGGAATACAACGCAAGCTCGAGAAGTAGCAAGAAGAATTTCTGGCGCCGTTGCCGGGGAGGCTTATGCAAAAGTCATATACCAAGTACCTATCACAAACACTTATCCTTCGCACTACATTATTTGCCTCTGGTTTTCCTCTCCCCCACTTCACCCTTGACGTTTTATTCGCCCTTCTTTTTCCGTGTGTTTACCGTTCGCTTGTCTCTTGTTTGCTTGTGTGTTGGATTGCTTGCTTGTCATTATGGCTCAAAACAATACCAAATTGTGTGACTTTTCCAATACCAACAATAATGATTTATTAGCACGCCTATTGCTCCTATTACCGATGCTGAATCTTGTGAGATCAATGCTGCCCCTGTTGAATCTTCTCATGAAAGATCAATTTTCTGGCCTTCCTAGTGAAGATGCCGCTACTCATCTGAACAACTTTGTTGATTTGTGTGATATGCAAAAGAAGATGGATACAAATAATGATATTGTTAAATTAAAGCTATTTCCGTTTTCACTTAGAGATCATGTTAAAACTTGGTTTTCCTCTTTGCCTAGCAATAGTATTGATTCATGGAATAAGTGCAAAGATGCCTTTATCTCTAAGTATTTTCCTCTCACTAAGATTATCTCTGTTAGAAACGATATTATGAATTTTAAGCAACTAGATCATGAGCATGTTGCACAAGCTTGGGAGAGAATAACATTAATGATACGTAATTGCCCTACACATGGTTTGATCATATGGATGATTATACAAATAATTTATGCTGGCTTGAATTTTGCTTCTAGAAATCTTTTAGATTCGGCCAAGGGGTGCACTTTCATGGAAACCACCTTAGGTGAAGCTACCAAACTCCTAAATAATATTATGGTTAACTACTCTCAATGGCACACCGAAAGATCTACTAGTAAAATAGTGCATGCTATTGAAGAGATTACTGTTTTGAGTGGAAAGATGGATGAACTTATGAAATTATTTGCTACCAAGAGTGCTTCTTCTGATCCTAATGATATGCCTTTATCCATGTTGAATGAAAATAATAATGAATCTTTGTATGTGAATTTTGTTGTTAGGAATAATTTTGGTAACAATGCTTATAGAGGAAATTTTAATCCTAGGCCTTTTCCTAGTAATTCCTCTAATAATTATGGTAATTCCTACAATAACTCTTATGGAAATTTTGGTAAGATGCCCTCTGAATTTGAAACTAGCGTTAAAGAGTTTATGAATTCGTAGAAGAACTTCAATGCTTTCTTTGAAGAAAAATTGCTTAAGATTGATGAGTTGGCTAGAAACGTGGATATAATTACTCTTCATGTTGATTCTTTGAAACTTAGATCTATTCCACCTAAGCATGATATCAATGATTCTCTCAAAGCCATGAGAATTTCCATTGATGATTGCAAAGAATGAACCACTAGGATGCGTGCTAAAAAGGATTGCTTCATGAAAGCGTGTTCTTCTAATAATCATGAAAATAAAGATGAAGATCTAAAAGTTATTGATGTGTCTCCTATTATATCCTTGCTTTCTAGTATGAGTCTTGATAAATATGGGACTAGAGATTAGCCTACTTTATCTAAAAGGCGTGCCAATGATTCGGAGTTTTTAGATCTTGATGCTAAAATTGTTAAAAGTGGGATTGAAGAGATTAAAACTTTACATAGTGATGAATCCACTATTTTGGATTTCAAGGGATTCAATTATGATAATTGCTCTTTAATATATTATATTTCCTGGTTGCAATCCGTACTAAATTCTCTGCATGCTTATAGTCAAAATAAGGCTTTTACCAAACACATAGTTGATGCTTTGATGTGATCTTATGAAGAAAAACTTGAATTAGAAGTTTCTACCCCTAGAAAGCTTTATGATGAGTGGGAACCTACTATTAAAATTAAAATTAAAGATCATGAATGCTTTGATTTGTGTGATTTGGGTGCAAGTGTTTCTACAATTCCAAAAACTTTGTGTGATTTGTTAGGTTTCCATGAGCTCGATGATTGTTCTTTAGATTTGCATCTTGCAGATTCTACCATTAAGAAACCTATGGGAAGGATTAATGATGTTCTTATTGTTGCTAATAGGAATTATGTGCCCGTAGATTTCATTGTTCTTGATATAGATTGCAATCATTCATGTCCTATTATTCTTGGTAGACCTTTCCTTAGAACGATTGGTGCAATTATTGATATGAAGGAAGGAAATATTAGATTCCAATTTCCGTTAAGGAAAGGCATGGAACACTTTCCTAGAAATAAAATAAAATTACCTTATGAATCTATTATGAGAGTCACTTATGGATTGCCTACCAAAGATGGCAATACCTAGATCTATTCTTGTATCGTGCCTAGCTAGGGGCGTTAAACGATAGCGCTTGTTGGGAGGCAACCCAATTTTATTTTATTTGTTTTTGCTTATGTTTAAGAATAAATATTGCATCTAGCTTCTGTTTAGATGTGGTTTTGTGTTTTACTTAGTGTTTGTGCCAAGTAGAACCTTTGGGAAGACTTGTGTGAAGTTTATATGATCATGCTGTAAAAAACAGAAACTTTAGCGCTCACGAGATTGGCTGTAATTTTTTACTGGGGAGTGCTATTTAGTTGTTTATTTTTGAAGATGATTAATAGACAAATTCCACATGTTTACCAATTTATATCAATTTTTTAGGATTTACAGAAGTTTTCGAAAGTTACAGATTACTACAGACTATTATGTTGTTGACAGATTCTGTTTTTCGTGTGTTGTTTGCTTATTTTGATGAATCTATGAGTAGTATCGGGGGGTATGAATCATGGAGAAGTTGGAATATAGTAGGTTTAACACCAATATAAAAAAAGAATGAGTTCATTATAGTACCTTTGAGTGGTGGTTTGTTTTCTTATACTAACGGAGCTCACGAGATATTTGGCTAAGTTTTGTGTTGTGAAGTTTTCAAGTTTTGAGTATGGCTTAGATGGACTATGGAACAAAGAGTGGCAAAAGCCTAAGCTTGGGGATGACCAAGGAAACCCAAGGTAAAATTCAAGGACAACCAAAATCCTAAGCTTGGGGATGCCCCAGGAAGCCATCCCCTCTTTCGTCTTCATCTATCGGTAACTATACTCGGGACTATATTTTTATTCACCACATGATATGTGTTTTGCTTGGAGCGTCATATATAATTTGAGTCTTTTATTTTTAGTTTTCCATAATCATCCTTGCTGGACACACCTTTTGAGAGAGATAAATATGATTTAGAATTTATTAGAATACTCTATGTGCTTCACTTATATCTTTTGAGCTAGATAGTTTTGCTCTAGTGCTTCACTTATATCTTTTAGAGCACAGTGGTGGTTTTATTTTGTTGAAATTGTTGATCTCTCATACTTCACTTATATCCTTTTGACAATATTGTAGAACAGCATGGTAATGTGCTTTGGTTATAAAACTATTCCTAATATGATAGGCATCCAAGATGGGTATAGTAAAAACTTTCACATAAAGTCCATTGAATATGATGAGAAGTTTGATACTTGATGATTGTTTTGAGATATGAGGATGGTGATATTAGAGTCATGATAGTAGAGTAGTTGTGAATTTGAGAAATACTTGTGTTAAGGTTTGCAAGTCCCGTAGCATGCACGTATGGTAACCGTTGTGTGACAAATTTGAAGCATGAGGTATTTCATTGAGTGTCATCCATATAGAGTAATACTTTGTTCTAGTATCGAGTTGTAATATCGAGTTGTAAATCAATATAATTGTGATGATCATCATTATTAGAGCATTGTCCCAAATTAAAAAAAGGAAGGAAAAGGCCAAAGAAAAAAAAAGACACAAAAAAATCAAGAAAAGAAAGAAAAGAAAAAAGGGACAATGCTACTATCTTTCTCCACACTTGTGCTTCAAAGTAACACCATGATCTTCATGATGGAGAGTCTCTTGTTTAGTCACTTTCATATACTAGTGGGAATTTTTATTATAGAACATGGCTTGTATATTCCAACGATGGGCTTCCTCAAATGCCCCGGGTCTTCGTGAGCAAGCAAGTTGCATGCACACACACTTAGTTTCTTTTGTTGAGCTTTGATACATTTATAGCGCTAGTGCATTCGCTGCATGACAATCCCTACTAACTCACATTGATATCTATTGATGGGCATCTCCATAGCCTATTGATACGCCTAGTTGATGTGAGACCATCTTCCTCTTTTGTCTTCTCCACAATGACCACTCTATTCCACATAGTGCTATGTCCATCGCTCACGCTCATATATTGCGTGAAAGTTGAAAGAGTTTGAAAATATTTGATTATGAAACAATTGCTTTACTGAAACTGGGGTTGTGCATGATTGGAATATTTTGTGTGACAAAGATGGAGCATAGCCTAACTATATGATTTTGTAGGGATGAACTTTCTTTGGCCATGTTATTTTGAGAAGAGATGATTGCTTTGTTAGTATGCTTGAAGTATTATTATTCTTATGTCAACATGGACTTTTATCTTGAATCTTTCGGATCTGAACATTCATGCCACAACAAAGAGAAATTACATTAAGAATTATATTAGTTAGCATTCCACATCAAAAAATTTGTTTTTATCATTTACCTACTCGAGGACGAGCAGGAATTAAGCTTGGGGATGCTTGATACGTCTCCAACGTATCTATAATATTTTATTGTTCCATGCTATTATATATTCTGTTTTGGATGTTTAATGGGATTTATTATAAACTTTTATATTATTTTTGGGACTAACCTACTAACGCAAGGCCTAGTGCAAATTACTGTTCTTTTTGCCTATTTTAGTGTTTCGCAGAAAAGGAATATCAAACGGATTCCAAAAGGAATTAAACCTCCGGGAGAGTTATTTTTGGAACCGTATCTACCCAGAAGACTTGGAGTACAAGCAAAGGAACAAGAGAGGTGGCCACGAGGGTCCAGGGTGCACCCAGGGGGGAAGGCGCACCCCCACCCTCATGGGCCCCTCTGGCTCCCCCAATGCCCTCCTTCCTCCTATATATATCCATGTACCCTGAAAACATTGGGGCAACAGAGAAAACCCTAATTCCACCGCCGCAACCTTCTGTTCCTGTGAGATCCCATCTTGGGGCCTGTTCCGGAGCTCCACCGGAGGGGGAATCTACCATGGAGTGCTTCTACATCAACACCATAGCCTCACCAATGAGTTGTGAGTAGTTTACCATAGACCTTCGGGTCCATAGTTATTAGCTAGATGGCTTCTTCTCTCTTTTTGGATCTCAATACAAAGTTCTCCTCGATCTTCGAGGAGATCTATTCGATGTAATCTTTTTGCGGCGTGTTTGTCGAGATCCAATGAATTGTGGGTTTATGATCAAGATTATCAATGAACAATATTTGATTCTTTTCTGAAATCCTTTATGTATGATTATAATATCCTTGCAAGTCTCTTCGAATTATTGGTTTGGTTTGGCCTACTAGATCTATAGTTCTTGCAATGGGAGAAGTTCTTGGCTTTTGGTTCAATCTTGCGGTGTCCTTTCCCAATGAAAGCAGGGGCAGCAAGGCATGTATTGTATTGTTGCCATCGAGGATAAAAAGATGGGGTTTATATCATATTGCTTGAGTTTATCCTTCTACGTCATGTCATCTTGCTTAAATCATTACTCTATTCTTATGAACTTAATACTCTGGATGCATGCTGGATAGCGGTCGATGTGTGGAGTAATAGTAGTAGATGCAGAATCGTTTCGGTCTACTTGTCACGGACGTGATGCCTATATATAATGATCATGCCTAGATATTCTCATAACTATGCGCTTTTCTATCAATTGCTCGACAGTAATTTTTTCACCCACCGTAGAATTCCACTATCATGAGAGAGCCACTAGTGAAACCTATGGCCCCCGGTTCTATTCTCAACATATTAATCTTCCATCTACTTTACTTTGCTTTATTTACTTTCTGTTCTTATACCAAAAATACCAAAAATATTATACTATCCTATCTATCAGATCTCACTTTTCTAAGTAACCGTAAAGGGATTGACAACCCATTATCGTGTTGGCTGCGAAGTTCTTATTTGTTTGTGCAGGTCCGAGGGACTCGCGCGTGGTCTCCTACTGGATTGATAACTTATAATGCGGGGTGGAACCCTAGGTGGCCGATCTTTCACGAAAAGGAGGGATCCCGAGGATGAACACGAGGGGCACGAGGGCAAACACAAAAAGGGACAAGAAGAAAGCACTCAAATCAACAAGTGTAGGTCAAACAAATGCTAGATCCGAGAACACAAAGAGTGATACACGATCCACGACCAACTAAGGACGATACAAGTAGCGATACTCATCTCCGTGAGGAGGTCTTGATCTTTTTCTCCGTGGCGGAGGTCTTGAATCCGTGTGGATCTTCTCCGAGGATGCCGCGGTCTCTTGGGAGAGGAACCACTAAGGTTTTAGATGAGATATCACAAAGCTAACCCTAGAAAGTATGAGTGGAGTTCTATATATAAGCTAGGAGGGGCGAAGGGGTACATGGGCCTCGGCCCAAGGTCATGCACGCAGGCACGGTCCAGATGATCTGCATGTTGGTCCGGATGATCCGGGCTTTGGGGGTCCGGATGATCCGGGGCGGCGTCCGGATGATCCGGCAGTGTCTTCTCTGCAGCGGGAGGTCTGGATGTCCGACTCCTGGTCCGGACGTCCGGGTGTGGCCGGATGATCCGAGACTGGGTCCAGATGAGCCGGCTTCGGCGAAGTAGCTTCGGGTGTCGGGGTGCACATTATCCGGATCGTCCGGGCGGGGGTCCGGATCATCCGGGCTCTACCCGGATCATCCGGGCCTTCGTCCGGATCATCCGGCCAGTCAAAGACTTGGCAGATTTCTCCTCCCTCTTCCTTCTTCGATTCCTCTTGTTCCTTGGCTTCTCCATGGTTGCTCTCGAGGTGCATGAGTATGCATAGAGTTTCTGATGAGGGTAGCAGCCATTTCTCATGTGAATCGAAATGACGTTGAGAGAGGAGTGAAGTCACCTCGGTCTCGAGAGCTCGTGCTCGAGGGCGTGTCATGGGTCCACTCGGCACTTGGTGAGACGATGGTAGGTCCATGTGGATGACCTTGGGATGATCCGCATCACCTTGGTTCTAAAAAAGCTAAGGGAAATACTTACGCTACTGTGCTGCATTACCCTTTCCTCTTCGAGGGAATACAACGAAATCTCAAGAAGTAGCAGCGTCCCCCTACTGAACCATCAAGGGACCTCCTAGTCCCATAGGTGGCCGTGGTGTCCCCCGACATGTTTGGCGCGCCAGGTAGGGGGCTCGGTTGCGCGGACCTGAAGGCGTGTGCAGCGCATCATCTTCATTGCCGTCGTCATCTTCAACTGCGCCATCGACCATGGCGCCCAAGAAGAAACCTACTTCTTCGGCGCGTCCATCAACCTCAAAGGCTCCGTAGCCTGCGGCCTCTAATGTTGTGGGAGGTGCGGAGGCACACGAGGGTGCAGACACTACTGGGGATGTGGTTGGAGCAGGCGGCACCGTCACCAGTTCCCCCGCGGCCGACGCCGGAGCAAGAGGCTCCGGAGGAGAGCAGCATCAGCAACACCCCAACGGCCATGCTCCCCAAGGCCCAGGCAAAGTGGCTACTCCGTCTGCGCCCCTTCTGCCCGCCGGCGAGCACAGCCGCAGCAACGGCGCTCGTACCGGGGCGAATCACCGTCCTCTGACCGTTCCCACCACAGGTGCGGTCGTAGCATCTGCGCCTCCCCGGGACGTGTTGACCAGGACGCTGCGCTCGATGGAGCCGCTGGCCCTCGTGCGCCTTTGCTGCACCACCCTGCCATCCAGGTGGTCGCCCTGCAGCAGCGGGGGCGCACTGCCACCATTGCTGGCACTGTAAGGAGCCGGGCGACGGTACGATCGACTTCTTCAACACCCATGCCAAATATAGCCTCGAAGGCCATGGCGCGGGTTCAGCTATTGCTGAGATTTCTGCCAGCAACCGAGCAGATGGACGAATGGTATGCCACCATCCAAAGTCTGCTCGGTTTCTCCAAAGCTCGGGGCTCACAGCGCATTAACCCGCCACGGCCTCCCCAAGCGACAACAACAAGCTCGTGCGGCTGGCTGTACGGATGGAGTCGTCCCCACGGTGCAGTCCCTGCCACGGCAAGCGCGGCAGAATCAAGACCACAACGACGTTTCGATGGCCTCTTCTGACCCTCGAGCGTGTCCAGGCCAGCGTCGAGCCCCGAAGGATAGGCGGAGAGGATACACGTGCGTCACCGTCGAGCAACGATGTGGCAACCTCTGCCAGACCAACGGGTGCGACGGCCCCGACGTCGACGAGCCCGTGCTCGGTATCGGTGGGTGCCAACCTTTCAAGGTTGGTTACCCTGCATTTACTCATGAGCTGCGGAAAGTCCTTTGGCCGTCCATTGGCACGTTCAAGACCGATTTACCTGAGAAGAATGACGAGAGGTTGAACCCGGCAGACTTCCTAAGCATCTACACCATCGCTGTTCAGGCTGTCGGAGGAAGAGATGAGAAGGTGTTTGCCAACTACTTTCCTTTGGCCCTCAAGTCCAATGTGAGGTCTTGGCTGATGCACCTGCCGGAGAACTCCATTTCGTCATGAGCTGACCTGTGCCACGAATTCATCGGCGCCTTCACCGGTGGCCACAAAGAACCTGGCAGACCTAGCGACATGCAGCTTGTCGAACAGAAGGAAGGAGAAACCCTCCGTAAGTATTTTCAAAGATTCAACAAAGTTCATAGAAATATCCCAAATATCCATCCGGCAGCTATGATAGCTGCCTTCCACTCCAATGTGCGCAACCGCCAGATCTGTTCTAAGATGAATGTGTGATTGCCCAAGAGTGTGAAGGAGCTCTACATGCTTGTGGATAAGTGTGCTCAGATGGAGGAGGGAAGGAAGTTGCCCAGAGAGGAAGATTGCATCAATGTTGATTCATAGGATGATGATGAATCAACCAGTTAAAGAAGAGCAAGAAGCACTGTAAGAAGCGGAGAGATAAGGTAGTGATGACTATCGAATGATCGATTATGCCAAGTACCGGCAAGAAGACCAAAGCTAATGCCCCCGGCAAGGAAGCTTCCATGTGCACTAACTACCGGGAAGCCGTTGTTGCCGAGAAAGCCGAGAAAGGTGATGGGACGTATTGCAAGATTCACCGGACCAAGGGCCATGACCTTCAAGAGTATCATCAGGTTGAGAAGCTTGTCAAGAGACAGAGAGCAGAGTATTAGAAGAGTGATAAGGAAAAGAGTCAGAATGATGCTGGTGGTAAGGGACGAGGTGGTGAAGTACATTGCCCCGGAAAACCCCTTCGAAACCAAGGAAAGCTCACCAGAGGTAGAGAAAAGGGAATATGTGATGATGAGAGTGATGGTGGGGATGGAGAGAAAACCATTGCGCAAGGGTTTCAGAAGGCCACTGACGCCTTGTGCATTGACGGAGGTGCATATCTGCACTGTAATGCCCAGTATGAGATTATACCTCCTACGTGTCGAGGCACGACTTAAAGGTATAAGCTCATACTAGAATGATCTCAAGTATGGTATCTTTGCATGACCCATGTAAAATAGGGATGAAATTGCAAAAGAGTAGTTGGCTTACACTTGCCACGTCACACAATTCATTACATAAGCAATCATCATCCAAATAACATCACAGTCCGACTACGGACGAAGATCCAAATGAAAGATACCAAATAACTAAGCCACAAGGTCCGAATCGCCCCTAGTAGAAGCCACTACTGATCCTCTGGGTAAGACACATAGTATCGCCCACGTTCTTCATCGAACTCCGAGTACAGCTCTGTGCCGTCACCTGTGTAGTTCACCATAGTACCTGCATCTGGTGTTGTGTAGAATCTGTGAGCCACGGAGGACTCAGCAATCCCGTTCCCGGGTAGTAAAACTATCTAAGCCTTGGGTGTGGAACAAGGCTGAAGAACAAAGGCTGCAGCTGCACTAGCACTATCTTACGTGTTTAGAGTGAGAAGAGAAGTGCCACGAGCGTCAAAGTGATCACGAAGTGATCCTATCTAAGCATGTCAAACATAACCCCACCGTGTTCACTTCCCGAACCCCTTTCGGAAAATGACCGTCACGGTTACTCACGCTGGTAGTGTATTCTGAACATGGTGTCAAGTTTTCTTCAAGCGGATATTAACAAATTCCCATCTGCCACATAACCGTGGGCATGGCTTTCGAAAGATCAAAACCCTGCAGGAGTGTCCCAACTTAGCCCATCACAAGCTCACGATCCGCGGAATCGCAACTCCAAGGTGGGAAGACCCAAGTATTCTCGGAATCCTGTGCTCAAGATATTCCGACTAAGGTAAAACTAATCCAGCAAGACCCCCCGGCATGCCGACACCCTGATAGTAGCCGCGCGTATCTCGTCTTAGGCCACGACCGGATGGGTGATCCTATAGGTTTTTACCAGCCCTCGGGTTCCCTCAAGGTGGCCCCGCATAACCCCCAGTTTGGACCAACACTCATGTGGAGCACTGGCCCGGGTTGTTGATTAAGAAAAGGGTTTATAACTCCCTATGCAAGTTTTAGTTGTTAGGTAAATGTAAAACCAATGTCGGGCCTTGCTGGAAAAGCTTTAGCGCTAAGTGGTTTATCGAGGGGTCCATTAACCCCAACCATGTTAGGGACGCATAATCAAGGAACATAACACCGGTTTATAGGGTTCCTAGGGAGGTATGAGTGGAACAAAACACCAAGCAAGAGGCTTATCCATCCACCCATTGCCAAGTATATAGATGATTTATTTAACAGATTATATAGTGTGATATCCCAACAATAACTTCAACATGAAGCAAGAATCTTCAAATCTTCTCCTGCAACTAGCAATGCTATAAGAGGGGCCGAGCGAAGCTTACGTAGCCAATCAAAGGTTTGCTAGGTTGGGTGGTTAGAGAGATTCATGGCTACAATAGGAGGCTGACAAACAAACATGGGCATCGAGGAAATAAGCTAAAGAGCGAGACATCTAGCAATAGGCAAAGATAGTAATGATATCTGGGTCAGGTCATCTTGCCTGTCGAGTCGTCGATGGGATCGTAAGACGGCTCCTCGTACTGACCTCGGTAGGACCCTCGTTCTCGGTCTCGGCTCCCGGCTCTACTCAACACAAGAACACGACATGACACAAAATCAAACAAGGTGCAATACACAATCAACATGATGCAAGACAAGTCTATATGATGCATTTCATGGCAAGGGATGAAGCACACAAGAACAACACAAAACAACAAGTTTAAATGAGGCCGGAATCAACATTTAGCAAATTTGGTAAGTCCTCATATGCATATTTTGAAATTGGTCCATATCTGAAAAACCTTAAGTTGAAGTTGTTAAACAGCAAGTTAACATGCACCATGATGATCTACATGAAATTCTAGTCAAGTTTCGTATAATGTTTGTTTAATTCGGAGCTACGGTCTAGAAGATATGAGCAAAACAAGACAAGCAAGGCAACGGTGCAAGATGCATCCAAACATCAAGGAAACACACTCCAAAGATGTGAACAACATGGTATTATGATTCTACATGCAAAATCACACAAGTTTCATATAGGGCACGCTCAAAACGGAGCAACGGTTCAACACATACACACGAAACAAGATACAATGCAAAGCTGAAGTTAACAGCCACATAACAACTTTGGAGCAAGAGATATATACACTACAGCACCCAAACATGATGACAAGAAGCATGTATGTGAAGTAGACATGTTACTTAACAAGTATGAACATAGAACACACCCAAAAACCTACTGGAACACAATTAACCAAGCATGGCAAGTTGCAATAAAATTATCCAGACTTGGCCAAAATCTGGGAAGGCAAAAACATCATCACGATGCTACCTTCGGAGGCACAAAACAACATGCATATCAACTCCACTAAGTATATAAAGATCATGGACATGTAGTAGACATATCCTACAGCAAACAACTCCATTGGAGCAACTCCATAGGAGGCATGGATCAATAGCAACAAGTTACACCAAATTGATCATGCTGATAAAAACCTGACAGGCATAATTTATAGCAACTTGAGAGCAAGAAATAAATAAACTACAGCATGCCATATGTGCAAGTAAGGGCATGAATGGATAGGCAAAAACATGGAAAACAAGGAATGATCATGGGCCACTCCAAAACAAGCATGGAATTGAGTGGGGCATCAAGCAAACATAACATCAGGTTAAAACAGATTCCAGACTTAGCAGTTTTTTCACTAATTATAAAACAGTAACATTGGCATGGCATGTTCACAAGCTTGTTTAAGTCACCTCAAGGAATATCCTGGAAAGTGGTTTGCACCACAACAAAGAACATATGATGGTGCTTCTAAAACATATTGACATGTGACATGGGGACAAACACATCAATAGCAAAGAGCACTTCAAATCAGCATCTCATAACAAGTTTCGGCACTTAACAACCACATGCACTTTTGCATCAGAGATTAACATGGCAATATGGCACCTAACATGAATGCTACATCAACCATCATGTAGAGCACTTCACAATGAAGATTTTGACATACCATATGCTCCATTTGGATAAACATGCACCAAGTTATCACATCTCAAACATGGCATAAAATTAACAAGTAACAGCAGTTTATAACAAGTAGCACTTTTGTCACGATGATTAGGTCATCAAGATGATCTCAAACAAGCATGCCACAATGATACAAAATGTAGAGCACATCACCACGATCATTTTGACATATCATATGCACAAAACGGATCTACAAGCGAGAAGTTACAGCCATGCAAAGGAGGCAACAAAATATAGCAGATTCCTGGGACATAGTCGAATTTCTAACTCTGGAAAAAAAAACATGAGCGCACAATAACTATAAAACGCACGTGCGAGGCTTAGGCGGGAGCTCACCCTGGGCTTCGGCCCAAAAGGACGGAAAGTCGGTGGGCCGGAAGCGCTGGGCCTGGAGGAGGCCCACGACGGCGGATCGGGAGGAGCAAGCGTCCCCATCCTTGCGGTGACGCCGACGGGGAGACAGAGGTTCTCTGCGGTGGCGGGGTGGATGGATCCAGCCGGCGAGGAGGCGTGGAGGCAGATCAGAGGTGCGGCGGCGGATCCGCGGTCCGGGGCGGCGACGGCGGACGACTTGGCCGGCGGCGGCGGTTGGAGCGGTCGGCGGGCTGCTCCCGGCGGCGGGCGGCGAGGCCCCGCGGCGCCGGCATCGAGGTCCTCGGCGGCGGACGGGCGCCGGAGCAGAGCCGCGGTGGCTCGGGCGGAGGCGGTCGAGCTCGCAGGCCGGGGGTCCCTGGCCGGCGGGGAAGTGGGCACAGCGGTGGCGGCGAATGGGGGCTCGACATGTGGCGAAGTGGGCGCAAGTCGGACACATCCGGCCGGGTTGGACGTGTCCGGCGGAGGCACGGAGGAGGTTGCTAGGGTTTGCCCAAAAAATGGACGTGGGGAGGCTAATTTATAAATTCTGGGAGCTAGGAAGGTCCAAATGGGGTGCGGTTTTCGGCCACACGTTCATGATCCGACGACCGAGATGATGGGAAGGGTTGTGCTGGGTTAGTGGGCTGTTGTGGAGGGGGTCTTGGGCCTAAAATGAAGAGGTGTTTTTAGGCCACTAAGTTAACCGTTGGAGTACCAAACGAACTCCAAACGCGATGAAACTTGACAGGCAGCCTACACGTACCAAAACAACAACGCACGACAAGTCTCACCTCATTCCGGAAACGTTACACGGCCACACAAGAAAGAAGGACTCGGGAATGCCACGGGCACGTGTGTGAGTGTCGGAACTCGAAACGGACAACGGGAAGAGACGAGTGGAACCGGGTGCAAGTGACAACACGAATGCAATGCAATGCACATGATAACATGACATGGATGAAATGCACACACGCACACGACAAAACGAAGAAACCCGAAATGAAAGAAGAGCCCGGAATGGAATTGATGAAGTCAAAGTTTCATATATTTCCATAATTGGAAAGTGTTACATCTGGGGCATTACATGCGCGCCTCTCACCGTCAACGCAAGCGGTGGACACGAGAAGTCAATGGCATGAAGCCAACACCAGAGGCCCGGAAGCCACTCAAATGGTCCCGTACGACCATCATCTTTGACGAGGAGGATCATCCTTGTCGTAGCACTACGGTTGGATGCTTTTCATTGTTGGTCTCCCCAACAATCGGCAACCTCAAGGTCACAAAGAGTTTGGTGGATGGCGGGGCCGGGTTTAATCTGATTTCCCTCGCAGTTATCAGCAAGCTTCAGATAGCAGAGGAAGAGCTAGAGGTTACCGGCATGTTTCATGGAGTTAATCCCGGTAGGAGTCATGCTAAGGGAAAGATCACATTGCCAGTAACGTTTGGGGGAGAATTGAACTACCAGACTGAGAGGATTGTGTTTGATGGTTGTTCTCCCCCTGCCGTACAACGGGAT
Organism: Secale cereale; assembly: GCA_902687465.1. Classification (NCBI taxonomy): domain Eukaryota; kingdom Viridiplantae; phylum Streptophyta; class Magnoliopsida; order Poales; family Poaceae; genus Secale; species Secale cereale. Next base: position 357,048,099 of record LR738710.1, read on the forward strand.
TCTTGGATGCCCAGCACTGTCTAAATTCATGGCGGCATCCCACTATGCCTACAAAACCTTGAAGATGCTTGGGCCACTGAGAGTTATCACTATCCCATAAGATGAGAAGTATGCAATCATTTGTGTGGACAAGATGTACCGGGATGTAGTCACGGTTGAGGCAGCGGCAAGCAACAGTTCCCGCCAAGGAATGTAAAGGAAATAAGAATGATTGTAGGACTTTTGACAAGGAGTCCGAGAAGCGTGCCCCCACCCAGTGCACGACACCCGTTAGCGACGTGCTGGAGTGTTCCTACAGCAAGAGATCCAGGCTTGCTGCACCCCAAGTTAAGAAGGTCCCGACAGGGCTAGCTTACGTTGATAATACTTTCACTATCAGCGCCATCCTGGATGACAAATAGGAAAGCGCACTCATTGCCTTCCTGTGGGGGAATATATATGTGTTTTCCTGGCAACCATCTGATATCCCGGTGTTCCTAGGGAGGTAATCGTGCACCACCTTGTTGTCTTCCCACATGCCCGACCTATCAAGCAGAAAGTCCAGAAGCAGGCCTTGGAGAGGCAACAGTTCATTGCAGAAGAGATTAAGAAACTTGAGGCAGCTTGTTTGGTTAGAGGAGTGTTGCATCCAATGTGGTTGGCAAATCAAGTGGTAGTCCGGAAGGCTAAAGGGAAGTGGAGGCTTTGCATAGATTTCACAGATATCAACAAGGCTTTCCTGAAGGACCCATTTCCCTTGCCGCGTATTCATCAGATTGTGGATTCCACTTTAGGTTGTGATTTGCTCTCCTTTCTGCATGCATACTCTGGGTATCACCAAATCTTCATGTCTAAGGAAGATGAAGAGAAGATGTCATTCATCACTCCATGTGACCAAGGATAGGGCCACCCTTATTCGGGATTTGGAGGAGACATTTGCTAAACCTGTGCAAGATCAATTTGAAGCTCAACCCGGAAAAGTGTGTATTTGGTGTTCCCTATGGCAAGCTACTTGGGTTCTTTGTATCCCATCGCGGGATCAAAGCCAACCCTGACAAGATCAAGGCTATCGAGAAGATCCAAGCACCAAGGACAGTTAAGGATGTGAGACGTCTAACAGGATGAATTACCGCACTAAGCAGATTCATCTCCAAGTCAGACGAGCACGCCCTACTGTTCTTCAAGATTTTTGAAGAAGGCAGGACCCATGAAGTGGAACCTGGAAGCAGATGCAGCTTTGCAAGAGTTGAAGGCCTATTTGTTTTCTGTGCCTACCTTGGTTGCTCCCAAGCCCCAGGAGCCGTTGTTGCTGTACTTAGCGGTAACCAATGAAGTGGCAGTGCAGCCTTGGTAGCACAGCGAGAAGTAGATGAGGCAGAGAGTGAACAGAGGCCGGCAGGGCTAGAAAAGGATCAGGACAACAGTGAGCACAATAGCGAGAGCAACCCCAAGGACGCGGCAAGTAAGAAAGTGGTGCACCGCCCAGTGTACTTCGTCAGCTCCCTGTTACAGGGGGCTAGATCAAGGTACTCTCGCATGCAAAATTTGATCTTTGGTCTCATCATGGCCTCAAGGAAACCGCACCATTACTTCCAAGCCCATGAGATCACGGTTGTCACTCATTTCCCATTGCAAAGGATACTCCGAAACCCTGAGGCTACTAGCAGAATAGTGGAGTGGGCTTTGGAGTTATCCAGCTTTGGTTTGAAGTTTGAGGGCACATCAACTATTCAGAGCAGGGCATTGGCAGGGTTTACTGCAGAATGGATGCCAACCCCTGATGAGGAGATAACGGAGACAGTTATCCCCGACAAGGAATCACCCCAAGAATGGATATGTATTTCGATGGTTCTTTTTCCCTACAAGGTTCAGGAGCTGGCGGGCTTCTCGTTGCCTCCTTCGGAGAGCACTTGAAGTACGTCGTCCAAATGCATTTTGCCTAGGAAGAAGCAACCAACAATACAGCTGAGTATGAAGGGTTCATTGTTGGGCCGAGGATTTCAATGGAATTGGGAATTAAGAAACTAATCATTCGAGGAGATTCACATCTTGTGGTGAGACAAGTCAACAAGGATTATCAAAGTCCCTTGATGGAGGCGTACGTCGAGGAAGTGAGGAGATTGGAGGAGCACTATGATGGATTGTAAACAGAACACGTACCCCATACGGAAAACAGCATAGCTAATCATCTGTCAAAGTGTGCTGTGTAGAAGCTTCTTGTGGAACTAGGAACTTTTGTTCTCCATATCACTCAGCCCTCCATATTCCCAACAACAATGGCCCAGAAAAGGAGAAAGTTGGACACCGTTAAGCCACTCCCGGTAGAGCCGTCCGCTCCCGGCAGAGACCCTGCCGGAAATAACTCCTCACAGCCCGCCAGACCACCCCCTCTAGCTGGGTCCATGGACCCCGTGAACAAGGCTTGTGCTCCCACAGCAGAGGAGGTGGCACTAGTCCTCGTTACCGAGCCCCAGGCTCCAACTTGAGCAAGGCACATTGTCCACTTCCTCCGAACTAAGAGCTTCCCGACAACCAAGATGAAGCTGAAAAAGTAGCCCGGAGGGCCAGTATGTACCAGTTTGACGATGACACTCTGTATAGAAGGAGGCCCAACTGTATGAAAGTGAAGTGTATCTACCGGGAAGTAGGAAAGGAACTACTAGCTGAAATACACAAAGGCATGTTCGACTCCCACATTGGATCAAGGGCATTAGTTGGGAAAGCATTCTGACAAGGATTCTATTGGCCCACAACCCTCCAAGATGTGGTCAAGCTCATCACGAAATGTGTAGCCTGCCAGTTCCATTCCAAGAAAACCCACCTGCTTGCCCAAGCTCTTCAGACAATCCCTCTCTCATGGCCGTTTTCGGTCCGGGGGCTCGATATCCTCGGCCCTTTCCCCCCAGCTGTCGAGGGCTTGGAATTCTTGTTCGTTGCCATCGACAAGTTTATAAAGTGGACGGAAGTAGCTGCCGTGAGAAAGGTGACTGCACAGTCAGCTATCAAGTTCTTGAAATATCTGGTGTGTCATTTTGGAGTTCTGGCAAGGATCATTACCGACAACAACACCTAGTTCACAAGTCGTTCCTTCATGCAAAATGTTCATGCCCTCAGATGCAAGATCTCATTCGCCCCTATGGCACCCCCCCCGGAGCAATGGACAAGCTGAGAGAGCGAACGCTGAAGTGTTGCATGGACTCAAGACAAGAACCTTTGATACGCTCTAGAAGACTGACAGGCGGTTGATCGAGGAGCTGCCGGTAGTTCTCTGGTCCCTCAGAATGACACCAAACCGAGCTACCGGGCAGACTCCCTTCTCCCTGGCCTATGGGGCAGAAGCAGTTATCCCCATAGAACTCATTTACGGGTCGCCTCCAGTGCTTGGCTATGATGAAGTAGCGCAAGTTGAGCACCGGCCTGATGACGCTATGCTACTCGAGGAGAACCTTCTCCAGGCTGCTATGCATGCTGCATGCTATCAGCAAGCCCTGCATCGCTATCGTAGCCGCAGGGTTCATGACCGGTGTTTTGCGGAACGTGACCTTGTCCTTAGGCGTGTTCAGTCCGCCAAGGGTACACACAAGTTATTACCAAATTGGGAAGGCCCTTACCTAGTAGTACGAGTCATTAGACCTAGCGCAGTCCGTCTAGAGACCGGAGATGGCATTAAATTGCAAAACTCATGGAATATTGAGCATCTTCGTAAGTTCTATCCATAAGGCGCGGCTGTCGGGCCCTGCCGGGCAGCCACCCATTGTACATGCCTTGCCTCAGTTGCATCTAACCCCTTGTACAAGCCGGGGTGATGACCCCACGCAAGAAAAAAATAAAGAAGCGCAGCAGGGCCCCCCCACCCAAGGTTGCATGCATGCATGAGCATTCCAGGATCACTGCATAAGCATTTCATGAGCATTTGCATATGCATATAGATAGGATTGCATCCTGCATTTATTCTCATCTACATGACGTTATAGGTTCCTGTCGTGAACTTGGCTTTGACGAGGAGTTGAGAAGATTGCATGGCACTGCAATCCCCAGCAAGCCAAACAGATAAGTTCTACCTCCTGTCTATTAGTGTTCTGTAAGCTATAACTTGTGCATAAGAAAACCTCTCCACTCTCTTGAGGCTTGGTGAAAGTGCAACTATCCCTGGGTGGTTTTGGTAATTCCTAACAACATATAGTTCATTGAACTAATGCTATTTCAAGATAAATATTTCAGGAAAGTTCAATGATTGGCATGGCATGGATTAGGAATGTGGACCCCTCAAAATGCTAAGGACACATATTGGCTCAAGCTCAAGACTCTAAATTTTCTATTTTAGTGATCCAAGATCACATTATGTCCATAGGAAAGCCAATACTATTAAAAGGGGATGAGGTGTTGCTTAATGGGTTTCTTGCTCAAAGTGCTTAGTGATATGATCCAAAACCCTTAACCACTTTCTCACATCCACATATGTCCCAAACCAAAAGTCAAACTCAGCCCCACCAAAACATTCTATCCGGCGCCACTGAGTTCAATTGACATAGCCACTGCCAAACCCTAATCATTTCGGTCTCACCAAAAGGGATCTTGGTCTCACCGAGATGGGATTGCAAACTCTCTGTTTCCCTTCGTAACATTTCAGTCTCACTGAGTTCGCAATGAAAACTCTCTGTTTCCCCTTCGTAACGTTTCGGTCCAACCGATACAAGCAAATCGGTCCCACCGAGTTTGCCTGACCAACTCTCTGTAAGCTCATTACCAAAATCGGTCCTGCTGAGTTTGCGTAATCGGTCTCTCCGAGATTACGTTATTCCCTAACCCTAATGAAATCGGTCCTACCGAGTTGATCATATCGATCCCACCGAAATGCCTAACGGTCACATTATGAACTAAATCGGTTTGACCGAGTTTGGTAAATTGTGTGTAACAGTTAGATTTTGTGTGGAGGCTATATATACCCCTCCACCCACTCTTCATTCGAAGAGAGAGTCATGAGAACATACCTACACTTCCAACATACATGTTCTGAGAGAGAACCGCCTACTCAAGTGTTGAGATCAAGATATTCCATTCCTACCATATGAATCTTGTTCTTTAGCCTTCCCAAGTTGCTTTCCACTCAAATTATTCTTACACCATATCCAAATCTTTGAGAAACTGTTTGAGTGTTGGGGATACTATCATTTGAAGCATTTGAGGAAGGAGTTCATCATCAACACACCGTCTATTACCTTTTGGAGAGTGGTGTCTCCTAGATTGGTTAGATGTCACTTGGGAGCCTCTGACAAGATTGTGGAGTTGAACCAAGGAGTTTGTATGGGCAACGAGATCGCCTACTTCGTGAAGATCTACCCTAGTGAGGCAAGTCCTTTGTGGGCGATGGCCATGGTGGGATAGACAAGGTTTCTTCTTCGTGGACCCTTCGTGGGTGGAGCCCTCCGTGCACTCGCACAGCCGTTACCCTTCATGGGTTGAAGTCTCCATCAACGTGGATGTACGATAGCACCACCTATCGGAACCACGACAAACAAAACCGTGTCTACACTTGCGTTTGCTCCTCCAAACTCCTCCTGTTAAATTCATATGCAATTGCTTTACATTCCGCTGCTATACTCTTAGAATTGCATGTGTAGGTTGATTGCTTGACTTGTGCTAAGTTGCTAAAATCTGCAAAGAATTAAATTTGGGAAAAGGCTAGATTTTTATTTGGTCAAGTAGTCTAATCACCCTCCATCTAGACATACTTTCGATCCTACAAGTGGTATCAGAGCTTTGGTCTCCATTTGCCATGATTTCCATAGCTTTGATAATCATAGCCTTGGTTTCACAACCTAGGAGAGTATGGCGTCTAGCGAGGGAAGTTACCACCGTAGAGGTCCTTACTTTGATGGTACTTATTTTGCTAGTTGGAAGCATAAGATGAAAATGCATATTCTTGTATATAACCCCGCCGTTTGGGCTATTGCGTGTATTGGTTTGCAAGGTGAATTCTTTGATGGGAATGAAGCATCCGTGGAAGAGTTGAAGATGCTGCAATACAATGCTCAAGCTTGCGATATCCTCTTCAACGGATTGTGCCCCGAAGAATTCAACAAAATAAACCGTCTTGAGAATTCAAATGAAATTTGGGACAGTTTGATTGATATGCACGAAGGTACCGACTTCTTCAAGGAATCCAAGTTGGATGTTCTTCAAAGTCAACTTGACAAGTTCAAAATGAAGGATCGTGAAGTTGTCGCTGAAATGTACTCTAGGCTTGCTCTCATCACAAATGAGATTGCCAGCTTAGGAAGTGAAGAGATGACCGATAGATTCATCATCAAGAAGATCCTAAGAGCCTTGGATGGAAAATATGATATCGTGTGCACATTGATCCAAATGATGCCCAATTACAAAGATCTCAAGCCAATGGAAGTCATTGGAAGAATTGTTGCTCATGACATGTCACACAAAGATAAAGAAGAGCTTCACAACAAGTCTAGTGGTGCTTACAAAGCCTCACGTGATGCTCCTACATCATCAAGTGAGAAACAAGTCTTCAATGAAGAATTGAGCTTAATGGTGAAGAACTTCAACAAGTTCTACAAGAATAGAAGCAAAGAGAGAAGTTCCAAGTCAAGGTCCTACATGACAAGAGTTCTTCTAGTCGTGATCAGAATTGCTACAATTGTGGAAGACCCGGACACTACTCCAATGAGTGTACGACTCCCCACAAGAGAAGAGAATACTCACCTAAAAGGAGAAGTAGAAGAGAAGAATCACCACCAAGAGAGAGAAGGAGTAGAGATGATTGTTATGAACGAAGACCCTCTCGTAGAAGCAAGGATTCAGAAAGGAAGGACAAATCATCAAGGAGCTATACAAAATGAAGACATCAAGCTCATGTTGGTGAATGGGTATCCGGTTCCGACTCCGATGACCACTCCGAGAGAAGCAATTACTCCGACTCCGAAGATACTCAATATGAAGGTGTTGCTGAAATTTCTCTTGTGTCAACCAACTCCTACGACATATTTGACTCACCAAATGAAAGAATTGGAAAATGCTTCATGGCTAAAGGCCCCAAGGTATCACACCCCGAGTATCTTGATTTCAATAGTGATGAAGATGACTTGCTAGGAGATGATGATTGACTTGTTGGTAGAAATAGTGATGAAACCTATGAAGATATTGCTATTGATCATGCTAATTAAGATAAAACGAACGACAATGATAAGGAGAAGATTGAGCGTCTAACTAAAGAACTAAACACTCTTAAGTTAGCTCATGAAACTACCTTGGAAGATCATCGAGAACTTTTAAAGACTCATGAGAAGTTACACTTTGAAAAGCTCAACCTTGAGCAAGAACATGAGTTCTTAAGATAAATCAATGATGATCTTCGCAAGAAATGTTCTTCTTACATTGCCAAGCGTTTACTATACTATCCTATCTATCATATCTCACTTTCGTAAGTGACCGTAAAGGGATTGACAACCCCTTATCACGTTGGCTATGAAGTTCTTATTTGTTTGTGCAGTTGCGAGGGACTCGCGCGTGGTCTCCTACTGGATTGATACCTTGGTTCTCAAAACCTGAGGGAAATACTTACGCTACTGTGCAGCATCACCCTTTACTCTTTGAGGGAATACAACGCAAGCTCGAGAAGTAGCAAGAAGAATTTTTGGCGCTGTTGCCGGGGAGGCTTACGCAAAAGTCATATACCAAGTACCTATCACAAACCCTTATCCTTCGCACTACATTATTTGCCTCTCATTTTCCTCTCCCCCACTTCACCCTTGCCGTTTTATTCGCTCTTCTTTTTCCGTGTGTTTACCGTTCGCTTGCTTCTTGTTTGCTCGTGTGTTGGATTGCTTGCTTGTCACTATGCTCAAAACAATACCAAATTGTGTGACTTTTCCAATACCAACAATAATGATTTTATTAGCACTCCGATTTCTCCTATTACCAATGATGAATCTTGTGAGATCAATGCAGCTCTGTTGAATCTTGTCATGAAAGATCAATTTTCTTGCCTTCCTAGTGAAGATGCCGCTATCCATCTAAACAACTTTATTGATTTGTGTGATATGCAAAAGAAGAGGGATACGAATAATAATATTGTTAAATTGAAGCTATTTCCATTTTTACTTAGAGATCATGCTAAAACTTGGTTTTCCTCTTTGCTTCGAAATAGTATTGATTCATGGAATAAGTGCAAAGATGCTTTTATCTCTAAGTATTTTCCTCCCGCTAAGATTATCTCTCTTAGAAACGACATTGTGAATTTTAAGCAACTAGATCATGAGCATGTTGCACAAGCTTGGGAGCGAATGAAATTAATGATACGTAATTGCCCTACACATGGTTTGAACTTATGGATGATTATACAACAAAATTGTGCTGGCTTGAATTTTGCTTTTAGAAATCTTTTAGATTCGGCCGCGGGAGGCACTTTCATGGAAACTACCTTAGGAGAAGCTACCAAACTCCTACATAATATTATTGTTAACTACTCTCAATGGCACACCGAAAGATCTACTAGTAAAAAAGTGCTTGCTATTGAAGAGATTAGTGTTTTGACTGGAAAGATGGATGAACTTATGAAATTATTTGCTACTAAGAGTGCTTCTTCTGATCCTAATGATATGCATTTATCCACGCTGATTGAAAATAATAATGAATCTTTGGATGTGAATTTTGTTGGTAGGAATAATTTTGGTCACAATGCTTATAGAGGAAACTTTAATCCTAGGCCTTTTCCTAGTAATTCCTCTAATAAATATGGTAATTCCTACAATAAATCTTATGGAAATTTTGGTAAGATACCCTCTGAATTTGAAACTAGTGTTAAAGAGTTTATGAATTCGCAAAAGAATTTCAATGCTTTGCTTGAAGAAAAATTGCTTAAGATTGACGAGTTGGCTAGAAACGTGGATATAATTACTCTTGATGTTGATTTTTTGAAACTTAGATCTATTGCACCTAAGCATGATATCAATGAGTCTCTCAATGCCATGAGAATTTCCATTGATGAATGCAAAGAAAGAACCGCCAGGATGCGTGCTAAAAAAGAGTGCTTTATGAAAGCGTGTTCTTCTAGTTATCATGAAAATAAAGATGAAGATCTGAAAGTTATTGATGTGTCTCCCATTAGATCCTTGTTTTCTAGTATTAAGTTTGATAAAGATGGGATTGGAGATGAGTCTACTTTAGTTAAAAGGCGTCCCAATGATTCGGAGTTTTTAGATCTTGATGCTAAAATTGTTGAAAGTGGGATTGAAGAGATTAAAACTTTGCATAGGGATGAACCCACTATTTTGGACTTCAAGGGATTAAATTATGATAATTGCTCTTTAATAGATTGTATTTCCTTGTTGCAATCCGTACTAAATTCTCCGCATTCTTATAGTCAAAATAAAGCTTTTACCAAACACATAGTTGATGCTTTGATGCAATCTTATGAAGACAAACTTGAATTAGAATTTTCTATCCCTAGAAAGCTTTATGATGAGTGGGAACCTACTTTTAAAACTAAATTTAAAGATCATGAATTATTTGCCTTGTGTGATTTGGGTGCAAGTGTTTCTACTACCCCAAAAACTTCGTGTGATTTGTTAGGTTTCCATGAGCTTGATGATTGTTCTTTAAATTTGAATCTTATGGATTCTACCATTAAGAAACCTATGTGAAGGATTAATGATGTTCTTATTGTTGCCAATAGGAATTATGTGCCCGTAGATTTCATTGTTCTTGATATAGATTGCAATCCTTCATGTCCTATTATTCTTGGTAGACCTTTCATTAGAATGATTGGTGCAATTATTGATATGAAGGAAGGAAATATTAGATTCCAATTTCCGTTAAGGAAAGGCTTGGAACACTTTCCTAGAAAGAAAATCAAATTACCATATGAATATATTATGAGAACCACTTATGGACTACCTAGCAAAGATGGCAATACCTAGATCTATTCTTGTATCGTGCCTAGCTAGGGGCGTTAAACGACAACACTTATTGGGAGGCAACCCAATTTTATTTTATTTGTTTTTGCTTCTGTTTAGGAATAAATATTGCATCTAGCTTATGTTTAGATGTGGTTTTGTGATTTAAGTAGTGTTTGTGCCAAGTAGAACCTTTGGGAAGACTTGTGTGAAGTTTATATGATCATTCTGTAAAAAATAGAAACTTTTGCGCTCACGAGTTTGGCTGTGATTTTTTACCAGAGAGTGCTATTTAGTTGATTCCTTTTGCAGATGATTAATAGAAAAATTCCTCACGTTTACCAATTTATTTCAAAAAAATTGGAGTTACAGAAGTATTCAAAAGTTACATATTACTACAGACTGTTCTGTTTTTGACAAATTATATTTTTCGTGTGTTGTTTGCTTATTTTGATGAATCTATGAGTAGTATCGGAGGGTATGAACCATAGAGAAGTTGGAATACATTAGGTTTAACACGCATATAAAAAAAAGAATGAGTTCTTTACAGGACCTTTGAGTGGTGGTTTGTTTTCTTATACTAACGGAGCTCACGAGATTTTTGGCTAAGTTTTGTGTTGTGAAGTTTTCAAGTTTTGAGTATGGCTTTGATGACTATGGAACAAAGAGTGGCAAGAGCCTAAGCTTGGGGATGCCCAAGGCACCCCAAGGTAGAATTCAAGGACAACCAAAAGCCTAAGCTTGGGGATGCCCCGGGAAGGCATTCCGTCTTTCGTCTTCATCTATCGGTAACTATACTCGGGACTATATTTTTATTCACCACATGATATGTGTTTTGCTTGGAGCGTCATGTATGATTTGAGTCTTTGTTTTTTTAGTTTTCCACAATCATCCTTGCTGGACACATCTTTTGAGAGAGATAAATATGGTTTAGAATTTATTAGAATACTCTATGTGCTTCACTTATATCTTTTGAGCTAGATAGTTTTGCTCTAGTGCTTCACTTATATCTTTTAGAGCACGATGGTGGTTTTATTTTGTTGAAATTTTTGTTCTCTCATGATTCACTTATATACTTTTGAGAGTGTTTTAGAACAACATGGTAATGTGCTTTCGTTATAAAACTAGTCCTAATATGATAGGCATCCAAGATGAATATAGTAAAAAAAATCATATAAAGTGCATTGAATATGATGAGAAGTTTGATACTTGATGATTTTTTTGAGATATTAGGATGGTGACATTAGAGTCATGCTAGTGGAGTAATTATGAATTTGAGAAATACTTGTGTGAAAGTTTGTGATTCCTGTAGCATGCACGTATGGTGAACCGCTATGTGACGAAGTTAGAGCATGAGGTATTTATTGAGTGTCATCCTTTGTGTGGAGGTCGGGATCGCGCGATGGTTAACTCCTACCAACCCTTCCCTAGGAGAATGCGTTGATTACTTTGTTTTGATGACTCGTAGATTTTTGCAGTAAGTATATGAGTTCTTTATGACTAATGTTGAGTCCATGGATTATATGCACTCTCACCCTTCCACCATTGCTATCCTCTCTTGTACCGCGCAACTTTCGCCGGTACCATACACCCAGCATATACCTTCCTCAAAACAGCCACCATACCTACCTATCATGGCATTTCCATAGCCATTCCGAGATATATTGCCATGCAACTTTCCACTGTTTCGTTCATATGACATGCTTCATCATCATTCACATAGAGTCATATTTTGTTCTAGCTTCGAGTTGTAATCTTTGAGTTGTAAGTCAATAACAGTGTGATAATCTTCATTATTAGAGCATTGTCCCATGTGAGGAAAGGCGAAATAAAAAAATATGGCCCAAAAAAATAGAGAGGGGCTAAATAAAAAAGGAGAGAAAGCCCCTCCAAAATAAATGAGAGAAAAAGAGAGAAGGGAAAATGCTACTATCCTCTTCCACACTTGTGCTTCAAAGTAGCACCATGATCTCCATGATAGAGAGTCTCTTGTTTTGTCACTTTCATATACTAGTGGGAATTTTCATTATAGAACATTGCTTGTATATTCCAACGATGGGCTTCCTCAAATGCCCTAGGTCTTCATGAGCAAGCAAGTTGGATGCACACCCACTTAGTTTCTTTTGATGAGCTTTCATACACTTATAGCTCTAGTGAATCCGTTGCATGGCAATCCCTACTCACTCACATTGATATATATTTATGGGCATCTCCATAGCCCATTGATACGCCTACTTGATGTGAGACTATCTTCCTCTTTTTTGTCTTCTCCACAACCACCACTCTATTCCACCTATAGTGCTATATCCATGGCTCACGCTCATGTATTGCGTGAAAGTTGAAAGGTTTGAAAAAAATTGCGTATGAAAACAATTGCTTGGCTGAAACCGGGGTTGTGCATGATATGAATATTTTGTGTGATGAAGAGGGAGCATAGCCAAACTATATGATTTTGTAGGGATAACTTGCTTTGGCCATATTATTTTGGGAAGACATGATTGCTTTGTTAGTATGCTTGAAGTATTATTATTTCTTATGTCAATATAGACTTTTTTCTTGAATCTTTCGGATCTGAACATTCATGCCACAATAAAGAAATTACATTGAGAATTATGTTGGTTAGCATTCCACATCAAAAATTCTGTTTTTATCATTTACCTACTCGAGGACGAGCAGGAATTAAGCTTGGGGATGCTTGATACGTCTCCAACGTATCTATAATTTTTTATTGTTCCATGCTATTATATATTCTGTTTTGGATGTTTAATGGGCTTTATTATACACTTCTATATTATTTTTCGGACTAACCTACTAACCCAAGGCCTAGTGCAAATTGTTGTTTTTTGCCTATTTGAGGGTTTCGCAGAAAGGAATATCAAACGGAGTCCGAACGGAATAAATCCTTTGGGAGAGTTATTTTTGGAACCGTATCTACGCAGAAGACTTGGAGTACACGCGAGGGAATGAAGGAGGTGGCCACGAGGGTCCAGGGCGCGCCCCCTCCCCCTAAGCACGCCCCCACCCTCGTGGGCCCCCTCTGGCTCCCCAGATGCCCTCCTTCCTCCTATATATATCCATGCACCCTAAAAACATCGAGGCAACAGAGAAAGCCCTAATTCCACCGCCGCAACCTTTTGTTCCGATAAGATCCCATCTTGGGGCCTGTTCCGGAGCTCCGCCGGAGGGGGGATCTATCATGGAGTGCTTCTACATCAACACCATAGCCTCACCAATGAGTTGTGAGTAGTTTACCACAGACCGTCGGGTCCATAGTTATTAGCTAGATGGCTTCTTTTCTCTTTTTGGATCTCAATACAAAGTTCTCCTCGATCTTCGAAGCGATCTATTCGATGTAATCTTTTGTGGTGTGTTTGTCGAGATCCGATGAATTGTGGGTTTATGATCAAGATTATCTATGAACAATATTTGATTCTTTTCTGAAAGCTTTTATGTATGATTATAATATCCTTGCAAGTCTCTTCGAATTATTGGTTTGGTTTGGCCTACTAGATCTATAGTTCTTGCAATGGGAGAAGTGCTTGGCTTTGTGTTCAATCTTGAAGTGTCCTTTCCCAGTGACAGCAGGGGCAGGAAGGCACGTATTGTATTGTTGCCATCGAGGAAAGAAAGATGGGGTTTATATCATATTGCTTGATTTTATCCCTCTACATCATGTCATCTTCCTTAAAGCATTACTCTGTTCTTATGAACATAATACTCTAGATGCATGCTAGATAGCGGTCGATGTGTGGAGTAATAGTAGTAGATGCAGAATCGTTTCGGTCTACTTTTCACGGACGTGATGCCTATATATAATGATCATGCCTAGATATTCTCATAACTATGCGATTTTCTATCAATTGCTTGATAGTAATTTGTTCACCCACCGTAGAATTCTGCTATCATGAGAGAAGCCACTAGTGAAACCTATGGCCCCCGGGTCTATTCTCAACATATTAATCTTCCATCTACTTTACTTTGCTTTATTTACTTTCTGTTCTTATATCAAAAATACCAAAAATATTATACTATCCTAACTATCAGATCTCACTTTCATAAGTGACCGTAAAGGGATTGACAACCCCTTATTGCGTTGGCTGTGAAGTTCTTATTTGTTTGTGCATGTGCGAGGGACTTGCGCATGGTCTCCTACTGGATTGATATCTTGCTTCTCAAAAACTGCGGGAAATACTTACGCTAGTGTCCTGCATCACCCTTTCATCTTCGAGGGAATACAACACAAGCTCGAGAAGTGGCAAGATTGTCCAGCCAAGTTGCCTCCCACGGGACTCGTCCACCTGCCTGCCGTGCCTCACAGAGCTACGTGAGGCACGGCTCTAGATGCTGAAAAGCATAGTTGTGTTTCTGTTATTCAAACGTTTTTAATCACATGTTTAATTAGATAGGGTTGGGTGTGTCTTTAGGAGAGGAACTTTATTGACACTAGGAGATGCACGGTCATGAAAACAGGAGTGTCGGGGTACACAAACAGGGGTGTATGTTTTTCTCTGACTAGTGTCCGAACAACAAGCCAACAGTCCCAAGGACAAGTTTGCAACACCAGCATCAGATCAAGGCTCAAAGGGATCGGCCCTTAGAGGAACTAGACAGTTGGTAAAAAATATCAAGACCACCAAGACCAACCGACGAGGCAAGATACCACCAGAGGAAGAACCTTCCTTGTTGAGTATGCGAGCCTGGCGTAGTTAGATCGCCCCAGAAGCAAGCCTCCAACATCGCCCCGGCAGGCCTGTCGGGGCTCGCGGAGGCAAACCACCACCTCACAATGATGCCCGTCGTCAATCAGTGCGGTGTTAAGCTCCTAAGTGGCTCAGTGGTAGCCTCCTGCCACATGGCAGCCCCTTCCTACAGAAAGAACTACCAAATGACACCCGTCCTTAGACATGTCAACCAAGCAGACGCGAAGCTGGCGAAACAGCCCAGCAGGGCCTACTGGGCAAGCTGTGATGTGACATTGAGCGGCGCATTTAATGCACACTGTCAGCCTACATAGTTAGGTATGATAGCACTGTTTGCTACCTAATCAGCCTAGAAACACTGATTTGCTACTGTGGTGACCCCTTAATCTATTAAAGGAGGCCCATGGCAACTGTAGAAAGGATTCGGCCATTTAAACCCTCACACACTCATACGCGCACGGCCGCCCTCGCCCCGAGGCAACCTTGCCGGGCAAGAGCACCATGCTCTTTTTCACCATACCACCATCAATCCACCAAACCAGGAGTAGGGTTTTACGCCTCGCGGCAACCCGAACCTGGGTAAAAACTGCCAGTGTGATCTCTGTCGTGTTGCGCTACGCTTTCCGCTCTTTGTGCAACGTGCCCATCCCCCCGCCGAACCAAAAGGGACTCTTGTACTATAGGTGGCCGTTGTTTTCCCACGACATCTTTGGCGCGCCAGGTAGGGGGATCACTTGCGCGAACCCGAGGGCGTAAGCAACAAGTGTAATCACCAGAGGTGTCGTTCCTCGCGGTGCACAAAGGGATGGCCGAGGCGGGGCGAAGGAGCATTGTTGGTTCCGCGCTGATTTCACCTGCTATCTTCCATCTCCGCATTCCGTGGTCACAAGAACTGCGGAGGCTAACGGCAAGGGCAACGGTCCCGCCCTGAGCGGATCAGGCGACGACAATGCCCTGCGAATCCCGCTCGGAGGAAGGGACCGATGTGCAAAGGTACCAAATTTTCTCCCCTCACCGCTCTCACTCCTTGACAATCTCGCAACTCTTGTTTAAGCGTCATCAATGTTGACGAAGCCCGCGCGATGCTCGGTTTAGCATTTACCCTATTTAGGGAAGTCATGAGTACATCACCAGCACAAGTCCGTTGATCGACGCCCCGACAAGTACACACCGGCAAGGCCGCCCGCATTTGCGTGTCTCTCTGTTCCCTCTACCGTTGGATTAGTCGGGACGTGCGGGGAGAGAGGGAGGGAAAAATGAACCATACCAGACATCGCGTCTTGCCGCCCCAAGATGCATGCACTGCTAGCCGACCCATGCTGGGGGCTAGGGGCTGATGCACAAGCAACACAGTCCTTCCCGGAGCGTGCGAACCACACAAGCGATCGCTGCCGGAGAAACAATATATGAAGACACAGATAAGAGCTAAGTACATGCTACTTTTTGCATTATTACAAATCTTAGGATCTGCATGTTTGTTTACCCCTCGAGTATCTGAGTGTTCTTATGTAGGAATCTTGTATGTAATGGTACCTCTGTTGGGTTCTTGTCTGCACCCTTGTTCCGGTCAGAGCCCTGCTCGCGGAACGGGAGGCCGCGTCAGAAACTACTGAGGAAAAACCTGTAGGGACGCATCCGTGCCAAAATAACTGTTAAGGGCCAACCTCTTACGACCTTTGCGGCAATATGGTACCGGTGTCGGTGTACAAAAAGAGGGGTACACTTTTTGTACCCCTATGACTGTGCACGGGCAGTCTGAGCCACGGGCACCACCACACCAAGCACGGCAAGGGAGGTGAGCCAGGGTAAGACCGAAGCTCGATGGAACTGAAGCCCAAAGCCAAGACCACAAAGAGCAAAGGGACGAAGCGGGATCCCCTGGCAAGATCCTTGCCGGGAGCCGGTTTTGGCAGCCCCGGCAAGATCCTTGCCCGGGCCGGCTTTAGCAGCCCCGGCAAGACCCTCGCCGCGGCAACTTGCCCCACGCCTACGGAGCGGATCACCCTTAAGTCCACTGCCCCCATGGGGCAAGGATTCGGGAGGCATCCCCATAGTGGCATGCAGATCTTTGTGAAGACATTCAAGATCAGATACACGCTAAGAAGACGACGACCCTTGGCAGGATCCCAGCCAAGGAAGACCCCAAGACCTCCAGCAAGCATCTTGTCGGGGATGACAGCAGACGCCGCGGCAAGACCCTTTTCGGGGCCCCGGCAAGGCCCTTGCCGAAGACACCCACAGGGCCACCATCAGGCCCACGCCAACTAAGCTTCCACCGCCCCATGCAGCTGCCGACCAAACCAGCTGGGCAGGCACCTGCGTGGCGACATGCAGATCTTCGTGGAGACCCACCATTGCACCACCTCAGCTACCTGCCTGCCTACATGGCATCTCAGGCATCGCTGGCTAGGGCGCGTGTCAACGCAAGAAGGAGTGGTGACGGACAAGACGGATGTCTCCCCCGTCCCCGATAAAGCAAGGACACCTAAGCCAGGCGCATTAAATGCGCCTTGTCATGTAATGCGAGGGATAACCTCGCATCATTGTACCCTTTCCACCTCCTGTGTGCCACTGTGGCGACCCCTTTTTCCTATAAAAGAAGGCCCGAGGCGACCAGGAGAAGGATTCGGCTTTTTGGAGCTCCTCACGCCCCGTGGCTAGCTGAAGAACACAAACAAATAATCCACCAAAGCAGGAGTAGGGTTTTACGCATCCTCGCGGCCCGAACCTGGGTAAAGGAACCGTGTGCTGTCTGTTTGATCCGCTCTTCCCTCAACCCCGTGCCCCGCAACCGTAGTAGGGATTCTTGTGATCCCATAGGTGTCGTTCCCAATACACCGACAACCGGCAGGCAACCTAAAAGTACATTGAGGGCATTCATACGAATACTACATAGATAAAGCTCAGAAGGGATAAATACTAAATTCAAACCAAGCAAAAGTTTGAAGCTCCACATAAGGCATAAAAAGAGCGACACGTAAACACTTGACGTACGTCATTGTTTTGGTTATAGACCAACACGGTGGCAAGAATGATTCAGCATCAGGCCTGGCGGCCTCGTGATCTGGTGGGGACATCAAGAACCTTTCTAGCAAGAGGGGTGGCCTTCTCCTCGGTGGCGGAGACGTCTGCGTCCGGTGGCAGTTTCCTGAAGCCATCACGAAGGTCGAGATCTGGGTGACAACAGGCTAGATTGCTCAGGACCATGAAGAGGGTGTTGCAGGCGAGCCTCCGGGACTCATTTGCAAAGCGGCCGGCCCTCCCCTCTTTGTGCGCCTTCAGCTTGTCGACCATCTCGTAGAAGAAGATCCTCATCTTGATGCTGGGAGCCTCCTGCTTGCTGGACATGAAGACTGGCCCCTCCATGCCCATGTATGCGGCATGGACGCCAAGATGCTCAGCAGTATCAATCAAGCTCTTGGTCCAAAGGTCAACCTGCTCAGAATGATTGGCTAGTGTATCCTCAGCATCCTTCCGCGGGTGTTGGTAGTGTCCAGGTCTAGCGCCAACTGCTGCACATGGGCCTCGTTGGATTCAGCCGAGTTTTCCAAAGTGCCAACTATGGTCTTCAGACCTTCAATGGCACCGAGGGCGACCTCGAGTTCTTGGCCCTTGGAGGAGAGATGTGATCGCATGTCTTCCAGAAAGGTCTCTGCTTTTCATGCCTCCTCTTTGAGGGTCTCAACCTCTTTGGTGCCCTAGGCAAGCTCCTTAGTTAGCTTGGCCACATGTACATCAAGAGCAGACTTGGCGGTGGACGCAGCGGCAAGATCATCAGCAAACTTCCTCAACTGGGAAGCAGAGTCAGCGGTACGGGTGTCTAAGGCAGCTTTGTGTTCGTCATTCAGCTTGTTTGTGCGCTGCAGCACAAGGGCCTCCAGATCATCATCTTTGGCACGAAGAGTGGTCTCAAGCCTCTCCTCCCGAAGGTAAATCTCCAGCTCCCTGGTATCCAGAAGCGTTTGCGGTCCTCCAGGCACACATCCTGACCGGTAACATCCTGCTTTGCCATCAAGATCGTCTCATGCTGCCTCAAGAGAGCCTGGAACTGCTTGTCGTGCTAGTTGCACAGCTCTGGTCATTTATTCTTCCTCATCCGCTCCACCTTTTGGCGGATTGGCGCTGCTCTTTGAGCTCCTGCCACTTTCGGTTGTGCCGCTCCCACATCTCTTTGAGGCCCGTTGCCACAGATTCCATGAAAGATGGATCCATGGTTACGACGGCAGAATTATCCACATCTTCAACTCTCTGGTGCAGCGACATCAGTATGCGTTGGTGTTCTTCATCAAAATACATCCTCGTCGCCATTGACGAGCCGGGGGCTCCAAGACCGGGTTGCGCCAACACCAGTGCCAAGTTATTTGAGGATGCTAGCGGGGCTCCCCCTGAGGCTCCAAATGAGGGGGAGGGGCCCATGGTTTGGAGGGGTATCTTTTCCTCGACCACAATTCCTGACCCAGGTACACTGTCTGGGATTTCCTCGGGCTCCTTCAGAGGACCCAGGGAGCTCGTGGTAGCTTACTCCTGCTCCTCGGCGGCGGCAATCATGGCGGCCTCCTCAGCGGAGTCCTTCCCTATGTCAGCCACCACCTCCAATAGATCTGGCTCTTCGCTTGAGGGGGCTGCAAGAAGATTCATCAGTCAATAACAAAGATAGAGAGTCAGAGACACGAAACAAACCAATCAGAAAAAGCCTGAGAAGAAAAGCTGATGAGTAACCCGGAGAGGGTTGTCGGGTGGAGGGTTCGGTTTCCCCGGCAACATCAGCTGTTGGGCCGGAATTGCTGTCTCGTCCCTTAGAAACCATGGTATCGCCCCGAGGAGGGCTCTTCCGTGGGGGCCCTAGCAGAGATCCATCAACTCGAATGGTCGACAGGATGGGCCCCCCTTGGAGGGACTCATCTTGAGTGGTCCCCTCTCCCCCTTCAGGAGGGAACACTTCAACACCATTGCTAGCAGGTGGGATCTCTTCCGCGCTTGCGGGACGGGGGCTGAGCTGGGGGGGCTTGGCATCAGGGTGCTGGTATTGCTCCCTGCCGGGTGCGTCTCCTCCACCCTTGTCGATGGCTCCACACGCCTGAGCCGTTTGGACTGCTGGATGAGAGTTTCCTCCTCCTCCTCCACCACCTACCTGGTGGTGACCAGCAAGCCAAATCAGTCAGTAAACAAAGGCAAGCATGCTCAAGAATACACAAGGAAGGAAGAGGAGGAGAAACCCGTTTCTCTTACTCTTCATCGATAAGCACGGAGTTCAGTGTGAACTCCATGGGCGGCGTGGATGTCCTACTCCTCTTTTGGGGCGGGGGAACGGAGCTTCCCGACAACTTCGAGCCTTGCCGGGGCAATGGAGGCTCCGATGAAGACGAGCTTTGCAAAGTGCTCGAACTCAACTGGGCGCCAGAGTCTCCCTCCAAGGTTATCAATTGCTTGGCGGAGGGAGCCCTAGCCCCGGAGTGCCGGGGAGAATGCCGGCGCATGGCCTAGGAAACACTAACCTTGGAGGCGGTCTCCTTCGTCCTCCTCGTGGCTGGCGCGGGATCGGGGGCTACCACCCTTCGATTGGTTGCCCGCTTTTGGGGACGCGGGTGCAAGATCGGTTCAGGGGCTTGGGGGCCTTCTGCGAGCCACGCCTCCTCAGGTACGTCCACTTGCCCAGCCCCTACTTCCTCCAAAGACTCTGTTGCTGCCATGTACAGTGCCTCGATCCCGGAAAGCCCGTCCCCGACAGACTCTTCCCCGACAACCTCTTCTAGGACTTGGGTCCCACGCTTGCCGTGGGACAAACCCTGGCCTCCAGCCTTTCCCCTTCCCTTTACTGCCTTTGCCACTGCTGCAGCTCGGGCCACCTTGTCTTCCTCGAGCCGCTTCTTGATATACGCCACCTCCACCTCAGAGGTGCATTTGTACATCCTAGTCTCCACCTTTGTAATCCTTTCTACTAAGGTGGAAGACCATGGCAACAATTCATCAAGAGTGGGTAACTGCCAATCACTGCAGCATCCACTTCAGAATCAGACACCTAGCAGAATTGATGTTGAGTGGGATGATGTTTGTCGGCAACCGAAACAACCCAAAGCGGCCAAACAACTGATCGCATAACCAGACATGGCCATAAACTGTTAAGTTGTTCTCCAGACCCAGAAGCAATCTCATCCTGTCTCTAGCATCACCATACTCCCAGGCGAATATGTCCCTCTTTTGCAGAGGAGCGATCCGGCGAAGGAGAAAATCTGCCCCTACATGTTCAATAGTTAGCCCAACAGTCTTCAAATGGGTGATCCTGTTTATTGTCGGGCGTAGTCTATCCTCGGTGAGACCGAATGCCGTCCAGACGCTGTCACGCTCAAGGCATTTTGTCCTTTACTGACAAAATTCATGGGCCTCATCTTCCTGAATCTAGCACCAATCTCCCCTCGATTCCTCCCATCTACTGTGCTGATTACCGGAGATATAATCCCAGTTCTCCCTTGGTATCACCCATGGCATCCAGCTTATGTTACCCTAGCGGTGGCTTCTTTTCTCCACCCGCGGGACAAAATAGCGCTGGAACAGATCAACACTGGGGGCTACCGCAACAAATTTATTGCATAAATGGGTGAAGATCGCCATGCACGCCATTGCATTTGGCGTGAAATCCAAAAGATGGAATCCATAGACCGCCATCATCGCTTTGAAGAAATCCAAGAAAGGAGGGAAAAGACCACAGATGAAATATGCGCAGAAGAATCTGTATGAATCTGACAGGTCCTCTTTCCCCTCCTCCAGAACCTTTGGGAGCACCATGCCCCTGTGGGACGTCCCTCCCCCACAAATAACCATACCTCCCCTGTAGGATGTTGCTGTCAAGATTCGGCGAGAAGAAGACGATGTCGCCTCTCCGCTTCTTGTCCAGCATTTTCGCCCTCTTGCTCCACTCAGTAGTTGCCTCCTTTGCGGCGACCGCCAGCTTCCCCTTGGACATAGGCTTCTTCCCCATGTCACCGAGTTGCGGAGTGGGGTGCGGGAAGGGGATCGAAAGGGGACCGGCGGTGAATGTGGGAAGAAAAGAAGTGGACAGTCGCTTGGCTTGTGGAGGAAAATGATGCAGAGGTGTAGGATCGAAAGTATGTCTAGAGGGGGGGGTGATTAGACTACTTGACAATATAAAAATTCTGCCTTTAGATCATGAACAGTTTTTGGTAGTTTCACAATTATGATCAATTCAAGGATCACCCTCACATGCAATTCTAGAGTGTAAGCAGCGGAAAGTAAATTGCACATGTAGTAAAGAGAGGTGGAGAAGATCAAACGCAATTTGGAGACACGAAGATTTTTGTCGTGGTTCCGATAGGTGGTGCTATCGTACATCCACGTTGATGGAGACTTCAACCCACGGAGGGTAACGGCTGCGCGAGTCCACGGAGGGCTCCACCCACGAAGGGTCCACGAAGAAGCAACCTTGTCTATTCCATCATGGCCTATGCCCACGGAGGACTAGCCTTACTCGGGGTAGATCTTCACGAAGTAGGCGATCTCCTTGCCCTTACAAACTTCTTGGTTCAACTCCACATCTCGAAGACGGAGGCTCCCAAGCGACACCTAACCAATCTAGGAGGCACCACCCTCCAAAAGGTAATAGATGTGGTTGATGATGATGAACTCCTTGCTCTTGTGCTTCAAATGATAATCTCCCCAACACTCAACACTCCTCACTGATATGGCTATGGTGGAAGAAAGATTTGAGTGGAAAGCAACTTGGGAAGGCTAGAAATCAAGTTTCATATGGTAGGAATGGAACAACTTGATCTCAACACAAGGGTAGGTGGTTCTCTTCTCAGAAAGTGTAAGGTAGGAGTGGTAGTACTTTCTGATGGCTCTCTCCACGAATGAAGAGGGGGTGGAGGGGTATATATAGCCTCCACACAAAATCCAACCGTTACACACATATTTGAGCAATCTCGGTGAGACCGATGTGAAACTCGGTCAGACCGAAAGTTCAAATATAGTGAACGTTGGGGTTTTCGGTGGGACCGAAAATACCATCTCGGTGTGTCTGATATGAGTCAAAGGTAGGAGCTTGCCATTCTCGGTGGGACCGAAATTAACAACTCGGATATTCCAATATGATGTCAAATGGTTACAGAAGGTTGGCAGTCCAGTTTCGGTGAGACCGAACTCAAAATCGGATGGACCGAAATTTCTAGGGTTTGGAAAATAGCTGAGGTGGTTCATCTCGGTGGGACTGAATTGGAAGAATCGGTTTGTCCGAGATTACTTATGAGTGTGTTTAGAAGTGAAAGTTGCTGATAGTTAAAGGAGCTAAATCACTAAGCACTTGAGCAACCAGATCATCAACACAACCTCATCCCCTTTTAATAGTATTGGCTTTTCCTATGGACTCAATGTGATCTTTGATCACTAAACCAAAAATGGAGTCTTGAGCTTTTGCCAATGCTTGCCTTAGCATTTTGAGGGGTCCACTTCTTCAGACATATCCATACCCATATCATCGAACTTCTCTGAAATGATTCTCAAGTAACTATTAGTTCAATGATATATATTTTGTTATTAATTACCAAAACCACCCGGGGATTAGTTGCACTTTCAATCTCCCCCTTTTTGGTAATTGATGACAACATATAGATCAAAGCTTCGACAAAAGATATAATCAATGAATAATATCGTCGCTTTGAGAAGTATGTGATAAACAAGAGCTCCCCCTAAATTTGTGCATTATTTAAAATTTGCGTTTGAATGCAAATGCACAATCGATTAGTATTATGGGTCACTCTTCCATGTCACATACATCTTGGTGGAGCGCACAAAATGATAAGAATGAATAACATGCACTCAATCACCAAGACATGAGTAAGTGATCATACAAGAAGGAATAGCATATGATAAGCATTAAGCACACATTAAAGCATAGTATGACCAAGCACTCATTAAGGTAGCATCAAACGTAGTAGCAAGCACACTGAAAGTATCAAGAACCAAAAGAACCAAGTGTATCTCAAAGAAAACCGGCAAAAGAACGAAAGAACGCTCTCTCTCTCGAAGCCCTATGATCTATACAATTTCTCCCCCTTTGGCAACAGTTACCAAAAAGTTCGAAAAGGTATAGAGCTAAGCGTCACTGTGGGCTCTGCTGGCGGCTCCCGTCTGGGTAGATGTCGGTGTAGAAATAACGGCATCTGCGAAGACTTCTGCTGATGTCTGCGCTGGAGGAGTGGATGCTGGAGCTGGAGTAACTGCTGGAGCTGTAGGAGGTGCTGAAGTGGTAGCCCTGGAGTCAGTCACTGGGATAGCTGCAGATCGGGATCCTCTGGGAACCTGAGCAGTCTGGCGATGAGAGTCCTGGACTAGATCATCCTGCATGAGCTCTGCTCTCTCCTGCCTAGCTTCCTCCATGTCCGCCTCAAGCTTGTTGACGGTCACCTGAATCTCTGTCAGCTTCACGTCCAGAGCGTGGATCTTGTCTTCAACAATCCTATCTAGGCTCTCCTGAGATTGTTCAATGCTGGCCAGGCGTTGTTCAATCCTCTGGGTAGCTTCAAGAATCTGCTCTCCGAAGCTCTTTGGCTTAGCTGCTGCTGCTGCTGCTTCTTTATCAGCTTTGGCTTTCTTTGCAGCTTCAATCTTGGCTTGACCTTCAACTGAGGTTGGATCCTCCTCATCCATCACAACTACGTTATCTTCATGCTCTGGCTGCAGTGGCAAGTGCTTCCTATCCAACATGAATTTGCCCGTGCCAAACTTGGCATTGATGAGCATCTGAATCTGCGGGGCAAATCCACACGACCTCTTCTGGTCAGCTGCATTCCTCTTAATGGTCTCTACCATTAAGTCCATCACCTTGAAAGGTGCCTTCTCATCAAGAATGTGCAGCATGTTGATAGAATAGCCTCGAATCATGCGGTGGTCTCCAGACTTGGGCATCAATGTATGCCTCAGAATAGTGTTTTTGGTGGTCAGACCTGCCTGGAGATAGTACACTGAGCCAAGCTTCCACCCTTCCAAATCAGCTGCGGGGATCTCCTTGTACATGTTCTTCATGGAATCATGGTTCTTCTTAGGAATCCCATAGACATCAATGTCGTCCTCTCTCTGCACTGGAGCATTCAGAAGTTCTGCCCATTCTTCAACAGACGAAGAAAACCTTTGACCTTCAGTCATCCAGGTGATCTTCCCATCAGGATAAAAGTGGGCTGTGGCGTAGAACTGCATGATCATCTCGTCGTTCCAATCTGTCAGCTCCTGACCCACGAACTCATCAACTCCACATGCAGTGAAGCTTTCATGCACATGGGGAAAGAAGTCTCGGTGCTCTTCACTGTCAATGTACTTCTAGTCAACATACCTGGTGTCAGCAACAAAAGGCTTCTTATCCATCAGCACGGTCTCATAGAAGTCCTGCTGCTCTCTGGTGTGGAATCTGGGGTCCACAGCAGTCCTTCTCCTCACGGCATATGGATCAGACTGTCTCCATAGCCTGAGATCTCTGTCCTTCCTTGCCTTCATATCCTCGGCTTGAGGATGAGCATCGTTGTGGAGTGGCAATTTAGGACGGAGCTTCAGCAACACATGTTCTTCATCAGACTCAGACGGTGGCAAATTACCTTTGTTCTTCTCAGAAGCTGGGATGTTCCTGGTTGTCCTCTTGGGCTTGGCTGGAGCTGCCTTTGCTTGAGCAGGCTTCTTGGGCTTAGAAGTGGCTTGAGCCCTAATAGCATCACCCATGAACTTAGCCTTTTGAGGAGGAGGCTGGGGTGCATCTTCTTCTTCTTCTTCAGCAGCTGCATCAACATGAGGTTCAGCATATACTACGCTCTTCCTCTTGGAAGTTTTCTTCACCTTACTTGGAGCTGGCTCTTCTAAGTTTAGCTTCTTTGCAATAGCTGACTGTTTGACCTTGCTGGTGCCTTTCTTCGACTGCTGCCCTTCGTGCTCTTTGGCAACAACTTTTCTCTTGGGCTTGGAGGTAACTTCCTCAGCAACGAAGTCAGAGTCCTCATCATCAGAATTTCTTTGCTTTCTGGTCCTGGTGGCTGCAGGAGGCAAACCACTAGGGGTGCTCCTCTCACCATCATCACTAGGACTACTAGCCTCAGGACTAGTATCTGCCTCAGGGATCTCTGCAAACGGTGACTCAGACCTGTTCTGGCTGTCACTGGCATCTGACATGGCTGACAACCTGCGAAAAGATAAGGTATGGGCAGAGTAGAAGAGTTATCACAACTGCAGAGGTTTTTGCAAAAAAAATGAGTTCAAATCTTAGTTTTGAGTTTTCACAGAATGCATTTCGGTCAAACCGATTCTTAGTTTCGGTGAGTCCGAAGTGTATAACAGAAACCTATACACCACTTTCGGTCAGACCGAAATGGGTTTCGGTCCTGCCGATAAACTAGGGTTTCACTGAAGCTATGTTTCGGTCACACCGATTCGCACAACTCGGTTAGACCGAAAGTGCAGTGCAATGG
The DNA here is from genome assembly GCA_902687465.1 of Secale cereale. Lineage (NCBI taxonomy): Eukaryota > Viridiplantae > Streptophyta > Magnoliopsida > Poales > Poaceae > Secale > Secale cereale. The sequence goes on from LR738710.1 coordinate 357,074,148, forward strand.
CCAGAGGCCAAATCGGTCATTCCGAGTTTTCAAAATCGGTTTCACCGAGATGTGTTCCGTGGAAACCTAAACCTAAGAATTTCGCTCGAAACTAAAACGATCTGATCTGATGTTAAGGAGTTTTCCAATCGTGGCTAGATACATGGCAAACCAATCATGCAAGAATCAAATGGGGAGCACGAGAGGGATCGGGACTCACCCTAACTTGGTGGAGTCCCTCTACGGCGGCAACGGCGCGGAGAAGATTACCGTTGACGGCGGCGGAGACCTGCGGCGAGGGCGCACAGGCGACGACGGCGACGATCCGAAGACCAGGGCGACGGCAGCAGGGGACTTGGGGGCGAAACGGTTTGAAGAAGTAATCGCGCGCAGCCCTCAGTATATATATCCCCATGCTGTCGGTGGGACCGAGTTGAAAAACTCGGTGACACCGAAATGTATAACTGCTGTGCAGTTACGCATATCGGTCACGCCGAGATTTTGAACTCGGTTTCACCGAGATGAAACCTAGATCAATCTAAGCGTTTCGGTTGGACCGAGTGGGAAAAGTTGGTCAGACCGAAATGGACTTAGAAGGTTTTGGAAGTCAGCCTTAGACGGATCGGTGGCTCCGAGTGCTCCTCACTCGGAGGGTCCGAAAATGACTTGTTCAAAGTTGTGAAATGAGCATGAATAGAATTTGAGACAAGAAAGCATAGATAGCTAGGGAAGGTGCTTAGGCATTCTTGTTCATCCATTTGGCCAGAAAAAATCAAAGCAATCAAAACAACAAATGGATGTCCTTGAATGGATAAAATCATGCATTCAACATGCTCACACAATAAGATAGCAAAAGAAATATGTGTCAAACATGCACAACCAAAACTCTAGCTACTAGCACACAATTTGTCGATGACTAGGTCATCTATATATGAGTATTTTGACTTAGGAGTCAAATGAGAACATTTGATCATAGGTCATACTCATCGTTTAAGCACAAGTGGGGTTACCACTTTTACATAAAGCATTGATATGTTCACATCATTTGAAGATGCTTTAGCTCAATTTTTAGAGCAAAGCTCCCCCTAGATGTGAGAACCCCTTTTAAAGGGTCAAACTAACCTTGGGTTGTCGTAGAAGACTTCATGTAGATGTTGAAGATGTGGATGCTCAAAGTTGATGTAGATCATCACGAGTTGGGAGCTATCCTTTGGATTAGGGCACTTTCAATACCTACATGGGTTAGTCCCACAAGGAACAAACAAGGATATCCATAGACATAGATTGAAGTACACAAAATATGATGTCCATGAAAGCAATGATTACCTTGTCCCTTGACTTACCAACAAGAGGGTTTGTGACTCCATGAACTAGTGCATGATGTGGAAGTTGATTGCACAAGTTCTTGCCAAGATGAATATGAGTGAAGTATGTTGGCGGAGTCACCCTCAAGAACCTTCTAGTTCTTCTTCTTTGGGATCCACATCATCTTGATGGGAATCCTTGGTGTTGTAGTTGAGCTTGACGAAGTAGAACTTGATGTGTCCTTGGGAACCCACTTGACCATGGCTTGAGGTGCTTCAATGAATGCATCAATCTCCTCTTGAAGCTTGTCCTTGGCCTTTAGCTTGTGGTCTTGTGGTGGAAGGTCATCTTGAGCTTGTTCCACATTGGAAGAAGTAGGATCATACTTCTCGTTTTGAGAAACAAACTGTGGAGTAGGGTATTGACCTTCTTCCCACTCAACACTTTCGGCGTTGAACTTTCGCTCAAAACCAATCCCTTGATTCTTCCGATGCCTTCCTTGTTTGCGAACAATTTCCTCAAAGTTCTTGCTTCCGGCAAGACTCTTGTAGACACCTTTCTCTATGATTTCCTTCAATAAGCTATTTTCTTGCTCAAGTGTAACTTGGCTTGAAACATTGTTAGTGGAATCAAGAGAACTACTAGAAGCAACATCATTAGATTTGACATTGTTATTGTTACTACTAGAGGAAGAATTTTTCTTATGCATGTCATGCTTAGTCTTAATAGGTGGCAAGAAATTAGACAAGAGAAGTCGTTTGGCAAGATATGAAGAACTCTTCTTTCGAAGATCGTCATTGATCGCTTTTAGAAACTCATGTTCTTGCTCTAGAGTGAGCTTCTCGAAGCGTAGCTTCTCATGAGATCTTAGGAGCTCTCTATGATCTTCTTGAGTTGTTTCATGAGCTAACTTAAGAGTGTTTAGTTCTTTAGTTAGACGCTCAATCTCCTTCATAGCATTGTCATTCGACTCTTCTCGACTATAAAGACTACTAGCATTTTCATCATTACTAAGCTCACTAGATTTATCATGCAAGAGCTCATCTTCACCAAGCAAGTCATCCTCATCACTATCAAAGTCAATGAATTCAGGGTGTGTTACCTTGGGGCCTTTAGCCATGAAGCATCTTCCAATTCCCTCATTTGGTGAATCAAATAAGTCGTAGGAGTTGGAGTTGGAGGATACGAGTGCAAGTCCGGCAACACCTTCATCTTGACTGTAGTCGGAGTCGGAGTGATAGCTTCCATCGGATTGATTGTCGGAGTCGGAGCCGGAGACCCATTCACCTACATGAGCTTGATGTCTTCTTCTTGTGTAGCTCCTTGATGACTTGTCTTTCCTCTCCGAATCCTTGCTTCTCCGAGAGGGTCTTCGTTCATAACGATCATCTCTACTCCTTCTCTCTCTCCGAGGTGACTCATCTCCTGCTCTTCTTCTTGGAGATTCTTCTCTTCTCTTGTGGGGAGCCGTACACTCATTTGAGAAGTGTCCAGGTCTTCCATAATTGTAGCAGTTTCGATCACGACTAGAAGATCTCTTTTCATCATATGATCTAGACTTTGAGCTTCTTTCTTTGCCTCTATTCTTGTAGAACTTGTTGAAGTTCTTAACCATTAGGCTTATCTCTTCATTGGAAATTAACTTGTCACTTGAGGTAGTGGGAGCATCACTTGTAGCTTTGTAAGCACCACTTGACTTGTTGTGAAGCTCTTCCTTATCCTTAAGTGTCATCTCATGAGCAACAATTCTTCCAATGACTTCAGTTGGCTTGAGAGTCTTGTAGTTTGGCATCATTTGGATCAAAGTGCACACGGTGTCATATTTTCCATCCAAAGCTCTTAGAATCTTCTTGATGATGAATCGGTCGGTCATTTCTTCGCTTCCTAAGCCGGCAATCTCATTTGTGATGAGAGCAAGCCTAGAGTACATTTCAGCGACTCCTTCACCATCCTTCATCTTGAACTTGTCAAGTTCACCTTGAAGAATATCTAGCTTTGATTCCTTCACAGATTCAGTACCTTCGTGCACTTCAACCAAAGTATCCCAAATCTCTTTAGCATTCTCAAGACGGTTGATTTTGTTGAACTCCTCGGGACACAAGGCATTGAAGAGAATGTCATGAGCATTGTTTTGCAACATCCGCAACTCTTCCGGTGTAGCTTCGCGATCCGGAACTTTTCCTTCCTCGAAGAATTCACCTTGCATACCAACACAAATAATGCCCCATGCGGCTGGGTTATGACCAAGAATATGCATTTTCATTTTATGCTTCCAACTAGCAAAATTTGTACCATCAAAGTAAGGACCTCTACGATAATTACCCTCACTAGACGCCATACTCTCCTAGGTTGTGAAACCAAGCTTATGGAGTCCAATGCAATGGAAACCAAAACAATGGAGACCAAAGCTCTGATACCACTTGTAGGATCGAAAGTATGTCTAGAGGGGGGGTGATTAGACTACTTGACAATATAAAAATTCTGCCTTTAGGTCATGAACAGTTTTTGGCAGTTTCACAATTATGATCAATTCAAGGATCACCCTACACATGCAATTCTAGAGTGTAAGCAGCGGAAAGTAAATTGCACATGTAGTAAAGAGAGGTGGAGAAGATCAAACGCAATTTGGAGACACGAAGATTTTTGTCGTGGTTCCGATAGGTGGTGCTATCGTACATCCATGTTGATGGAGACTTCAACCCACGGAGGGTAACGGCTGCGCGAGTCCACGGAGGGCTCCACCCACGAAGGGTCCACGAAGAAGCAACCTTGTCTATTCCATCATGGCCTACGCCCATGGAGGACTAGCCTTACTCGGGGTAGATCTTCACGAAGTAGGCGATCTCCTTGCCCTTACAAACTTCTTGGTTCAACTCCACATCTCGAAGACGGAGGCTCCCAAGCAACACCTAACCAATCTAGGAGGCACCACCCTTCAAAAGGTAATAGATGTGGTTGATGATGATGAACTCCTTGCTCTTGTGCTTCAAATGATAATCTCCCCAACACTCAACTCTCCTCACTGATATGGCTGTGGTGGAAGAAAGATTTGTGTGGAAAGCAACTTGGGAAGGCTAGAAATCAAGTTTCATATGGTAGGAATGGAATAACTTGATCTCAACACAAGGGTAGGTGGTTCTCTTCTCAGAAAGTGTAAGGTAGGAGTGGTAGTACTTTCTGATGGCTCTCTCCACGAATGAAGAGGGGGTGGAGGGGTATATATAGCCTCCACACAAAATCCAACCGTTACACACATATTTGAGCAATCTCGGTGAGACCGAAGTGAAACTCGGTCAGACCGAAAGTTCAAATATAGTGAACGTTGGGGTTTTCGGTGGGACCGAAAATACCATCTCGGTGTGTCCGATATGAGTCCAAGGTAGGAGCTTGCCATTCTCGGTGGGACCGAAATTAACAACTCGGATATTCCGATATGATGTCAAATGGTTACAGAAGGTTGGCAGTCCAGTTTCGGTGAGACCGAACTCAAAATCGGATGGACCGAAATTTCTAGGGTTTGGAAAATAGCTGAGGTGGTTCATCTCGGTGGGACTGAATTGGAAGAATCGGTTTGTCCGAGATTACTTATGAGTGTGTTTAGAAGTGAAAGTTGCTGATAGTTAAAGGAGCTAAATCACTAAGCACTTGAGCAACCAGATCATCAACACAACCTCATCCCCTTTTAATAGTATTGGCTTTTCCTATGGACTCAATGTGATCTTTGATCACTAAACCAAAAATGGAGTCTTGAGCTTTGCCAATGCTTGCCTTAGCATTTTGAGGGGTCCACTTCTTCAGACATATCCATACCCATATCATCGAACTTCTCTGAAATGATTCTCAAGTAACTATTAGTTCAATGATATATATGTTGTTATTAATTACCAAAACCACCCGGGGATTAGTTGCACTTTCAAGAGGTGAGGCAGGCGACGAATATGCAGCGTCGTTCCATGTTTTCCTCTCTTATGGTATGCGATGGGGGAACCGTGCGGCTCTTCAAAAAAGTTACCGTTTTTACATTCACTGCTACAGTTCCATGCCCTCATGACTTGTGATAATTACGCAAAGTGCAAGATTGATGGACTGGTCATCATGACGAACCGCCATGCGCGCGGCCTCTTTTCCTGCCACATGTCCGTGCACTGTTGGGGCCTAACCCAACGTGCCCAGCGGCATGTATGGCTCAGGCCTGGGGGCTTATCTCGGGATACACAAACAGGGTTGTATGTTTTCCCCTGACTAGTGCTCAGACAACAAGCCAACAGGCCCAAGGACAAGTTTGCAACACCAGAATCAGATCAAGGCTCGCAGGGATCGACACTTTGAGGAATTAGAGAGCTGGTCAAGAAGATCAAGACCACCAAGACCAATCGACGAGGCAAGATATCACCAGAGGAAGAACCTTCCTTGCAGGGCATGCGAGCCTGGCGGGGTTGGATCGCCCCGAAAGCAAGCCTCCAACATTGCTTCGGCAGGCCTGCCGGGGCTCGCGGAGGCAAACCACCACCTCACAACGACGCTCGTTGTAAATCAGTGCGGTGTCAAGCTCCTAAGTGGCTTAGTGGCAGCCTCCAGCCATATGGCAGCCACTTCCTACAGAATGAACCTCCAAATAACACCCATCCTAAGACATGTCAAGCAAGCAGACGCGAAGCTGGCAAAACAGCACGACAGGGCCTGTCGGGCAAGTCTTGATGTGACACTGAGCGGTGCATTTAATGTGTTCTGTCAGCCTGGAGAGTTAGGTGTGATAGCACTGTTTGCTATCTAATCAGCCTAGAAACACTGATTTGCCACTGTGGTGACCCCTTAATCTATAAAAGCAGGCACATGGCAACCGTAGAAATGATTCGTCCATTCGAACCCTCACGCACTCATGTGCGCACGACCACCCTCGTCCCGAGGAAACCTTGCCGGGCATGGGCGGCATGTTTTGTCCACCATTCCACCATCAATCCACCAAAGCAGGAGTAGGGTACGCCTCGCGGCGACCCGAACCTAGGTAAAAACACCCCGTGTGATCTCTGTCGTGCTGCGCTACGCTTTTCGCTCTTTGTGCAACCTGCCCATCCCTTTGCCAAACCAAAAGGGACTCATGTCCCATAGGTAGCCGTGGTTTTCCCGCGACAAGGAGAGGCATGATTGTTACGTAAGAGGAGGCAAATTTAGGAGAGGTATGATCGTTCACAAAAGAGAGTCACAGAGGCACTGTTGCACCTAAAGTACATTGACAATCCGTGGCTCTACATTCGCAATGTTAATAGTCACTTGTTGACCCAGAGAGACACTATTTTTCAAATGTTTGTTGGGTGAGGTGAGAATCTATATGAGAGCTCACAGTTATACCTAAGTCAGAAGCATGGCCGTGCCTTTGTTTTGGCAATGTTTTTGGTGGTACGCAGACTTAGAGATGCACGTCTGTCGATATCATGGAGGCATGTGTTTAAACAAAGTGGAGGCACGGTTCTGGATTTGCTGCTAGCCGAACCGTGCTTCTATTTGGTTGACTCTCTGTGTAGTATATGTATTCGACAGATCTATGTTGCATGATAGGGTCTTCTCTTGCCTCCTTGCATTCTTCTCTCGGTCAAAAGATGTGCTATTGAGCAATGAGATTGTTGTTGGATGTTAGTATTCAATGTGCTAGTTATCGTACTAGAGTAAATTTAGAGGCTCCTCGATTATAGGATGGAGGCGATGACATTTAGAAATGCACGGTTCCACAAGCTACAGAAGCACAATCGTCTATTCATGGTTCCCAATCCAATTTAATGGGCATAGTAACTGGGTCATCTTTCCCCAAGGTTAAATACTAGTCTTTTCCGGGAGGTCACCACGTCGTATTCTTGCCATAGAACTACAGGCGGTTCCCATCATCCTCACCATGTCCGAGTGACGTCGGATAAGCGGAGCTAAACTCCATTGTCACTCTCACCCTCATTTCCATGGATGACTTCAGGAACACTACTGAGCGTATCTTTGTAGATGCCGATGGTAACACCAAGCTCGAGGTGCGATACACCGACAAGCCCTACAAGGTGGACTCTTTATGAGCAATTGTTGCGTGATGATAGGTATGAGTTTATTGGTCTTGATCTGAGTACACACGAGAGGATATTTTCATGGGCACATAAAAGTCACCGTCATGCAACTGCCAATGCCCAAGCATGTTCTTGTCTATCACTTGTGCAAGGTTAGGAGGGAGTGCCCTGCTCTGAAGGATTTCTGTCAGAACAAAGGTAAAACTTTCGCTAGTATCGATGTCAGGAACGACAAAGAAGTTCTCTCAAATAGTTTCTTCAAAATATCAAGAGAGTATCACATTGACCTACAAGAGGAGCTCATGATCAAGGGCGGCGATCAAACGGACTCCATTGCAGATCTGGCGAGAGCCATCATAGACAAATCTTACTCGAGTATGAAGTCATCTTTTGCATGAGGTCATCATGACTACTGGGATTGGAAGCCGCTTTCCTTTGACCACCCGAAATATGCAGCAATTGTAAGTAAAAATTTCATCTATGTGTATTTTCTGTCTTTATATTTTGGTTTTTATTGCAAGAATCGCACATTTTTCATTTTCCTAAATTTCCATTCTCATCGCCTTTTTGTTTTACGATGGGTATGTGAGCTACGAGATTTACCACCGAGTTCTGTCGGTGAAGGACAGGATGCATTCTCGTTGTCTTCCTGACTGCATATGTCGTGGACGTTTTTGAGCAGAACTCCAACTAGAAGGCCTCGAAAAGAGATACCTCTATGTAGATAGTAGTTCATTTGTTTTTTGCGTGGGGGATAGTACTCATTTCATGTATAATTAATGTTATAGTTTTAGTTCAATCCTATGGAGTTCTGTTTTGGGAATTTGTTTAAAGTATTATGTTTGGCTTGTCTTATGCTGTGAGAATATATTTTTCTATGTTATTTATGTTACAAGTTCATTGTTGACATTGGTGCGAGTTCAGATACATTTAGATAATCACTCGAAGTGGCGCATATGTATAGTTTCGGAGAAGTGCCCTTTGTGTTTAGCTTATATTCACTATCATGTGTTTGTGTTTGTATTTTTTTCATTCACACGTTCACATAAGAGAGGCACGTCTGCTAACGTACGAGCCAACATTGTTTATGAAGGCAAATGTATGGATTTGACATTTTAGTTTTAAATGTTCCCTTTCATTTGTTCATCCTGGGATGCAAGGCCTCGGCATCTTAGAGGAATGTATCTTTGTGTACACGAAGCACGTCTGTACGTCTATGTTTTAGATGGTTCAGGTTATGTTTCTGTGTGCTTCAAGACCGTGGATCAAGAAGCCCGACGTCTGTGCCTATAGAAGTTTCACGTTCGTGCCTCCTCTGCCTCCATCTATGCACCTCACGTCCCTGTGGTGCCACACGCCCATGCCTCTACATACTTCACAATAGTGGCTCTCTAACTTGGTATTCGAACCCATGCCTCTACCACCACACTTTTGTGCATCCATAAGTATTGTACATGTGCCTCGAGAAGCCCCACGTCCGTGCACGTAGAGGCTTCACTTCCATGCCTCCGCAACCTACATTTACGTACCTCACGTGTCATGCCGCCTATGACTCTATGTGCTTGTAGTTCCACACACCCATGTCCCTAGAGACATTGTAACCGTGCCTCTCTAACAGTGAGATCAGATGTCTCCTAACACACTTTTGTGTACCCCGAGGCTTGATACTGAGCAAGGCCTCGAAAAGTCCCACGCCCGTTCTTGTAGAAGCTTCACTTCCGTGCCTCCAGTGCCTGCATCCATGTGCCTTACGTGACATCCGCCGTGGCTCTATGTGTATGTGATGCGACACACCCATGGCTCTAGAGACTCCATAATCGTGCCTCTCCAACTCAGTATTCGGACCCATGGCTCTGCCACCCCACTTTTTTGCATCTAGAAGGTTGATACCCATGTCTCAAAAAGCTGAACGTCTGTGCCTGTAGAGGCTTCACTTACGTACCTTCGTTGGCTATGACTCTACGTGTCTGTGGTGCAACAGGCCAGTGGCTCTAGAAACTTCACATCCGTGCCTCTATAACTAAGTATTCGGATGGATGCCTCTGATACGACACTTTTGTGCATAGAGAGGATTGATACATGTGTCTCTAGAAGCCCCATGCCCCTGCCTGCGGAGGCTTCTCTTCCATGCCTCCGATGCCTGCATGCAGGTGCCTCAGGTGACACGCGCTATGACTCTACATGCATGTGGTGCCACCAGGCCTTTGCCTCTAGAGACTTCACCAATCGTGCCTCTCTTACTCAGTATTCAGACCCATGCCTCTGCCACCACACTTTTGTGCATCCAGAGGGTTATTACACGTGCCTCGAGAAGCCCCACGTCCGCGCCTGTAGTGGCCTCACTTGATTCCTCCGGTGCCTGCATCCATGTGCATATGGTGGCTTCACTTCCATATCTTTTTTAGCAGTGTCGTCACACTACAATAAAAAAATGCTAGCTTCCCACCGACTCACTGTTAAGATGCTAGCAAACAAAAAATCCCAGCCAGGCAGCATGAATCTTGATGCTCATGGATCATTTTTATTAGTTTAGCTCGTGAATCCCAGTAGTGAGGCACGGATCAGTATTGGCAGTCGGATCTAAGATGTATGATTGGCTCTTCGTTTGCCTCATTGAATTCTTCTATCGGTGGTCTTTATTCAAAGTAGGAACTCATGACCGATGTGAGGGTTGTTCGATGTGACTATTGAGTGTGCCAGTTACCATATAAAAGTTAGAGGCTCCTTGATTTTTGCACGTCATCAAATAATTTGCACAACCGTGACTTTAGGAAGTTCATGGTTCTATGAGCTACAGAAGCACAATCATCTATTCAATGTTCCCAATTCACACGTTAATGCGCATGGTAAGTGAAACATCCTTCACCAAGGTTAAATAATATCCGAGTTTTTAAGGACACCACGTCGCATTGTAGCCACATAACATCAGGCAATTCCCATCGGCCACACCACTTCCCAATCTCGTCACAGAGTCTCAGGAATCTCTGTTGGAACCTTCATACTCGCTGCCATGGACGACTTCCTGAACACTACTGAGTACCGACCGATAGTTGCTGATGGTAACACCAAGCTCGACGTGTGGTACACGAATGAGCCTTACAAGGTGGAGGAGACCATCGCTTTGTATGAGCAGTGGTTGCGGGAGGAGAAGTACAAGTTTGTTGGTCTTGTCCTGGAGTACACCCGAAAGGATTGTTATGGGCATAGAAAAGTCGTCGTCATGCAATTGGCGATGAGGAATCATGTTTTGGTCTATCACTTCTACAAGGCCAGGACGGAGTGCCCTGCCCTGAAGGATTTCCTTGAGAACAAAGGTATAACTTTCTGTAGTGTGGACGTCATGAATGATATAGATGTTCTTATTTAAGTTTTCATCAGAATTCCAAGAGGGTACCACATCGACATGCAAGATAAGTTCATGATCAAAGGCGGCGAAGAAAGGGACTCCATGGAAGACCTAGTGAGAGCAATCATTGACGAATCTTACTCGAAGCTGGAGTGCTCTTTTCCATAACTTCTACGTCACTACTAGGATTGGAATCCACTTACCTTTGAACACCTGAAATATGCAACTACTGTAAGTGAAAATTTCATTTTCATTAGTTTCTGCCTTTGTTATTTTCTATTTCATTGCAAGAACAATATACTTGTTTTTTTGTAAATTTTTGTTTTCATCTGCTTTTCCTCCAGGAAGGGTATTCGAGCAATGAGATATAATGCCGGTTTTTGTCGATGAGGGACATGCTGCATCATCGCTCTCTTCCTGATCTCAAACGATGAGGATGTTTCTGAGCAGGACTCCGGGTCGAAGTGCTGCAAAGATAGATCGTCTGATTAATTGGTTAATTTCTAGTAATTGTCTGGGTAATAGTACATCATCCGATGAATTATAAATGTAGTGGTTTTACTTCAACCCGACGGAGTATACTAGTTTGGAAATTTGAGTTTATTTTTAGTGTATAATGTTTTTCTTGTTTGGATCCCTTCAAGAATATTTTACTCTATGTTTTGATCCATCACGTTGGTATAAGTTGAGATGGATTAAGAGGATAACTCTGATGTGCATGTCGTGAATATGTACATGGCACACTCGTTTGCTCAGAGAGGCACGGTCGTGGATGTTGACAAGGCATTATCCTGTGTAGGCATGGGCGTGGGTTTGTGTTTCTATTGTTTTACTTGACTCATGTATATTAGTTAGGATAAGAAGCACGTGCTTTACTTCGTGTTATAGATGGCTAGGCGCCTCGGTTCTTCTCTAATTGTGATCACAGATACATGTAGAGCCGTTACTTTGTGTTTCAAGTGTTATAGGCACGGTTGTTTTTAAAATCGAAGATAAGAATGTGGTTGTGTGTTTGAAATGTTTTTACATGGACGTTGAGTCTGTTTAAGATTCTTCATGTTCTTTGATATATGTATTTGTCAGATTTCGGGTTCCGAAAACCTTTGAAAGGTTCGAACTCTGGGGTGCGCACGGAGAACACTCTCTCCCCAGTGCGTTCGCCCTATGATTCCACGACCAAGCTCGACAAACTCAAAGAACAAGGGACACAGAGGATTATACTGGTTCGGGCCACCTTGCGGTGTAATATCCTACTCCAGTGTGTGTGGTGGATTGCCTCGTGTTGCTGAGAATGAACTAGTACAATGGATGAACAGCCTCCGCATGAGAGGTGTTCTTGGGCTCGGATGAGCTTGTGGTGTGGTCAGGGTGGAATGGATCCGATCCCTTCTATGGTTGGATCAGCTCAAGACGAGATTATCTGATGTCCATCTCATATCATCCCCTTCTCTATGGTGGTCGCTAGGTCCTATTTATAGTGGTCTTGGTCCTCTTCCCAAATATGGCGAGAAGGGATCCCACAATGGCCAAATTTGAAGGGGAACAACTAGTACAAGCTATCCTGGCAAAAGCGGTCTTCGCCTGCCAAAGGCTCTGGTGGTGATGCCGCGCCGGGCTCCACTATGACCTCCATTCTGCCATCCTGACGGTCCTTGGTCTTGTTGCACCGATATGGAAACCTTTGCTTGATTCCTCGGGACTACGCACCTGCGCTTGCCCCTTGGCACCAAATGGGAAACTGGTACACTGCGCCCACTGGCGCCGCGTGGCCTTGGTCGTCATGGCTCATGTGATGTGAATCTCGCGAGGTGCGCCTTGCATAGATATCTCCGCTCCTCGGGAGCCAGCCTAGATAGGCTGCCCGTGGGAGGTCTTGTTGTCGTTCGCCTCTCGAGGCTTGGCCCCTCACGAGTGTCTTGAGTTGTGGTTGCTGAAGCTGGGCTGTACCGGGCCGTCGATGCAGCCACGTCACGGTCCGCAGGCAGGAAAGTCTGGGTACCCCCGTTCCGAGGACGCCGATAGTAGCCCCGGGCACAACGTGTGCTCGAACTTGGCTTCGAGGCGAAGCCAAGGGGCAAGTGCGGAGCGCTGTCAGCCCCAATCCCCTGCGGCCTTGGTCGACGTGCGGCGACTGATTGGACGTGGGTGTCTCCGCTTCCCCACGCTTTCTCGACAACTTCCCTCATCTGACAAAAGGCTGGCGCTCGTTGTCGAGCTTTCATTGCCTTCCTTCGTCTGGTTCCAGATCCCCTTATCCTTGCTGCCCCAAGGGTCTCCAGATTTTCCAGATCTCTCCCCCGAATTCGCGACCGATGGCGTCCGACAAGGCGAAGGCCGCTCACTCGCCCACCTGGTTTGAGCCTGCCTTGAGCACGCCCACGATTATGGAGAAGAACCTCGTCGTCGTGCTCCTGATGACGGCGAACGGCAGCGACGAGGAGAAGCAGCCTAAGCTCCGGGCTGGCTTCGTCGTGCCGGAGGCCTCAGGCAGTACCTTTTATCCTTTCTTTATGCACATCGTCTTTGTGGGGCTAGTTCCCCCTTTCTCCGACTTCTTCTACGCCGTCCTCCACCATTATAAGCTTCACGCCCTCCATCTTCATCCGAACTCCGTCCTTCTTTTGTTGATCTTCGCCTTTTATTGCGAGCCATTCGTGGGGGTGAGGCCATCCGTGGCGTTGCTTCGCCACTTCTTCTATCTCCAGATCAAGGAGGGCCAGCGCTCGGGGTGCACCAACTTTGTCGCGGCCAATGGGGCTAACGCAATCTCAAGAGCCAGGAAGAAGGCGGAGGGCTTCGGGAGCAAGTGGGTCCTTATGGATGCGAAGACCTCCCACCCGCGGCTGACACTACCGACGGGGATGCCAGCGTCCCACGATGGATGGAACAGCACGAAGCTCAATGACCCTCGGGTTGAGCAGCTTCTGGCAAGGATGACGGCTGAACTAAAGCCCGATTACCCAAAGGCGGTGAAGCTAATGGGGGCCATGATCATCAAGGAGTTTCTGATGCAGCGCCTGCCTCCGCTCCAAGCGCACTCGCGCCCCCTTTGGAGGCTCATGGATGAGGGGGACGACCTCTGCCGGCACCCAGATGCCCTGTCCAACAAGGAGCTGGACAAGGCCCTCCGCTTCTTAGTTGGGGAGGACCAGGGGTACCCGCCAGACACTCATCTTCCACTATACCGCTGCCCAGATGGGGCGCAGATTGCCGTTGCCATGCATGTCTTCGACGACTGGGGACTTGTGCCTCTAGCGTCTTCTCAACCCCCGAGCTCCCAAGTGATGGTGTCCTCCAACGGGCCCGATGAGGAGGAGAAGACGGACTTGGAGGCGATCCGGGAAGGTGTGGGGGCGACTTCTCCCCCATGCCAGACTGATCTCCTCTGCATCCTTTCTGACGACGATGACGACAGTGAGCAACTAGTCAAGGAGTCGCCGCGCTCTGCCGGGGTTACCACGAGGTCTAAGGGCACCCGTTGAATAAGCTCAAGCTGGGGATCCCGAAGAAGGGCAAGTCGGCGCTGATCCCCCATGGTGGCGCCTTTGCTTCATTGCTGGCCGGCACCACTGCGGGTCCGGCCGCCGTGCCTCCATCTGCTCCTAGGGATCGGCGTCGGTGCCCCAGATCACGAAGCCTACGGGCTTCATGCTTCAAAAGGGAGCGAGGGAGTACGCTGTCGTGGACCAGTAAGTGTTCCGCCCTGATTTTATTTCCTGTCTCTACTGCTTCCTCTTGATGCTTCTCTCTTGCACCGTCAGGCCAGCGTCGGCAATGAAGAAGAAGAGGGAGTCGGCAGCAACCCCTGAGACCCAGCATTCTGCTGCCGCTGTGCCACCTCCGGTGCGGAAGGACGGTTCCCGCGCCTCAGCGCCCGGATCGCCTTTGCGAGATGCAGAGGCCCATCCGAAGGAGAAGGTGATCTCCACGGCCAGGCCGGCTCTGGAGGCACCTGCCCGCTGCTCGTCCTCCAGGGCTCCGAGAGCTCAGGAGCCCCCTGCCTCTTCTTCTACGGCCATCCTGCAGGTCTTGGTGCCGGTGCCGCCTCCTCTTCCTTCTGTGACGTCGTCGAGCCGCGATCTTCCTGCTTCGCCCGATGCTCTGGAGAGGGCCCTCTCAGTGCTGTCCCAGCTTCATGATGACCTCCAAGGCCCCAACCGCCGCCTGGTATTGGGGTGCCTGGAGTTAATTTTGGTGTGGTTGCGGTCCGACGCACTTGTCCGGGCGGCATGGAGCCAGGCCATTATAGCCTCCAAGGAGGGCGAGCTGGCTGCCGGCCTGGCCGCGGCAACCCGCGACGTGTCACTGAAGGACGCCAAGGCTGCGGAAGAGTGCTGCCAGGCGCTGGAGAACAAGCTAAACACCCTGCGTGACGAGCGAGCCGCCGAGGCCCGCCAGCACGGGTTGCGGGAGGAGGAGCTGAAGGCCCGGGAGGATGCGGTCGCCAGCCGCGACACCGAGCTGGAGCAATCGGCGCGAGAGCAGGCCATGGAGCATCGCCGCCTAGAGAAGCTAAAGGAGGAAGTGGAGGCGGAGAAGGCCTGGCTAGAAACCAAGGCGAAGGTTCTTGCTGAAGACCGCACAGCCTTCAAATCCCTTGAGCAGAAGTCCCGCAAGGCACTGGAGGAGCTCCATGGGAAGGGCTTGAAGGAACCATTGGTTTCCGACAAGGAAGGCCCTACCGAGCTACTCCCTCAGCTTATCACGGCGCTCGAGGGCATCTTTAACGGGATCGGCCCCATGGTGGACGGGGAGGCCCGTGCACTTTCTGCTTCAGCCTTGACGCGTTTCTTCAGCCACCTCCATCTTCGTGACCCCAGCACCGACCTTAGAGTCCTGCTTGAGCCTATGGACGAAGAGCACTGTTTGGCTGTAGCCAAAGCCGTGAAGGACCGGGTGGATGCCCTGCTGGAGAAGTTCCACGCCATCGGTCCTGCACCTCCTGCTGGCGATGCCGCTGGCCGTGCAATAGCGGCTGACAACGATGTCGGCGTCGAGGGGGTGCTCCTTGCTGGCGACGACAACGCCCAAGGCTGAAGAGGAGACTGGCTAGCAGTGCTTTCCTTCGCTTTTGTCTCCTGCAACATGCACCATGCCTCGTGCAGGCGTTAAAACTTATGCTTTGGTATTTGAAGAACAATATGTTTTTGTAATAATTATTGAGATTTCGCAATTTCCTTCCCACTTGCTCTAGTGTTCTGCGTCGGCAGAGCCCGGCCCCGTGCATACCTCAGTAGCCGCTGGCTCATCCGGATCGCCAGGATGAGGCTAGGGGTGAGGGGCTACGTGACTAGTTAGGCTCCTAAGACACGATGCTCAGGAGTCCTCCTTGACGTATGAACAGACCTCGGGAAGGGAACGCGAAACTAGGCCTTAGCATTCTGCATCGGTAGAGCCCGGCCCCACGCATACCTCAGCCGCTGGTGGCTCGTCCGGATTGCCAGGACGAGACCAGGGGGTGACGGGCTACGTGACCAGTTAGGCTCCTGAGACGTGATGCTCAGGAGTCCTCCTTGATGTACGAACAGACCTCCATACCAGTTCTGGCAAGGGCGTACACCAGGCATGTCCTGAGCGTAGCCCCCGTGCCCAACCTCCTTGCGCGACTCTCCCAAGGGGAAAGCATTGAGACGAGGCTAGGCACCGAGCCTGTTCGCTCCCTGAGGTTGATACGGCCAAGGGGCCGCTCTCAGTTCTTTATCACTAGCGCATAGCATAGCGCTTCCGCACTTGCATGGTCATAGCCGCTCCTCGACCGTGTCAACTGCCAGCAAGGAGCATGGTGCTTCCATTGGTGCGTGGGTGAGGGTTCCCTCTAAGTGGAGCCCTCAGGGCGTGCACAACCCCGCCCTGACACATGGCTTGCATGGTAGGGCCAGACGAGGTGTGTCTAGGCACCCGTGAGCCAGCGTGGGACTCACGGGGCCCTACCTCAAGGCAGGTTGCGCCTGAAATTGATCCTTGATAGCTACGGTGGTCCTTCGAGATGGTTAGGCAACCTGCGCCGAATGAATTTCCTGAGGCGGTCACATGAGAAAGCCAGACACCAACGACCCCAGGAGGTGACGTGAACGGGACCGGCCCGCCAGACAGAGCTCAGTCGTTGGGTTTATCGACGCCGCAAGGACGGACCCGATCACAGACGTAGTACCTAGACTTCTCATGCTAAAAATCCTAAAGGAAGACAATCGGCATACCGCTCCCATGGTGGAGGGGCATCGGGACGCATGCCCTGGCTCGTCCGTCCGCGATTAGCTCATGCGATAACGAGGCACCAAGGGCCACGGGAGGTGACGTACATGGGAGCTGGCCCACGAGCCAGAGCTCAACCTCTTGGGTTTAGCGACGCTGCAGGGACGGACCCGAGCACAGACGCCATGCCAGTCCTTAATCATGAAGCGGTCGTGGGTGGTCTTGCCGGGGTGCACGACATTTGTGGTATCGAAGTACCGGGCAGGCATATAATAAGCACGAAGCAACTCACGAAAAGAGGCAAACTAGCTCAGGCAATGCGAATGCGATACTATCGGATTACGGGCTCCGCAAACCCAAGAAGTTCGAACACAGGGGCGTGAATGAAGATCTCTCCCACTCACGTCTACCTAGCATCTTGCCCTCGTCCAGTGAAGAGATTCAAGCAAACAACAAGTGAAGCAAGCAAGAGTTTACCCAGTTTCAGGCCACCTTGTGGTGTAAAACCCTACTTCCTGCTTTGGTGGATTGGCCTCGGGAGGGCTAGAATATGAACTAGTACAGTGGTTCCTGAGCTCAGGAGGAGAGTTTGGGAGGGTCAGGAGGCAAGAGTTCTTGCTCCTTTGCGTGGAGGTAGAGTTTATGGATCTGCTTCCTCCCCCCCCCCCTCATAGTGGGGGTCCTAGCTACTTATATAGGTGGCCAGGGTCCTCTTCCCCCGAAATATTTAGGCGGGAAGGGATCCCATAACGGCCATTTCGAGCAGGAACACAAGGACGTTCCTACCCTGACAAAAGTAGTCTTCGCCTGCAAAAGGATCAGGCTGTGACGCGGTGGTGGGCTCGGTGGTGACATCCTCCATGTTGTTCTTGCGGGCTTCGGTCTTGTTGCACCAATGGGGAAACCTTTGTCCCGCTCCTCGGGAACCTGCGCCTGCGCTGCCTCCGTTGCACCGGAACGGCAATTGCGCCACTGGCGGGCGCTGGCACCCACTGGCGCAGTGCATCATTTCTTGCGTCACTGCCTCCTCCTGAGGCAGGCTTGGCCTTGGATTCTCCGCCCCTCCGTAGCAACCTAACCGAGGCCGCTCCTGAGGAGGTCTTGACGTTGTTCTCCTCGCAAGGTCTAGCCCCCTCGCGAGGGTATTGAGCAGCTAGTCGATCAGCTGGGCCGTACAAGGCCGTGGCAGGAGCGCGCTGCGGCCCGCAGATAGGCAAGTATGCGTACCCTGGTTCCCAGGACGCCGACCGATACATGCCACAAGGACGGACCCATGTGGCCTGGGGATGATGCAGCCCGAGAGGCACCCCCAACAGAGTAAGCTAAATATGCAAAAGAATACACGTCGCAGGGACAAGCCCGTGCGACTTTTGGGGATGATGATGCCCGAGGGGCGCCCCCAACTGAACAAACTGAAGCAGTGTCACCTGGCATCGATGATGGAGAGATGTTGATGTATCTGAAGATGCTCGCTTAGATGTCGCTCCTCATGAGCCGCCTGATTCCGGGACCTCACGAGGCTCCTGAGGTTCCGAGAGCTCGCGAAGAACCGACGCCACCTCTGCGAAGATCTCCTGAAGATTGGCCTCGCGAGCCGCCAGGACATCCCGCATGTGGCGCTGGTACAGGGCCGCCTGGTTCGGCAAGCCAAAGGGCATGCAAACGTAGCTGTGAGGAGGGCCAGTAGAGCTTCTGAGACACGACTCTGCTGAGTCCTAGGATGTTGACGTAGACACGCAGCCCGTCGCTCGAGCCTGGGATGACAGCTGCACTTCGTCGTGTGGGGCGGCGCTAGCCTCGCATTGCCCTTGGTACCTGCAAGTCTTCGATTGTCTAGTTGATGAACTCCTGAGAACTTGGTGCTTCACGTCTTGTGCTCTCATGAGGGAAACGTGCAGTGAAGCACACCTCCACATGGTGCCCGAGCGCCTCCCTCGTGACATTGGCTAGGTCGGAGGCCCTTTAGAGGAGAGCCCCCGAGCCCAACCTGAGTGGGGTGCCAGGCACGCCTCCCTATGCGACGGAGGGAGGCGCCCCATCCATGGGCACGGATCCTGAGGCACGGCCGCCAGGTGTTGCTTCCTCATGAGGCTCCAGGGCGAGCAATTGTTCTTCTTTTTCGGGACGGCTTCAGGGGGGTAGATGATGCCTTCGTTGTCTGGGTCCTCGATTGCCGCAGGCTGGTAAGCGCGCTCAAGGGAGCACACAACATCCTTTTCCTCGCACATGATGGTGATGATGTCGCGGCTTCCTGGCATCTTGAGGACGTTGTAGCCATGGTGAGTCACTGCCATGAACTTGGACAGGGTTGGATACCCAAGAATAGCATTGTATGGGAGTCGGATGTGAGCGACGTCGAAGTCGATGAGCTCGGTGCGGTAGTTGTCGCGGGTGCCGAAGGTGACAGGGAGCCGGATCTACCCGATTGGGGTGGTAGAGACATCGGTCACCCCTGAGAAGGGCTTGGTAGGCTGCAGCTGGTCATATGGCACTTGGAGACGGTCAAACGTGTCAACGGAGAGAACATCGAGCCCTGCATCGCCATCAATGAGGGTTTTGGTAACCTAGACGTTGCTGATGATGGGTGAGCAGAGCATCGGGAGTGCACCGGCAATTACTGCGCACTTGAGCTGGTCAGCTGAGCTGAAGGTGATGATGCACTTGGACCACTTGAGCGGACATGTGGCCTCTATCATGGGAAGAGCCGCGTTCACTTCTCGGGCGAACTGCTTGAAGATGCGCTGAGAGGCTGGAGCTTGCGCACCAACCAAGATGCAGGCGATGGCGCGAGACTCCTGGAAGGCCCCAGCCCCTTCATCCTGATCGTCGTTCCTCCTTGGCGGTGGTGGCAACGGAGGGAGGCCGGCCTTGCCCTGAGGGCGGTCCTCACGAGGCAGGTCCCTCCAGGCGCCCTCACGAGGCTGGTCGTGCCAGCGTTCCTCACGAGGCTGATCTCGTCACTCCTAACGGGGGCCGCGATCATCCCAGCGCCCTCCAGTTCGGCTTCCTCCACAGCCATAGCCTCGGTTGTTGCGCTTGGGGCATCGGCCGAAGCACCCATCTCGAATGGCTCTGAGCTCCTGACAGACGTTGGTGTTGTGGCTGTTCATGTCGTGGAAGGCGCAACATGGACGGCTGCTCTTGGATGACTCTGGGTGGTCGCGGCCACGCTTCATCTCTGGTGCTGCCGCGAGCACGGCCACCCCCTTGCACTTCACGTCTTTAGATTGTCCTTCTTGACTTTTGGGTCAGCAGCGGGGAGCTCGACGAGGGAAAGGCGCCCTTCCTCAGCTCTCGCGCACTTGGTTGCTATATTGAATAGCTCCAGGGTTGTGCACAGATCCTCATGGATGGCGAGCTCCTCCTTCATCTTGACATCATGGATGCCATCGGAGAATGCTGAGATGATGGCCTCATCCATCACCTTCGGAATCTTGAGGCGGACGCTGTTGAAGCGCTGGATGTAATTCTGCAGGGTTTCCCCCGGTTGTTGCTTGACCGCCGCAGGTCACCTGCGGCTGGCGGGCGGTCGCGAGTGCCCTAGAAATTGGCGATGAATGCTCGTGCATCTCACCCCAGGAGGAGATCGATTGCACGGGCAGGTTCAGGAGTCACGAGCGGGCGCCGTCCTTGAGAGCCATGGGGAACCAGTTCGCCATAATCTTCTCGTTGCCGTTGGCCGCCTCGATGGTCAGCTCGTAAAGCTGCAGGAACTCAGCTGGGTCAGTGGTGCCGTCGTAGCGTGGAGACAGGTCAGGCTTGAACTTCCTGGGTCAGATGACAATGTGTAGCTCAGTGATGAAGGCTCGGCAACCTGCTCTGGCCACCGAAGCCCGTCGTGGAGGTGGAACTTGGTCTTGGTTCTCATGCGCCGCCATTGCAGAGGGCGCACGGTCTCGACGTGGTGGTGGTGGGAGTGCAGGAGCTCCTCCTTGTGGACGCTGGACCTCTTGACAACTTCCTTCTTCATGCACAGGCGCCACGCGCGGTGGGTCGCGTCGCGGGACCGCACGCCTTGGAGCATGGACGACGTCTTGACATGGAGGTGGTAGAGGTGCTTCACGGGACACGTCGCACGCAAAAGGGAGGCGGGCGAGGTAGTGAGAGGGACGGGGCAGGAGAGCCCCCGGCGGCGCTGACGAGCTCGGCAATGCGGTCAACCAGTCCTCGTAGAAGTCCTTGATGGGGCGGTAACGCAGGAGCTCGCGCACCATGAGCAGCGCAGCCTGCACGTCCGCGGGTCTGTGAAGACCATGGGACGACGAGCTGGCTGGGGTCAACGAGGGGTGCAGCAACGAGGCTTGTTGCTCGTGTCTCACCGGGCTGGTGGCTGTGTTGGCGGCAGGCTATGGAGAAAGGCGGGGGGTCCGCCAACAGAGCTATCTGAGCGACGTGGGCGGCGAGGGCGGCCCACTGCTCACCACGAGCTCGACGAGCGTCAGTCATGGAAGTGGCGGAGCGGTGATCAGTCGATCGACGGAAGAGAGGTTTGGGCACACCCCTACCTGGCGTGCCTAATGTAGGATTTTGGGTTCCGCAAACCCTTGAGAGGTTCGAAGTCTGGGGTGCGCACGAAGAACACTCTCTCCCAAGTGCGCTCGCCCTACGATTCCAGAGCCAACCTCGACAAACTCAAAGAACAAGGGACACAGAGGATTATACTAGTTCTGGCCAACTTGCGATGTAATACCCTACTCCAGTGTGTGTGGTGGATTGCCACGTGGGGCTGAGGAGGAACTAGTACAATGGATGAATAGCCTCCGCAGGAGAGGTGTTCTTGGGCTCGGATGATCTTGTGGTGTGGTCAGGGTGGAATGGATCCGATCCCTTCTATGGTTGGATCAGCTCGAGACGAGATGATCTGCTGTCCAGCTCATCTCATCCCCTTCTCTATGGTGGTGGCTAGGTCCTATTTATAGTGGCCTTGGTCCTCTTCCTAAATAACGGCGGGAACGGATCCCACAACAGCCAAATTTGAAGGGGATAGCTAGTATAAGCTATCCTAACAAAAGCGGTCTTTGCCTGCCAAAGGCTCTGGTGGTGACGCTGCGCCAGGCTCCACGATGACCACCATTCTGTCATCTTGACTGTCCTTGGTCTCATTGCACCGATATGGAAACCTTTGCTTGATTCCTCGGGATTCCGCGCCTGCGCTTTCCCCCTTGGCACCAAAGGGGAAACTGGTAGACTGCGCCCGCTAGCGCCTGGCCTTGGTCGTCATGGCTCACGTCATGTGAACCTCACCAGGTGCGCCTTGCATAGATATGTCCTTTCCTCGGGAGCCAGCATAGAGATGCTGCCCCCACGGAGGTCTTGCCGTTGTCCACCTCGGGAGGCTTGGCCCCTTGCGAGGGTCTTGAGGTGTGGTTACTGAAGCTAAGCCATACCAGGCCGTTGATGGAGCCACGTCACGGGCCGCAGGTAGGCAAGTCTGCGTACCCTCGTTCCCAGGACGCCAACAATATTTTGGGATTGGATCTAAATTTCATGATATGATGCTCGTTTGTACCCTACAATGTTGTTTTGGGCTGTTTGATGCTATTATCCAGTGTGGCAGTTGTTGTGCGAGTATTATGTTAGTCACTCTTCGAATTACGATTGTGCTTTTGTGTTCTAATTATTGTGTTGATACTTTCATTGAGAAAGGCACGACCGTGAAACTAGTGGATGCACTGTCGTATGTGCGGTAGAGACGTTGTCCTTCCTGTGGGTACTAAATTCAGAGAGGCACTGCACTATGTTAGTATGAGTCACCGTCGTGGCACTACATTCCAAAATATTTCTAGCTCTGCTAGTGGTGGCACGCTCGTCTAGTTAGTGCAAGCACATCCTATGTTTTGTTAAGTCACAGTTGTGCCTCTCAGTTTTGCAAATGTTTCCGCGGACTTGTTCGCTCGGGGAGGCACGACTATGCTATTGTTCAGGGCACGACCATGCCTTTCTTTTCTAAATGTTTCCTCTGACTGGTTCGCTCAGAGAGGTGCATCAGTGGAGCTTGTCAGGGCATGGTTCTTTTACAAGAGAAGGCACAGTTGTTCCTCTATTATTATTTTTAGTCGTCTATGTCAGAGGATGGATCTTATTTTGTTACTTTGAGTCACGGTTGTGCTTCTGTGACAGGTTCGCTTGTAGAGGCACCGCTGTTAAGCTATCCAGGGCAAGGTCATGTGTTAACTGGTGGCGCAGTCGTGTGTTTGTGTTGTTATTTTTTCAGCTTAGGTGTCTATGCCAGATATGCACGTTCTATGTGGAGAGGGGGCACGGTCGTGCCTCTGTGACCCCATTATTCCACATGAGTCGTTTACCACCTTCGTCAGAAGCTTACGAAGAGACACTGGTGTGCCTCTCTATTCCAAATGATTCTTTTATTATGTTTACTCCAAGTGAGTGATGTTCTAGTGAGAGGAAATGATGTCTTGATTATCATCTTTACAAGTTCTTTCGGAAAAAGACGATTTTATTTATAATAATTGTTGTTCAGGATTTGAAGACTTGAACATTTGAATGCACAACTGTTTTCAATGGGACCCATAAGAGATATCTTGAACCAACATAAAAATAGCTGAAACACTATTGTTCTGATGACACGAGTCGAAATAGCTGAAACCATGTTCGGGTGGCTCTAGCTAAAATAAGGCACATTTAAGCAGTAGTCATCTTCTTTCAAGTCCTCTTTTGCGTTGGATGTTGTATTGCTCGAAGATGACCCTCAGTGCCTCAGATGTAGGGCGTGTATTGTAGTTGGATGTCATCATTTTGAAAGTTAGTTGTTCTCTCATCGACTTCACATATATATGCGAACACATAACAGAACAAACTAATAAAATTTATTGTAAAACATAATGTACAGCTGGCTCGATTGATCATATATTGATGCTTTTCAATGAGAGCGAACTTACATTATTGATAAAAAATGAATTCTTGAAACTAATTAGCACCATAAAATGCATGATGTAAATACCACTGTCAGCCCTGAAAATTGAGAGCATTATCACTAGAAAAAAGACATCCGTGAAATTTTGGGCCGAACAAAAAAAATTATGTCATACTTATGAAACTTCTATGACGATAATTGTGAGAAAACCCGGTATCATCATAGATGTGGTGGGCTCCTATTTCTATGACAGAAAATCATGACAGAAAATGGGCTTTTCATCCTGGGCGGGCCGGAGACGTAGATGCATGACATTCTTTGGGCCGTCCATGACGGAAACATCGTGGTAGAAGCGAGGGAGAGGAAAATATCGGGGAGTTCCCGATGACGGTGGGTGGTCGAGGCCAAGTGATGGACAAAGGGATTGCGCGTTTCTCTCATACACGTATGCGCGTGTGTGCGAGGCGTTGGGCTCTAACTGAACCCGAGCGAGCCGTTCGCCTACTGAACCCGAGCGATTGCACTGCAGGGTACACGTTACTGAACCCGAGCGATCGATCAATCTGGCTGTTAACTGAACTCGATCGAGCGATTCCTTCGCTACTGCTGCTAACTGAAGCCGATCAAACTTGTTGCCTCTTGATGAACAGTGAGCGTTGTTGGGGTAGGATGAACAGTTCCCGGTTGGGGTTGGATGAATAAGACCCCATGGTAGTAGAGGCCGTTGCCGCTGAATGAACAAGACCCCGGTCGAGCCGGATGAGGGTGGCTGAACAGGACCCCGTGGAGGGCTGGTTAAACAGTAGCCGGCGGAGGGTTGGATGAACAGTAGCCGATGGAGGGGTAGTGGAGGCTGGATGAACAGTAGCTGGTGGAGGCAGGAGGGAGACACCGTGGATGAATAGTCGCAGGTGGAGGCTGGAGGAGGTCGATGCTGGATGAACAGTATCCCATGGAGGCTGGAGTGAGGCAGTAGACGGTGGATGAACAGTAGCTTGTGGAGTCCCATTTTGCGGTAACAGGACCCCTGTTTCGACCGTAGGAGGTCGAAGAGAAGTTCATTTCCTCCATTTTGCGATACGCCACACCCCTCCAGATCAACAGGACCCCGTTTCGGCCATAGGAGGTCGAGCACAAGTCAGTTTCCTCTGTTTTGTGGTACGCCAGACCCTTCTCGATGAACAAGACCCTGTTTCGACCGTACGCGGATGAACAAAAGGTTGTTTCCTCCATTCTACGGTACGCCAGACCCTTCTCGATAAACAGGATCCCATTTCGACCATACGCGGACGAACAAAAGGCTGTTTCCTCGGTTCTGTGGTACGCCAGACCCTTCTTGATAAATAGGACCCCGTTTCGACCATACACTGTTGAACAGAAGGCATGTTTCCTCTGTTCTGCGGTACGCCAGACCTCGTTTCCGCTGTTCCGTCCAAGCCGGTTGGCTCCTTATGAACACGATGTATTACGTTGCCTCCCGATGAACACGACACATTCTGTTGCCTCCCCATGAAAACGACGAGGTTTCTCCGTTTCGACCCAGTAGGTTGGCTTTCGATGAATAGGAGTCGTTGCTGTTGTCCGTGGCCTCTCAATGTATGCGAGCTCTGGTCGTACGTATGCGTGAGTAGGCGTTCGAAACTGTCAGGACCGGTTTTCGGGGTATTAATTTCCCCAAAAGTGGCCCTTGTGCTCATCAGCCCCAGGATTACTGTTAGCTGATGAGTCACCACTTGATACAGAAAATCCAAGCAAAAAATACAAAATATGTAGTACAAGACCATTCTGGTCTTTAAGTACAACACAAGGTTACTGGTGGCTGATGGCGGAAGCGGTCTATAACACGTCGGTGTCTGTGGGACTCCATTTCCCATGGTAACAGCTGACCAGGTTAACTCCTATCTTCGCGAGGCTATTATCACTGTTGCGTAGGTTCCGGGGCGGTCGTCGCAACGCTCCTATCCATGCGAGAAATCTGGCCAAGACAATAGCCAGGGACAAGCTAGTGAGTACTTTGAATGTACTCGCAAACATTATGAACGCAGGTGCAATATAACAAAAGATAATCATGCTCGGAAATATTCGATGATCACATTGTTAGTTACGAAATGATAATCCATGATGCAAGCAGGTTATCCATATAAATATGACCATGCGCTCAAGGAGTGATAGAATATAAATAAATAGCAATCGTGCCACAAACGGGCGTCTGAGGGACACCACATAAAGGGCTTATAAGAAAAATAAATAACGATCATGCCACAGTTGGGCGTCTGAGCGACACCACATAAATGGCTTATAAGGAAATTAAATAATGATCATGCCACAGTCGGGTGTCTGAGCGACACCACAAAAAGGGCTTATAAGGAAAATGAATAACAAGTATGCCACAGTCGGGCGTCTGAGCGACACCACATAAAGGGCTTATAAGGAAAATGAATAACAAGTATGCCACAGTCGGGCGTCTGAGCGACACCACATAAAGGGCATATAAATAAAAGAAAAAAATAGTGAATATCCAGGATGTAGAACCATCTCATGGATACTCAATAACTCAAATACCAAAATGGTTAGTCCATAATCATAATCATAGTAACAGTCATCATAGGTCACAAGTCATTATCCATGTTTTGTTTCAGTAGTTCCTCCTCCGAAGACCGACACTAAGACCGACACTTGACCCATCCCAGACTGTAGTCCTAACCCAGGGACACGGCTATTCAAATAGATTTAATCTCTGCAGAGGGTGTACTCTTTACCCACGTGTAACGGATTCCTTTTGTCCATTGGGACTAATTCCGTCTACAGTCTTTTAATTTGAAAACACACCTGACCGCACACACCAGCCTAACTTACCGGTGTCTGGAATTACCCACGACACCCGTTAAGCCAAACTCTAAGTGGGGAGGCTGCAACCTGGACTAGCATGGGATCACAAAATTTATAACGCGTGCAAACTAGGGAAGCTACCCCCTTCGGCTCCAACCGAAAACACCCATGCCCCCGGACCAGGTGGTATGCCTACCGGATGCAGCCGATATCTTCCACCATGGCATCTCTGTACGGTGTGTGCTAGAACAGGGGTCGACAATTTACTGAACCGTACCCTACCTGTGGCAGGGACAAGTGGTAGCACGAAACAAGTATGGGGTTACTGGAACAAGACTCGATCTACGGTGGACTTTGGAGGTTCAAGCATCACTTGCATGATTAGCATAACCAATATATTCCATAACAACAGTCGGAATCACCACCCGTCATGCCTCACCAAGCCATACCGGACTCCACCGTCCTGATGAGGAACTAGTGACAAGCTCTTGTCTACACAAGACAGCGGCTTTCACGGCTTTCTTCCATTAGGCATGGAAGGCATACGAGGGGGATCACCGTCATGCATATTAAATCTTCACAGCAAGGAATCTACATCATGCACTCATGGGTATGATCATATCGTCGCATATGAAAAATGAATGCATCCATATCGAGGTGACGTTGTAATCGTATCCACAACACTCACAAGTATTGGGCGAGGGTTCAAAAATGATTGCCTTCAAGTACTTGAGAGGTAAAGTGCATTCCAAAACTTTTTGAAAGTTTTCTCCCTCTTCAAAATCCTATTTAAGAGACTTTGGAATCAACACATAGCTTCAAAACAGCAGAAAAAAGTTGTCTAGAAAATTTTCAAATAAATATGAAAATAAACTAGACCAAATTTGAGGAACAACAGAAAAAGAATCAAGTCATTTGGACTTATATTTAAAAAGTTGTAGCCACTCAAAGTTCAGTCAAAGTTTTGTTTTTAAATAAAAACCAGAAAAGAAAACGAATCGGGGAAGAATACGCTTTTGAGACGGGGAAACGTACTTCGGGGTTCTGCGCTTTCACTTAAACCAGCGCGGGCCGGTGCGGGGTCGCTGACAGTGGGTCCCTTGGGCCCACTAGTCAGGTTTGACCAGTCATAGCGCCTTCTTCCTCCTCTGTTCGAGCGGGGCGGGGCTCCGACGGTCGCCGTCGACGAGCCACGGCTCCTTGAGGGGTTCCGAGGGCGGGGATGGATTCGCTAGTCCGGGGCGGTCCTCCCGGTAGTCACTAGGTCGGCGGGGGTGGAGGGAGTCGTTGGCGGTAAGCTCAGCGGCGGAGGTGGCCTCGGGTGGAATTGGGGGTCTCGGCTACGGTGGTTTTTGGTCGCATTTGAGAGCATGGGCAGCTCCTCACGAGCAAGGGGAGTCTGACGGTGGTGCTGGATGAGCGAGGGAGGGCATGTTTGCTGTGGATGGAGCTGGGACGCGGCGGCGGCCGAACTGGCCGGAGATGAGGAAGATAGTTCTTCCCCTATCAATAGCTGACCACGGGGGCTGTAGGGAGGTGGCTTGAGGTCGCCTGAGTGCTCGGACGGGCTCGAGGGCCTCCTTTATATAGTGCTCGAGGTCAGTTCCGCGGCGACCGAAGATAATCACGGCGAACCGACATTCTGTAGCAAGGGGGGGCGCTTGGCGATGGCTGGCGGGGTCCGGCAGGTCGAGTGGATGAGAACGGGCTGTTCCAGGGGCAGCTGGCGTGCGGCTATGGCTCGGGCGGCGCCTTCCATGGCAGAGGTTCACTACAGACGCCGGCGTGCCGCCAAGGGGCTCTGGCGGCAGCGCTATAGTGCGCCAGAAAGGTTTGGAGGCTTCCGGCGAGTGGACGAAAGTGAGGTGTGGCCCTGCAGACGAGCTAAGGACAGGGGGCAGGACACGGCGACTCGGTGCGCGCGCGTGCAAAACGTGCGCTCTGGGCGCGCCCAGAGCACGCACACTAGGTGCTCGACAAAATGTCAAAGCCTGCCAAGAGGCTCCAATCGACCTGGGGTTTAACAAGGTGGGGTTATAGGCTAGGTTAGTGCCATGAGACATGCTGGATTGTCCATTGGAGTAACTTCCTAATGTAAGTTTAAAAGTGTGCCAAAACTGATCATGCTCCTAACCTGTTTGGTGAAATACCAGAGGCATCTAGGAATCTCTTGGGTGGGTCAAACTCTCCAGACCAATGCCTCTTTAGGTGTAGGAGATGGTGACAAGGTTAGTTGGGCAAAACTAGAAACTTGCAAGTGTAAGTTTTTGAGAAAATCAATTCTGGACGGAAACTAGAAGGCATTATTGCATGGACCAAAAATGTTCCAAATGCTCCAATCTTCTGGACTTAAGGGTTTTGTATGAAGGACTACAAGCAGGAGAAAACTCATGGTTAAAAGAGCAAGTTAACATAGGGTTGCAGTAGAAAATGTCAATCTGGACCAGAGAGCAAAGGAGGATGTTTTTCTCAACTTTTTCAAAGAACACCAAAGGGTTTTTGCATAAAAGTGATGTAGGGACTTCACATGACATCCCCAAATTTTGGTGGAATTTTTGAATAAATCTATCAAAGGGTTGTAGTGCAAATAGAGCTTTAAACTAATGAAAAATCACTTTAAGTGATAAAGCTTAGGGAAAAAATAATAATGCAAATGAACCCACTGATAGAAGAATTGTTTTTCTTGGGTAGGGCAAATAAGTCCAAATAACATATCTGAAAAGTTTTCACTAGGGCAAAAACTCCATAATTTCAAAAGAAAAAGTTGTTCTGAAACCAAAGAAAATCCAGAGAATGAAAGGTTTAAACTCCTGGTAAAAAAAATTGATTTATAGATCAAGGTCAAAAAATTTGGGGTGTTACAACACTACCCCCCTTAAGAAAAAATCTCGTCCTCGAGATTTGCTAAAAGTTGTTATGAAAAGAACCTCTACTGTCATGAAATGATTTCACCAAAGATAACCGTCCTGCTCATGCAATAAAATGCGGCTACAGTGAATGGGCAATAAGTGGTGTAAACTGCAGTGTGAAATACTGGCGCTGCGTGGAAAAATCTATGGTCGGGGAAAACGAGATATTTCTACTCTGGCTATAGTGAATTTAGAAATATTTTTTTCTAAATTCTAAAATACGCTGGTCGCACACGAGAGCACAGTGCTCTCTCGGGCTGACAGGTGGGTCCGGGGCCCACTGTCAGTCTCTTCTTCTACCTCTGGCTCTCTCTTCTCCCTCTCTCTCGTGCGTTTTCCCGCGCTTTCTCCACCGGCGATGCCTAGCGTGTAGGGCATCTAGGCCGTACTGCGCTAGTGCGCGGCGTGCTAGCTGCCGGTGCAGCGTGCACTCACCTCGTGGGCCAGTGCGCTGTCGGCACTGCTCGCGGATCCGCCTCCGAATACCGGCGGTCGAGCAACGGGCGGTGCTGGTGGACTCCGCCCACCGTACACCGGTCTCGAGCTATAAAATGACCGAGGTGCTCCTTCTTCTTCCTCACACCTGCCCTCGCTTCTTCTTCTCCTTCCCTCACCTCCGTTTGTGTTTGCAGGAGCTCGGGACGAGGCTCTAATGGCGGAGGTGATGCCAGACTGGTGCATGATCCTAGTGTGCGGAGGTTTGGCAGCATTGCTGGGGTTATTCATGCTCTTGTGCGCTATGATCCTCGACGATCGTCATGATGCTGCTGCTCGAGTGCTAGCTCTTCGCGGCGGTGACGATCACGAGGATTAGATGTGAGTGTCGGGTGCTAATGGCTGTCAGTGTGCGGAAGGCAACTTGTGCCTGAATAAACCCCCACAAGTTTCTCCTCAAGAGACTGTGGTGTGCTAGAGAGGTGAACAATTAGATGCAACAAACATACGTGGGTTAGCAACTTAGTGTACTGTGTGGAGTGGCCGGAGTTGTAAGTCTGTTGTTGCGGTGTTGCGGAAAAAAATCTATGTTATGCAGGGATATATGTTGCAACAACTCAGGGAAAAAAATATCTCACTCCAGGTTTTTACCTAGCGCGAAAATTTAGTTAAATCAAAATTATTACCAGTAAAAACCACTCCCATAAACTGAAATCAAATTTATATAATTCGACACACAACTTTAGGCTAACACGCACAAGTGGCAACTCAAAAATAAACGTTGGGACAACCAACATAGCAGTGACGTCTAAAATAGAAACGGTAAATGGACAGGGTCCTGGGAAAACGTCTCTGGTGCTGGGGCACACTCTTCTTCTATCGGAGGGAGCAGGTTGACTAGTCGATGAATGTGCTTCTCCTGCCCGGGCCTCAGTGGTCTGCCGATGGCGATCCGAGGATTTAAATCGGCGAGGCTCTGGAGATAACCCATT
Organism: Secale cereale; assembly: GCA_902687465.1. Taxonomy (NCBI): domain Eukaryota; kingdom Viridiplantae; phylum Streptophyta; class Magnoliopsida; order Poales; family Poaceae; genus Secale; species Secale cereale. The sequence goes on from LR738710.1 coordinate 357,105,053, forward strand.
ACCCGCTGGGTCAAACGCTCTTGTGCGATGACATACTGCGTAAGGTCGGCCAGCACTGGGTCTCTCTCAATTCGCCCACCAGGAAAAGATGCTGCTTCTCCGGGTGCTACACCACTCGGAATGTAATAATACCCCCGTTCACTGGCGTAGGGCACCGCGAATCGAAGGCGAGCAAGCGCTTCATACGCGGCAGCTTCTATGGCCATCTGCGGAGTCGGCATAGATTTCCCCATGAAGGAAACCTCTGTTGGGTCTTGGTTTGGGTTTGCAGGAGGGATGTGCACTACTACCCAATATTTCGAGGTGGATGGTGTGATCCTCGATTTGAGCAACTCATACTGGGGTGGACGGGTAGCACTCATTGTACTGCAGGTAAAATCCCATAATATCTTAACGAAACTACCTGGGGAGGCGTCTGGGGTTCTCAGATAAATACTAGGAATTGGCATGGTGAAGGAAATGGTTGTGAGAGTAGTGCACCAGGTGAGGGATGCTGGGCAAGGTCACGAGGTGGCCTTTTATATAGCTACTGCGCTGGGTTATTAAATCATGGTGAGGGGCAGCTATTTGTCGGTTCTGCTTTACGTGGTCGGGGTCAATTCTACAGTTACACACATCTCACAAAGTGACGTGTTTACTCTAGGAGTTGTCGGTGTGGTGCTTTGGGAGTTACACCCGGAATTTAAAAAAATGCATTCGAACACCGACATATTTATGCATGGCTCCTATAAGGATAAGGGGGGCACAAGCAAACAGTATATACATATGGAAATACAGGGTCACATAATAACAGGGCGTGGACAGGATAAGGCTCGGTACTACTCGAGTGATTTAATCAACCTCGTTTATATCTAAGAGGCCTTGCCTTGTGGATGCCGAGGCTTCTCCAAGGGCTTCACTGTCGGTGTTGGCTAGAGGTGGCTGAGGGGCTGCAGGGTCGGGGCAGTGATGATGACCGTCGCGGGGATTGTTGGCCACAATCCCGTTGGACCGCGCTCCAAACAGGCGACGCATCACTTCTGGGACACCAAAGCATTTTGGTCAATGACCGGGGCAGACCTCAAGGACTCGATCAGTTGTCCGAACAACACAACTGGGTTGTCGGCGCCGGGCTCATCTCCTCCTCTTGCCGGGGCTCGGCGAACCAGTTCTCCACGAGATGCGATCAGATCAAGAGTGATTTGATCAAATAGTTCCTCTAGTGCACTTACATGGCGCACCAGATGCAATAATGCAGGATATGTCTCGTAGTCTCCGCTGGCAACCCGGGGTGGCCTACCATAGCCGTCACGGCTGGGGTAGTAGTAGAATGAGCGACAGTTAACTCTGGGCATTAAGTGCCGGAGTTGAACTATAGCCTCTCGAGCAGCTAGTTGGATGGCTTGTGGCTCAAAGGAAGTTGTCCTTCCGGTGAACCTGTAGGGGCGTTCTGGCGACAGACCCTTACCGTAGATGTGCACAGTGGCCCAGAATTGACGGCTTTCACCGCTCATGGACCCTTGGTACACAACATATTCTGGGGGCTCCTCTAACGCAAAGGCACGGCGGGTGAGGTTTGCGAGCACGGTCACAAAACCTCCAAGGTTGGTTGCTGTGGTTTCATTGTGAACAATGGGTCCTGGCATTTTAGCTCGGTTTGGGATAGAGGCTGTACTGTGCTGGGTTGAGGCCAGTGTGCCCTTTTTATAGAAAAGAGGATGGAGTCTTCCTTCGCACGCTTGCGAAGGAAACTATTTAGGTGTCGGTCACTGGCGCGTGATCGACGGGCTAAGCTGATAGGTTGGGCACCGACTGCCAAAGGTGTCGGTTCACTGTGTGGCTATCTTACGCGAGAAGCTCGGCCGGGGTTAGGATAAGGTCTGGTGGGGTAGTTAACCTAGGTTTCTCGACCTGGCTAAGATAGGACTAGCCAATGGTCAGCCTGGCTCTGATACCAAGGTTGTCAGGACCGGTTTTCGGGGTATTAATTTTCCCAAAAGTGGCCCTTGTGCTCATCAGCCCCAGGATTACTGTTAGCTGATGAGTCACCACTTGATACAGAAAATCCAAGCAAAAAATACTAAATATGTAGTACAAGACCATTCTGGTCTTTAAGTACAACACAAGGTTTCTGGTGGCTGATGGCGGAAGCGGTCTATAACACGTCGGTGTCTGTGGGACTCCATTTCCCACGGGAACAGCTAACCAGGTTAACTCCTATCTTCGCGATGCTACTATCACTGTTGCGTAGGTTCCGGGGCGGTCGTCGCAACGCTCCTCTCCATGCGAGAAATCTGGCCAAGACAATAGCCAGGGACAAGCCACTGAGTACTTTGAATGTACTCGCAAACATTATGAACGCGGGTGGAATATAAAAGAAGATAATCATGCTCAGAAATATTCGATGATCACATTGTTAGTTACGAAATGATAATCCATGATGCAAGCAGGTTATCCATATAAATATGACCATGCACTCAAGGAGTGATAGAAGATAAATAAATAGCAATTGTGCCACAATCGGGCGTCTGAGCGACACCACATAAAGGGCTTATAAGAAAAATAAATAACGATCATGCCACAGTTGGGCGTCTGAGCGACACCACATAAAGGGTTATAAGGAAATTAAATAATGATCATGCCACAGTCGGGCGTCTAAGCGACACCACATAAAGGGCTTATAAGGAAAATGAATAACAAGTATGCCATAGTCGGGCGTCTGAGCGACACCACATAAAGGGCTTATAAGGAAAATGAATAACAAGTATACCACAGTCGGGCGTCTGAGCGACACCACATAAAGGGCTTATAAATAAAAGAAAAAAAATAGTGAATATCCAGGAGGTAGAACCATCCCAAGGATACTCAATAACTCAAATACATAAATGGTTAGTCCATAATCATAATCATAGTAACAGTCATCATAGGTCACAAGTTATGATCCATGTTTTGTTTCAGTAGTTCCTCCTCCGAAGACCGACAATAAGACCGACGCTTGACCCATCCCAGACTGTAGTCCTAACCCAGGGACATGGCTATTCGAATAGATTTAAGCTCTGCAGAGGGCGTACTCTTTACCCACGTGTAACGAATTCCTTTTGTCCATAGGGACTAATTCCGTCTACGGTCTTTTAATTTGAAAACACACCTGACCGCACACACCAGCCTAACTTACCGGTGTCTGGAATCACCCATGACAACCATTAAGCCAAACTCTAAGTGGGGAGGCTGCAACCTCGACTAGCATGGGATCACAAAATTTATAACGCGCGCAAACTGGGGATGCTACCCCCTTCGGCTCCAACCGAAAACACCCATGCCCCTGGACCAGGTGGTATGCCTACCGGATGCAGCCGGTATCTACCACCATGGCCTCTCTGTACGGTGTGTGCTAGAACAGGCGTCGACAATTTACTGAACCGTACCCTACCTGTGGCAGGGATAAGTGGTAGCACGAAACAAGTATAGGGTTACTGGAACAAGACTTGATCTACGGTTGACTTAGGAGGTTCAAGCATCACTTGCATGATTAGCACAACCAATATATTCCATAACAACAGTCGCAATCACCACCCTTCATGCCTCACCAAGCCATACCGGACTCCACCATCCCGACGAGGAACTAGTGACAAGCTCTTGTCTACACAAGACAGCGACTTTACGGCTTTCTTCCGTTAGGCATGGAAGGCATACGAGGGGGATCACCGTCATGCAGATTAAATTTTCACAGCAAGGAGTCTACATTATGCACTCATGGGTATGATCATATCGTCACATATAAAAAATGAATGCATCCATATCGAGGTGACGTTGTAATCGTATCCACAACACTCACAAGTATTGGGCCAGGGTTCAAAAATGCTTGCCTTCAAGTAGTGGAGAGGTAAAGTGCATTCCAAAACTTTTTGAAAGTTTTCTCCCTCTTCAAAATCCTATTTAAGAGAATTTGGAATCAACACATAGCTTCAAAACAGCAGAAAAAAGTTTTCTGGAAAATTTTCAAATAAATATGAAAAAAAATCGAGCAAATTTGTGGAACAAAAAAAAAGAAACAAGTCATTTGGACTTATATTTTAAAAGTTGTAGCCAGTCAAAGTTCAGTCAAAGTTCTATTTTTAAATAAAAATCAGAAAAGAAAACGATTCGGGGAAGAATACGCTTTCGAGACGGGGAAACGTACTTCGGGGTTCTGTGCTTTCACTTAAACCAGCGCGGGCCGGTGCGGGGTCGCTGACAGTGGGTCCCTTGGGCCCACTGGTCAGGTTTGACCAGTCATAGCACCTTCTTCCTCCTCTGTTCGAGCGGGGCGAGGCTCCGGCGGTCGCCGTCGACGAGCCACAGCTCCTTGAGGGGTTTCGAGGGCGGGGATGGATTTGCCAGTCTGGGGCGGTCCTCCCGGTAGTCACTAGGTCGGCGGGGGTGGAGGGAGTCGCCCGTGGTGAGCTCAGCGGCGGAGGTGGCCTCGGGTGGAATTGGGGGGTCTCGGCTACGGTGGTTTCTGGTCGCATTTGAGAGCATGGGCAGCTCCGCACGAGCAAGGGGAGTGTGACAGTGGTGCTGGATGAGCGAGGGAGGCCCTGTTTGCTGCGGATGGAGCTGGGACGCAGCGGCGGCCGAACTGGCCGGAGACGAGGAAGATAGTTCTTCCCCTATCAATTGCTGACCACGGGGGCTGTAGGGAGGTGGCTTGAGGTCGCCTGAGTGCTCGGACGGGCTCGGGGGCCTCCTTAATATAGTGCTCGAGGTCGGTTCCGCGGCGGCCGGAGATAAGCACGGTGAACCGACGTTCTATAGCAAGGGGGCGCGTGGCGATGGCTGGCGGGGTCCGGCTGGTCAAGTGGATGAGAACGGGCTGTTCCAGGGGCAACTGGCGTGCGGCTGCGGCTCGGGCGGCACCGTCCATGGCAGAGGTTCACTGCAGACGCCGACGTGCCGCCAAGGGGCTCTAACGGCGGCGCTGTAGGGCGCCAGAGAGGTTTGGAGGCTTCCGGCGAGTGGACGAGAGTGAGATGTGGCCGTGCGGACGAGCGAAGGCCAGGGGGCAGGACGCGGCGACTCGGTGTGCGCGCGTGCAAAACGTGCGCTCTGGGCTCGCCCAGAGCACGCACATTAGGTGCTCGACAAAATGTCAAAGCCTGCCAAGAGGCTCCAATCCACCTGGGGTTTAACAGGGTGGGATTATAGGCTAGGTTAGTGCCATGAGACATGTTGGATTGGCCATTGGAGTAACTTCCAAATGTAAGTTTAAAAGTGTGCCAAAACTGATCATGCTCCTAACCTGTTTGGTGAAATGCCAGAGGCATCTAGGCATCTCTTGGGTGGGTCAAACTCTCCAGACCAATGCCTCTTTAGGTGTAGGAGATGGTGACAAGGTTAGTTGGGCAAAACTAGAAACTTGCAAGTGTAAGTTTTTGAGAAAATCAATTCTGGACGGAAACTAGAAGACATTATTGCATGGACCAAAAATGTTCCAAATGCTCCAATCTCCTGGACTTAAGGGTTTTGTATGAAGGACTACAAGTAGGAGAAAACTCATGGTTAAAAGAGCAAGTTAACATAGGGCTGCATTAGAAAATGTCAATCTGGACCAGAGAGCAAAGGAGGATGTTTTGCTCAACTTTTTTAAAGAACACCAAAGGGATTTTGCATAAAAGTGATGTAGGGACTTCACATGACATCCCCAAATTTTGGTGGAATTTTTGAATAAATCTATCAAAGTGTTTTAGTGCAAATAGAGATTTAAACTAATGAAAAATCACTTTAAGTGATAAAGCTTAGGGAAATAATAATAATGCAAATGAACCCACTGATAGAAGAATTGTTTTTCTTGGGTAGGGCAAATAAGTCCAAATAACATATCTGAAAAGTTTTCACTAGGGCAAGAACTCCATAATTTCAAAAGAAAAAGTGGTTCTGAAACCAAAGAAAATCCAGAGAATGAAAGGTTTAAACTCCTGGTAAAAAATTTGATTTATAGATCAATGTCAAAAAAATTGGGTGTTACAGAAA
>LR738710.1:357111092-357227014 GCA_902687465.1 Secale cereale
ACCCCCCCCCCCCCCCCCCGTATGTACATACGTTGCCGTATTTTTTGCATCTGGATGTACGTACATGTACACGGTTCTGACTGGACTGCCTGAACTGCTACCGCTCCTTACTTGGCCACGGTTCATCGTGGGAGAAAGACCAATCGACCGGTATGTACACAGTCAACGCTACGTACGCTTCGACCGGGTGGGTCCCAGCTATCAGGGAGGATAAGGACGCACATCCTTGCATGCGAAGATATAGCTGGTGGGTCCCAACTGTTAGGGGGGAGAATCATTTTTTTCCCGTAATAAGGATGCACTTCCTTGTTTGTGAAGATGTAGCTGGTGGGTCGGAGCTGTCATGGGGAGAAAACATTATTTATAGGGTAAAAAGGATGCAGTTGCATGCATGCGTCCATGGGCGTGGTGCGTCCCCACTGTTAGCCTCTCCACGTACAGTCATCTTCCAATCACTCTCGTTTGTTGACCACGTTGACCACACTATGCAGAGCGCACCAAGCCGGTGGACGACGGCGAGGCCCTAGACTGGAACACCCCGGAGATGGGGAAGACGCAGCAATGGAGTCGCAGACGGAGAGGAGTGGGAAACTTGACTGGTTTGGGTGCTGGGTGGGCCTACACTCGGCATGGAATAACAAGAGGTGCGAAGGAGTGGAGGGATGGCCTGGTCGTCGATGGGGTAACATTTCGATGTGAGGCGCGCAAAATAGCACCGCTGGACGCCGGAGGCTGCAGCAGGCGGTCCCGGCAGTGCTGGGAAAGAAGACGAGAGATTGAAGAAGAATGTCGGCCGTTGGATGTAAATCCAACGCCTTGCTTAGGCTTCGACCTTTGTATTTTTATTTTTTGCGAAAGTGCTTAGGATTCGTCCTACTGGCCCACATGTCAGCAAGTCCATTTGGTTTTTTAGTCCATTTGGCGCGCTGGTTGAAACAATGATGTAGCATCTATGCAGCCCATTTATATATTATGGTAGAATTTAAAGCCCATTTACATTTTTCTCGAAATCCGCGAACTTAGTCGGTTGGGTGAAAATATCATGTTGGGCTGGACGGAGCAATGTTCTAAAAACATAAAAACATGATTGCACATCTATTACTGCATTGGTCGGTAAAATCTTTGCAAGCTTATGTACGCAATCACTAGCAGTTAACTTGCCAAGTTATATAAACAATTATTATCATTATTATTTAAGAACTTTCAATTTATGAAATAAAATATCGTTTTAATTTGATGAGTTAATACGACGTGGGGTATTATTATATTTTAGGTTAGACGTGGGACAGTTGAGTTGGTTCTAGGGAAAAGTACTGGGAGAAAACTCAGATTACATCGAAAAAGAAAGTGGGAGAAAACTCAGATATAGGATTAATGACAAAAATATAAAGGAAGTGGGAAGGTCTATAAAATGGTTGGGCGAATGACAGGTTTAACGGAACCTTATGTTTTTTTCTATTATATTTATATATGTAATAAAATAAGATACAAATATAAATATATACTATTATAGAAGGGAAAACATAGGTTCAGTGTTGCATTTTTATAAAAAAAAATAGAACTGAGTTGTGCGTCGTCTTGAAAAAAAAAACATAACTTGGGCTGTTTATGTTATAGAAAAGCTAGACTGGGAGGCCCATAGGCCGCTTGATACCTGCTTGATCGAAAGAAAAGTTGAAACATGTTGTGGGCTGCCCATGTTAAACAACAAAACCTAGGCCATGGACCTGGTGGGCCTGGGACTGTCAGCCTCTTGACGAACAGTCGTCTCTCGATTCCTCTTGTTTTGCTGACCATGTTGGGAACGACAAACGACGGCGCCGCACTACGAGCACCAAGGCGGAGAACGATGTTGAGACCTCAAACGGAATGAACCGGAGCGGGGGAAGAAGCAGGCGGAGGGGGGTACGAGGGTTGACTTGTTCGGGTGCAGGGTGGGCCGGTGGAGCTGCCGCCTCCGAATAATCTGTCGAAGTAGAGGGATGGCCTAGCCAACGCCATAGGCTATGATTGGTCACCGAGGCATGCACGACAGCGCTGCCAGCTGTTGTATAGGAAGAGGACGAAAGATTGAACAAAATAAAGAAATACAAATGGATAGGTGGTTGGTCCCAGATGCTGTGTATGAGACCTGCTGGGTCCACCTGAGAAGGGGAATATGTTGGGAGGAAGGAGATTCAAAGTACGTCAACCGAGTGATAATTACGACACATAGGCTAATGTATGAAACACTCCAATGATAAAGGTGCTTAAATAGATAAAGTATAACATCTAGACCTTCCTGGCACGCTTGATCATGACGTTGCGGCTTTTCGTGTACTCGTGGTTACGGCAAGCACACACACCCTCATGTCCAAGATTCACCTATACATGTCGTTGCATGGGTATGCGTCCTTGGCCGCATAGGTTATGTAGCCTAGATTCAGAGGTACCTCCCACATGTTCAGGTCCTTGGTATCGTTGTCTTCTTTCGTGTCGGCATAAAAGGGGTCGATGATGGTCTCGACAAGGTCAACCACGGAGTCCTTCTCCTTCCCGTTGTCAATGATCTTGTATTGCTTCTGGATGTCGATAAGCTTGTTGCACCTGATGGCCGAATCCGTGTTCTTCCTTCTCTCCACCATAGCAAAGGTGCAGTCGGCGCTGCCGATGAAATGGTCGAATGCTCCAGAACCTCTGATGGCCCTATAGCAGTGGTAGACGAGAACCACGTCCCGCATGCATACCTAGGCGACGGCGATCTGTTGGCCCCTGTCAAGAGAGGAATGGATGGGCACAAGGTCTAGTGCTGCGACCTTGTGCTTTCTTGTCCTGTAGGTACTACTTGAACTTGGCGAGGTAGAGCTTCACCAAGTCCGGATTGTTGGTGTACATCACATTCAAGTCGGTGCAGCCATGGGACTGAACGGCGAACTCAAAGGTGAACTCCTTGTTGAAGTCCATATCCAGCAGGCTCAACCCTCGCATCGCCATTCGAGTCTCTTCAAGTGAACGAGTGGGTAGGCGGCGATAGCAGTTCATTTTTTAGCTCTTGGGGAACTGGATTCAATAGTAAACTGAGCGTGTACAGGCGACAACAGTTACTACCCCTCCCTCGCACGTTGCACGCCCGACAGAACATGGATCCTCGACGCATTCAAACGCCTCTATTACTTCGGAGTAAGAAACCTTTTCGGGCCACACATCGGTTCACGAGCAAGTCTATATTGGTACTGTAATAATAAGAGTTAGTGGTCACTTTAATTAAATTTAATTAGCTTTATTAAAATTTATTCTTAAAAAAAGCAATGCATTGGCTCGTTCTATCAGTGCCACAGGATAAACATGCACAACAATTAGAAATATTATTCTCAAGACACACACGATCAGCACATTTTTCGCACTCTCACGCAGATAATACTACCAAGTTTGAACTGTTTGTTGTCGTTGCTATCCTCTGCAGCATCATGCCAGGTTTCCCAGCTTGCAAGATTCAAAACAAACAAATAAGATTCTGATAATAAGTACAACAAAGATGCCTACACATCTCATTGATTCCCAGCTTGCAAGATTCAGAACCAACAAATAAGATCAAATCATAAGTACAACAAATATACATCTCATTGATTCCTAGCTTACAAGATTCAGAACAAACCCATTAGAGCCTGTTGATAAAGTAAATATAGGGATTAAATCCATCTTGGCTAGTCATGTCATACACAACATCTGTTGTTGAGTATTCCTGTTTGCACAACACAGATAAGAAAGAGCATGATTACTATAATAGTGGCACTAGTTGAAGTCAACCTGCAACTCAACTCAATGATTCAATTCATGCCACTTTGTGTGTAGTTCACCTGAAATGAAGCAAAGATTGCATCATTCAGCTAGCAAGAAGTACTTGCTCTCCTGAGCTAGCAGGTTCTTCTTTAGTATTTGCCAAAAATTGAGCAACATTAAGGTTGGTTGTCCTGCTCATGTATGGTGCAACAATAATTTGCTTATCCTTTGGTGCAGTTCTGCTAAAATAAAGTGCCATTGTCGTGACAGTGATTTTGCAAGGGCTAATGAAATGTTGCACAAGATTACCAGCGAATTTGATGGAGATTTTGGAAACTCCAATCACAATTTAGTGTAGTTCCACAAAAATTGGGAGATGTTGTCCACGTGACATTTTAGTTGAACCGCATAAGATACTCATTCCAAAAAAAGTGGTATGTGCAGTTCACCAAAAGGTCACAATAGCAACAAGGTGAAATGGATATCCCTATCTACACAAAAAGATAGAAAGAATACAGTTGCTTGTCAATAACAAGATACGAACATACACGAAATTAAAATAAGCATCTTGATTACGTTCATGGCAATCACACAAGGACCGTAGAAATTTTAAAACATCAGCAATGCTTCATGTTACTGGAAACATTACGATCAACAATGACATTCGTCAAATATGGGATTACTTTAATGGTGGCATTGCTTGTTTACCAGATTTAGTAGATCAACAGCAGCTAAAGAGTTGATTTAAGGGCATGGGACCATGGGGACACCAGGACACTCAGCAGCGTAAAGAAGCAACTTATCATACCGGGCAAAACAGCAGGAGTACCATTTGTAACAAACTTTAATTGAATCATATCACTGGAGGCATTAGATTAACAATAAAACTGGTCAGACATGTCCTTAAGGTAACAGTGTGATCGCTTCATTTTACATGTGCCCTTACATTAACAACAGCAAAAGGTTGGTATAAGGACATGTGACAGTGGACGCGTCAGCACAATGTACCTACAAGGATGTATAAAGTGGTGATGCCGAGTTTGCTCATACTCTGTGAGGACAGCAAATCTAATCCTGAAGAACTTTTACTATGTGAGGGCAGCAAATCTAATCCTGGACATACTCTATTGACTTGTCCACCAGCCGCCACTTTCTATCCTTTTTTCAACCAATAATAGATATGTTCCTTATCTAGTTTGTACTGTGTTTTCCCTTTATTTCCCTTTTCAACCAAGAGTCCAGTTGGGTATCCGGTCTCTACTACTTTCCCCCTCTTATTTCCTCTTTGAATCAAGTCCTAGATTCATGCTACGACTTCCCCCCTTTCTTTGTTGTTTGAACCAAGTCCTAGATTCGATTGCATGAAGTAGCTTTACCTCTAATAATACTAAAAATTTAGGTGGCTTTGGAAGAGCTGATGGAAGTAGAAAAAGATGCACATGCAGACACGTTGGGAGCTGGGACAGTAGAGGAAGGCCGCTTTCAAAGAACTTATACTTGAGGGTCATCGGGATGTCGGCAACGGCAGGTCAGATCTACGCACAATACGGCAAGGAGGAAGAAGGGGTTCGAGGACCTCTTGAGCCGGCGCTATGTTGGAGAGAACGGCACAGGCAGAGGATCAGTACCCGCCAGCAGCTATGGGTTTCGTCCCTCACCGCCGATGATCGCGTGAACGATGCACCTACTCCCCTACACACCCCGCCAAAAGGATCCGGACGGATCTGTGACCAGCGGTGAGCTGAGAGAAAGTGGCGACCCCACTGTCTTGTTTAGATCTAGAGAGGATGAGATAATGAAGAGAGCAACCCTATAAAAGCAAGCGCCCAGGCTCCTGCCTATGTATATAGTGGAGTGATTATCTTTTTCTCTCCAGAACAAGTGTTTCAATTTGTGTGCGTGGTATTAAAGAAAAGAAACTCTCTATTTAACATGACTACCTAGACGTCGCACTTTGTATTGTTTTGTACTATAAAAACACATGCACGATTTACATTCCGAATCGCTAGCTAAAACATGAACTGCATTTGTTTACATGTACTGTACCACCTTTTTCTTTTGGTTTTCTGCTCCACGGCGCAATTCATCGATATAAAATTTTACTCCCTCCATTCCAAAATATTTGTCTTTTTAGAGATTTCAACAAGTGACTACATACGAAGCAAAATGAGTGAATCTAAACTGTAAAATATGTCTACATACACAGTCGAGGAAGAGGTGGCTGACGATCAGCCTTCTTCCTCCCAACCTCGGGACACGGCAGATACCCGAAGGTGGGCGACGACCTCTTCGTCCATCTCGCAGGGGCGTCAGCTTGGCTGCCGCGGACGAGGCCGCCCAGAACCAGCATCAAGCCGCCCTCGATTCCCAGGAAGAAGACCTCTCCGCGCGTGAGGCGAAGCTTGCCGCAACGCTCCGCGGCAAGGATGAGGAGCTCGAGGTCCTTGTCGAGCGGCGGACTCGCGATCAGGGGCAGAGGCACAAAGAGGCGCTCGATACCCACGCTCTGGTCCACGCCGGCAAGGTGAAGGAGCTGGAGGTAGAGCGGGATGGGCTGAGGGAGCAGGCCCTCAAGCTATCCGACGAGAAGGACAGGCTCAACTGCGCCTTGACATAGGCGCAGGGAGCGGTCATCAGCAGGGCTGCGGAGCTCTCCGAGGCGCAAGACTCCATCAGGGATCTCAAGCTGAAGCTGGAGATTCTCGAGAAGATGTTGTCGGAGAGCTCGGCTCGGGAGGAGACCTTGACCAGGAGCCTGGAGGAGGAGAAGCAGCTGCGGGCGGACGAGGCCGCCTCCCACCAGGAATAAGTGGCGGGCGAGAACAGGTGGATCAGTCGGCTGGAGGACGTCGCCGGCAGGGTCACCTCGCAGTTGGCCCTCATGGGGATGCCAAACGTGAGGTATGACCCTGAGTGGAGCGGGACCGTCAACGCCAAGCTGACCCTGTTCTTCGAGGGCGTCCTCGGCGGCTTGGCTGATCTTCACTCCAATAGAACGGCCACACTCGCCGGGGAGGCCCGACGACTTTGCCGGGGGGTCATGACCAAGGTCCTCACCAAGATGGCGTACTGGAACCCCGCCCTCGACTTCGAAGCCGCGATGGACATCTTGCCGGAGGGTACTGACCTCACGGTGCTCAAGGAGCGTATCAAGCCCGTCATCAGCTGCATCGACAAAATCAAGAGGGTGGAGGGCCAGTGCCGGGATTAGGCATCCCGTTCTTCCTTGCCGCCGTGGGTTCATGACCAAGACAAATTTTATCTTTAGTTAGAACCGCGGCTATGACATGATGTAATATAACTTTGAAATTTTTCTCGGATTATGCATGCTATTTTCTTGTTCATTGTTTCTTTGTACGTCCACCCTACGCTAGCTGGGTAGGCTTGCCGGCGCGAAAAACCTAGGGCGGCGTCTTGGGGACGGGTCCCCATTGGCCTGCCGGGCGAGCGTGCTGCCGGGTGAGCCAACTTGCCGCCCTTAACGCAGCCGCTCGAACTGTCAAGTTTGACTCGAGTCAGAGTCGAGAGCCTTGCCAATTGCGGAAGGCTACCCTAACGTTTCCAACGCAGTCGTTTGAACTGTTGAGCGGACTCGAAACAAAGCAGAGGCCTTGCCGATCGCTAAGGGCCCCATTTGCGTGCAGGTTTCTCGTACAAAGAATGACAACTCCGAGGATAATAACCTTAAATAGTAGGATGGAAATATCCAGGGTTCAGTGTAACTTAGCTTCTATTTGTAGACGCTCAAGTGCTGATCTTCCGGCCTCCTTCCTTTTCAAAGAGCCACGAAGACAAAGGAGTGTTGGCCTAGCTGCTAGAGCCGATTCTCACAACTGCACCCCCTACCTGGCGCGCCAAAGATGTCGGTGTATTTGGAACGACACCTATGGGTTCACAAGAATCCCTACTACGGTTGCGGGGCGCGAGGTTGAGAGAAGAGCGGATCAAACAGTTAGCACACGGTTCCTTTACCCAGGTTCGGGCCGCGAGGATGCCTAAAACCCTACTCCTGCTTTGGTGGATTATATGTTTGTGTTCCTCAGCTAGTTACGGGGCGTGAGGAGCTCCCAAAAGCCGGCTCGTAAGGAGATCTGAAAAGCCGAATCCTTCTCCTGGTAGCCTCGGGCCTCCTTTTATAGGGAAAAGGGGTTGCCACAGTGGCACACAGGAGGTGGAAAGGGTACAGTGATGTGAGGTTATCCCTCACATTACATGACAAGGCGCATTTAATGCGTCTTGCTTAGGTGTCCTTGCTTTATCAGGGACGAGGGAGACATCCGTCTTGTCCGTCGCCGCTCCTTCTTGTGTTGACACGCGCCCTGGCCAGCGATGCCTGAGATGCCATGTAGGCAGGCAGGCAGCTGAGGTGGCACAATGGTGGGTCTTCACGAAGATCTGCATGTTGCCACGCAGATATCTGCCCAGCTGGTTGGGTCGCCAGCTGCATGGGGCGGTGGAAACTCAGTTGGCGCGAGGATGACAGTGGCCTTGCGGATGTCCTCGGCAAGGGTCTTGCCGCGGCGCCTGCTGTCATCCCCGGCAAGGTGCTTGCCGGAGGTCTTGTGGTCCTCCTTGGCTGGGATCCCGCCAAGGGTCATCGTCTTCTCAGTGTGTATCTGATCTTGAATGTCTTCACAAAGATCTGCATGCCACCACGGGGATATCTCCCGAATCCTTGCCCTATGGGGGCAGTGGACTCAAGGGTGATACGCTCCGTAGGCGTGGGGCGAGCTGCCGCAGCAAGGGTCTTGCCAGGGCTGCTAGAGCCGGCCCCCACAAGGATCTTGCCGGGGCTGCTGAAACTGGCTCCCGGCAAGGATCTCGCCGGGGGAAGCTGCTTCGTCCCTTTGCTCTTTGTGGTCTTGTTCTTGGTGTTGCTCCAGTTCCATCGAGCTTCGGTCTTACCCGGGCTCACCTCCCTTGCCGTTCTTGGTGTGGTGGTGCCCGGGGCTCGGACTGCCCGTGCACAGTCATAGGGGTACAAAAAGTGTACCCCTCTTTTTGTACACCGATACCATCAGATAAAAATGAAGGGGTCTGACCAGGCCGCGATGGCGTTTATCAGTCCGTATGGGCCCTTTTGTTTCAACACTATGCCCTTTGGGCTCAAAAACACTGGTGCCACCTATCAACGCATGATTCAAACATGCTTAGAGAAACAAATTGGCAAAACAGTGGAGGCATACGTCGATGATGTAGTCATCAGGACCAAACACGTCGAAACGTTGGTGGATGATCTCCTCCTCACGTTCGACAACCTCCGAAGATATGACATACGGCTCAATCCGAAAAAATGCGTCTTCGGCGTTCCGGCCGGAAAGCTACTAGGGTTCATCGTATCCCATAGAGGAATTGAGGCGAACCCAGCTAAAATCCGGGCCCTATCACAGCTGACTATGCCAATCGACCTAAAACAAGTCCAAAAGCTAGCAAGTTGCGTGGCGGCCTTAGGACACTTTATCTCCAGATTGGGAGAAAAAGCATTACCACTCCAAAGACTGTTGAGGCGCACACACAGCTTTGAATGGACGGATGCGGCCACGGCCAGATTGGAGGAGATAAAACCCCTATTAGCGGGCAACTCAATCCTAGCTACTCCAGGTGTTGGCGAACCAATGCGGCTTTATATCTCAGCCACTCACCAGGTAGTGAGCGCGGTACTCGTCGTCGAACGAGAGGAAGAGGGACATAAATTCCCCATCCAAAACCCAGTATACTATGTATCAGAGGTTCTCACACCGTGTAAATCACGATACCCCTACTATGAGAAAATTTCCTATGCGTTGTTCATGGCATCTCAGAAACTTCGACACTACTTTCAAGAGTGCTCGATCCCAGTGGCATCTGAAGTACCACTCGGTGATATAATAAACAATAAATATTCCACACCGGACTATGAAGTATCGGGTGTTGGCCGACTTTGTCATAGAATGGACTGAAGTCGAACTCCCTAAGGAGTATGGAGCATACTCCCACTGGACCATGTATTTCGACGGCATCAAAATGCTAGCCGGATTGGGGGTCGGCGTCATCGATATCTCCAACAGGGGACACAGTCTAGTACTTACTACAAATTATGTATACGGACTCAAACAATGCGGCCGAATATGAGGCAGTACTGCACGGCCTCCGCATGGCCGTATCCATGGGCATACAATGCCTCGAGGTGCGTGGAGACTCAGACCTCGCAGTATCTCAGGTAAATGGAGAATTTGATGTGAAGGATTCAAAGATGGCAGCTTATCAAAACACCATACTAAAAATGTCGGCTCGATTTGAGGGGCTGGAATTTCACCATGTAGCTCGGGACAGTAACCAGGCAGCGGATATACTCGCTCGTATGGGCACTAAAGGCGACCCGGTCCCGCCTCACACCTTTGTAGAAAGGTTGTTCAAGCCATAAGTGACATGGCAGGACGAGCGCAGAGACGCTAGTGCAGACTCGAACACGCCCCCACCAGCCAAACTCAATACAGATGTCATCAAGGATTCAGACATGGAAATAACATCATTGGCTCATGAGATCATGGCTGTCATAGCCCCCTGGACCGAACCTTTCGTGGCCTACCTTAATAGGCAGGAACTTCCGATGACCAAAATGAGGCCCGTCGCATAATTTAGCGTTCTAAAGCCTATAAATTCCACGAAGGTGAATAATACAAGAAAAGCACTACTGGTGTTCTCCAAAGGTGCATCTCCGAATAGGAGGGATGACAACTTCTAGCCAAAATACACGCTGGGATGGGCGGCCATCACGCCGCAGCTCGGGCTCTCGTAAGCAAGGCTTTCCGAACTGGTTTATTCTGGCCAACTGCCCGAGCAGATGCTCAAACCCTAGTACAACATTTTGTTGGATGCTAGCTTTTCCCAAATCAAAGTCATATGCCTCCCACCGCTCTGAGAACCATCCCCATTACTTGGCCCTTTGTGGTCTGGGGGCTGGATATGGTCGGACCTCTTAAAGGGGGAAGCCACAAAAATAAATATTTGCTGGTCATGGTGGATAAATTCACTAAATGGATAGAAGCCAAACCAGTCAAAATAGCTGAGGTAGGGCCAGTGATAGATTTGATATCCAGTGTAGTACACCGTTATGGTATCCCGCAAAGTATTATGACAGATAACGGCTCCAACTTCACATCTGATGAGGTGAAAAACTGGTGCGCCAAGTTAGGCATTAAACTTGATTACGCCTCTGTATACCATCCTCAAACAAATGGTCAAGTCGAAAGTGCCAATGGCTTGATAATGAGTGTCATTAAACCCCGATTGGTACGCTCCTTGCCGGAGTCAGCTAAACACTGGGTAGAGGAGCTCAACTTCGTACTCTGGGGGCTGCAGACCACACCTGACCGGAACACCAGATACACACCTTTTTTCATGGTGTACGGCGCATAGGCTGTTCTACCCTGCGATATTATTCATGACTCACCTCGAGTCCGTATGTATGAAGAGCGAGAGGACGAGCTCGATGGGCAGGATGACCTAGACGGTCTCGAAGAGGAGCGCGATATCGCGTAGGCTCATTACGCATTATATCAACAGCAGGCTAGGCGATACCAAACCAAAGATGTGCGGGCCAAAACATATAATGTTGGCGAACTCGTTTTGCGCCTCCCAGAAATGAAAGGATAAGCTCGAACCAAGATGGGAGGGCTCCTTCATTATTGACGAAGTACTCACCGGAGGAGCCTATCACCTTCGAAATGCATCAGACAGTCGCCTTGAGCCGAATCCATGGAATGCGTCCAGGCTCCGACGATTCTACGGATAGTTCGGTAGCACCTTTTATTCTCTTTTTCAGTTTAGGTCTTATCCCTTATTTTCTTTAGTTTTTCTCTTCATTTCTTATTTTCCCTATCGAAAAGTGTTGGACTGAGCCGAACTGTTAAGGGGTGAACATCATCAAATGTATATACCTCAAAATACCTGGGGGGCTTCTATAACGAAGCTCATTGTTACAAGTTTATGACTTAAGTTTTTGCCAAGCTGTGTTGCCTGGCTCCCGTGTTTATACCCTATGTTCCTGATTGTTCGTCTAGGGTGTAAAGGGAGCACCTCTGTGATTGTTACAACCGGGTAATCCAGACCTGTACCTCAGACGGGTGAAGCCGAAAGCTAGCGTTCTTAAGGGAATTATTGGTCGATGGACAAACGAAGAATCGCCTTTTGGCACATAATCTTTCAATTTCACAGGATAGGCTTCCTGTTATCCTATTTTTAAGGATCAAAGCCTAGGCACGCATACATACGCATGCTGACCTAGTTAAAGGAACCCTTAATGGAACTATTCTCTCTCGAAGATGTTTCTTACGTCAAATAGTAATATAACATAACTCCCCGTACATAGTTTGTCTATTTAAGCAAAGATGACTGAATTGCCTGGTTTCTGAACATACCACATGTTTACCACAGGTATAGTATTCGGAAACACTCCAGCCCTTGGGTTTTGGAGGTCAAAGCGGAAGGTCTGCCATGACAATCTTTTAATAAATTCTGTCAGAGATAAGTTAGATGATAAAGTACATTGTTACATAGAATCAAACGCCTACTCTTCATCTATGCCATCTATAAGAATGTATAATTTACAGTCTTGTTGTGTAAATTTGGTGGCTATCCTTACTTGGTCATATACCAAGCTAACGGGAATTTCTTGTCCGTCTGGTCCCCGAGGTCCAACCCAGGCCATATGATTCGGATCAAGTCTAGTGTAGCGTGTCTTCACCATAGCCCAGGCTTCTCGTGCACCTTCTCGACATGATGATTCCTTCCATAGTTCAAAGCGGCGCCGAGCTCCTTTAAATAAATTCACAAGTTCCTCCATAATTTCTGGAGGAGAGTCGGCTGGCCACAAGGCTTTGGCCATGTTCTTCATGGCTTTCCGAGCTTGCTCGTGTACTTTGGAGAGCTGTTGTAGCAGATCGCCTTGAAATCCGGACACTTCTCCCTTGGGCCGCCCAGATAACCAACCTACAGGAACAATATTATAAAACTTTGAATCAAGGGACTTTACGAAAGCTAGGTTCAAGGTCATACTGAATATGCTGCCTTTTAGCTTCTTGTTCTCCTTCAAGGAATCCGAGAGTTGGGCTTGTATGTCCTTTAGCTCTTCGGCTTGCTTGATATTCAAATCCTGCAATTTGTTCTTTTCCTCTATGGTCCGTGTTAATACACGTTGACCAGCGGCCGCTTGCCCTTCGGCGTGTTTTTTGTCAGCCAGAGCAGCCCTTAGCCTCTCCTCTAGTTGGTCTGTCGACCCTGCCGCTGTAATTAAAACAATGAATATTTAAAAATCATTGTTGTCGCAGGATCGTACTTTTCGGACACTATTGTTCTTACCATCAGATCCCTTCTTGGACCTCTTTGAATCTTCCAATTCGGCTGTGACAGCAGTTAACTTGGTCCGGTATTCTTGAAGCTCCTTGGATAATGTGTTATTCTTTTCCTTGAGTACCTAAGGATATAGTGATCCTTAAATCAGTTGGGCCAACTGCTTCAAGTCTCGGGGGCTACTGGCATATGATTATTGAATCTGCATGTTCTCACCCGCATATCCTTTGAAAGCTGGTGAGTGGCTCCAGCAAGTCCATCTCGAGCAACTCCGATATATTCATCCGCAGAACTAAGGGCGTTGAAGGCTACTTCAGTAAAAGTTGGATCGCGCATGGCCTCTTTTCGCCGTCAATGATTCATCGCGCTCAAAACTTCGGAATTGGTAACAGATACCTCATCTGAATCCTCTTGGAGAGGACAATCCTGCGTTACACCTGTATCAACCCTAGTCCTTGTGGATGGGTCCGGTGCCGGATTGGTTGGAGCATGGCCAGCAGGATCCCCGAACATAGTCCGACGTATGCTCCTCCTAAAATAAGACAAAGCGGAAAATACTACAGTCCGGCCTAGCCACCGAGCATATTTTAGAAATTTATACCTCTTCGATAAAGGAGGAGGTTCGGTGGTCTCTCCGGTCTCCTTTCGTTTCAAAGAGTTGCCCTGTGCGGGCGTTGCCTTCTTGGAAGATGCCCTTGATGCGGTACGGAGAGACGAGCACCGCCCCATTTGAGCATGAGACAGTGAGGTGGGTGAGGCGTGGAGGGAAGGCTCTCTTCGAAGAGGTGTCTCCCGGGTACTTACGTGGGAAGAGGGAAGAAGCCCAGGGTAATCAGCTACAATGTCCACTTCTGTGCCATCATGGCTCGCTTGATGAAAAACTCCATCCACGAGCTCTATGCATATGTCCGGATCTTCTTCAAATACGGGATCCATGTCTCGAACATGGTCCTCTGGCAGCAGAATGGGGCTATGAATCCCTTCAACCACATTCCTCTACTCCTATTGGAGATAGTCGGATTCAGTTCGGTTAGCATATCTCAGAAAAGAAATTGAGCAAAGACTAACAATCAAAGAAAGGCTCACCCAGTCAATGGGGTTGTACATTGAGAAACCTTCCCAACATTTCAATCAAAGAAAGTCCTCCTTCTCCCCTTTGTAAAGGTCAGCTAGGATGGCGGCCAGGGCGGCAGGATTGTCCGGACCTTTGTGGAGACAGCGTGAGGCATCGTCCTGCCCATTATAATGCCACATAGGAAATCCTCTGGATTGAAGTGGTTGAACGCATCGCGTTATTGAGATCGTCGTTACTTCAATAATTGTCAACTTGGAGTGGGCAAGTACTCTGATCTTGCTTACTAGCCTTTTTACCTCTGCACTGTCTTCCTCCTTGAGGCTTCGGGAAAACCAGTTGAAACGCTTCTTTAAAGGAGCGTTGGAGAATTCGGGAAGGCTGCACCAGATTGGGTCCGTACGAACAATGTCTTCAATGTAAAACCATTCCGAGGGCCACTCTTCGGATGCCTTCTTTGGAGTGCCGAACATGTAACCTATCCCTGCTATCCGCCACACTTTGGCGCTACCCACCTCAAATATAGATCCCTTTTGGGAGCGGGTGACGAGGCAAAATAATTTTCGCCATAGCTCGGAATGAGCCTCATAGCCCAGAAACAGCTCACAAAGAGCGACGAAGCCTGCGATATGTAGGATAGAACCTGGCATAAGGTCGTGCAGTTGGAGACCATAGAACTCCAGACACCCCATGAGGAAAGGGCTGATAGGAAATCCTATACCTCTCAAAAGGAAGGAGACGAAGCACACCTGCTCCTCTTTGGTAGGATTGGGGAAATTTTCCGCCAAGTCTTCGTTGTCGATAGAAGTTAATCCAGCCCAGACAGGGACTTGATCCGCGGGAGGGAGATATCCCTGCGTCTGAATTTTACTCAAATGAGTGTGGGATACTGAGCAGCTTTCCCAATTGCCCGCTTGAGGGTCATGAGGGCGTGAGGAAGAACAGGGAATGCCGGCCATGTTTGGGAAATTTTCCGTGGCAAGCTCTAAGGGTTTTCGCATGGTGTGGAATGGCATCGGAGATTTAGTCTCCTTAAATAGATGCCTTCCTTGCATGGTCAATGGGTTATTTGTAAAAATACCCTGACGGTTCGCATTCGTTTGACATGTGGAAGCCGAGGTGACGGCGGCAAGGAATCGACAGAATATAATATTAAATATGGATCCGAACTATCATCTATTCCGAATAAGAACCTGCCTTGCAAGAGCGAAGACATGAAGCCAGATACAACCTCGTCATTGAAGGCAAGTTCGGGGGGCTACTGAGGGAGTCCTGGATTTGGGGGTCCGCGAGTGTACGGTCTACCGAAGCTTGGCGGGACAAATGGGCCATGAAGATGGAGATAAACTGACATTCCCCGTTTCCGGTTAGGACTCATATGTATGTAGAAAGGCAGGATAGATGTTCAGATGTAATGATTCCTTTCTTCCCAAGTAATCTTTGTAACCCTAGGCCTCCTCTGGTGGATATATAAACCGGAGGGTCTAGTCCGTAGGGGATAGCAGAATCACAATTGCATAGGCTAGACTCCTAGGGTTTTAGCCATTACGATCTCGAGGTAGATCAACTCTTGTAACCCTATATTCATCAAGATCAATCAAGCAGGAAGTAGGGTATTACCTCGATCGAGAGGGTCTGAACCTGGGTAAACATCGTGTCCCCAGTCTCTCGTTACCATCGATCCTTAGACGCACCGCTTGGGCACCCCTACCCGAGATCTGCTGGTTTTGACACCGACAGAGTGCCCGCACGAAGGTTGTGGGCTCTATGTCACTTACCGGAAGCTCGCCGATCACCAGAGCGTGTGTCCGCTCATTCCCTGCAAGTGCCCCGTGCCCGGCTGCGGCTATGAAAGCCCGCCACCGGCACTCCCCCACCACATCAACACCGTGCACCCCATGCCCGTGCACATGATCCAGTACGACAAAGTGCTTCAGTTGCAGGTGCCAGTGTCGGAGCCGAGGCGCTTGCTGTTCACGGAGGAGGACGGTCGCACATTATTCGTGGTCGGCGGGGCGCTCGACATCGGCGTGCCTATTGCCGTGTCAGTCGTCTTCATCGGAGCGGGGGCATCCGCACCGCTGCATTACGCGGCCAAGATGTGGGTGAACGGGCCGTTGGGGTTGCCCAAAGGCACGACCAACGCCGTCAAGGTGGAAATAGAGGTGACAAGCAGCAAGGAGCCCGGCGCCGTCGCCGTGGAGGATCTCACCTACTTCACAGTGCCGCCCAAGCTGCCCCCCCCCCGGGCTCGGGATTCGAGGACAATGTCCCTCCATGTTTAGATTAACAAGCTCACCGCCTAAACGATTCCACGGTGCCTTCTATTTATCTTAGTACTAATATGATAATATACTCCATCATCAGATCAGCAGTCACGGTAGGGTTTAGTATGGTCTACATTAGCTTAAGAGATGGAGGATTTTGATGGCAATGCAGCAATTACTTCAACATCAGATCATTAGTTGAAGTAATTTCCAATGGTCGAAGGGATATTTTGTGCCCGTTGGATATAAGATCTTTCATGTAAGAATTAAACCAAAATAGAAGCTGCTTATATGCTTGTTTGTTAAGGAAGTGTTGCATACTTCTGCGAGTTAGTTCGGCACATCAATGTAGTACTACTAGTAGTACTCACCCGACTATGCAGGTGACCAAGGCACCAAGCTCATGTCATGTTGGTGCCGTGTGCAAGAGATGGTGTGTGCGATGAATCCCGAGAGACTCGTGAGTGTAGGTGTGTGCATGGGAAAGAGGGAGAGTGTCATTGTAATGTGTGTGAAAAAAAGACTGGTCGATGGCTCGCCACAAGGCTATTCCTGGAGAACGCACCAATAACCGTAAGATCTGCATCCAACGGTGCCAGCTATTGGACGAAAACATGATAAAAAAAAGAAGTGCCATGTCATTTAACAAAACTGCCACGCCACGAGTTTTGCTACACGCACGTGCATATTTTTTATTGTGTTTACAAGGTGGCTTAGCTAGAATAATATGATTGGAAGAAATAAGTATGAGGGGCCCCACACCCCCTGAAAATCATGGGGGTGAAGATTAGATAACGAAGGAGTCCGTAAACTCCCCGTATTACTCCATGCATTAGAATCTGTAATACTCCATGCATTTTATAATTTTCGCCACACCACGCCCCTCCCCTACCCATGAAACTGCCACAGGTGCGTTTGCAACTGCCATGGTGTTCTCCTATGTGTGATCTTCATTTTTTAAGCGATCTACAATAAATGACTGGGCTTTTGGCGCGTGGTAGGGCGGGGTGCTTGGCCTAGCCGATGCGTGTTGCTTCGGTGAGCAGCGGGCCGGACATACCGTCTGTTCATGCTAAGCGGTGGGTCGGACTGACCGTATGTTGGTGCTACTGCTTACATGCGGTCACACGTGTCAGTGATGCACCAAGGCAATGAGCGTCCCTTCGGTGAGCGTTGGGCGACCGACCGTGTGTTGGGGCGACGCCAGCGTGACGGGCTGTAAGTTTACCGCCGAACTTAACTTGTATGTAAAGGGTGACGCCCGCAACCTCTCGGAGCAAAAAATGAGTAACCCGCTGCTGACTATTTCTATAATCAGTTTCGAAATTCTCAATTTCATGTGTGATCCAACGGTCTAAGTGCCTCTGAATGGCTAGGATTCATGTCTACAGTCACATCCTTGTACCCAGCAGTGTCACATTCTTCCGGTAGCATCAGGGCATGTACAACGGCGTCTACACAACAGTCTATAATGCCTGCCACATCAGATTTTTTATTATGTGGAGGAGAGAGAACAAGGAGAAAGAAGGAGGATGTTTGGAAATTAACATATCGTCGACATCACCAAAAAATTGCTACTTACCGAGAGGCATTTCCCGTTGTATGCTCCGGCGACGTTAATTTGCGGTTTTCCCGCTGACTCCACGAACCCAATCCATCGAAAATATCATCCTTGTTGCATTCTCCGGACGGATGCTCGCATGCAGTGGCCTGCCCACGATCGAACGTGCTAGAGATAACAAAAATACAGACTGCTATAGATGATGTGTTTACTGCTATCTGTAGGTGATGTGGAGGATTATTATAGACTATAGGTTTCTAAACTAATGTACATGCCCTCAGCACGTCAGTGTTATCAATCCACACAAGAAGCTAGCAAATAACACATCCACATGTGCCACGTGGCTTCATTGAGTTCTCCTATTATTTTATTCAAAAATATATTGACTGAAAAAGAGAGACATCTCCCGAAACAAAAACTTGCTCGTATTTTGTTTCCTACTTGCTTTGCACGTACTTTTTTCCAAGGGAATTTCCAATCTATTCACCAATCATGGTACGTACTAGAAGAGCAAGTATAATAAGTTACATTCAGCATGCTATAATGATTAAACAATTATATTTGTGTTGAGTTGGATGAGATAGAAGAGGAGAGAGAATGGAAGCAGGTTGTAGATTAACAGCCGTCTACAGCATGGGCTCCAAGAAACATTGTGAGAGTGTACACTGGGTCATGCATTGATAAAGTAGTACTACTTACCAACTACTAGTATTATACACGTTTTCTATATGGTTGACTATGTATGACATGGCAACACGTTGTTGGCTATACTATTAACCATGCTCAAAGTACTAGTGCCATGTCCTCTAACAAGTCTTTGAACATGCACCAACTTATCAATAGGGCTAACTCTCCTTCGAGAAATGTGCTCCACCGTGTACACGCGTGTGTGTCTGATGGGAGGCAGTGCATGTGTGCGTGCACCTCTTCCCTTCACTAGTCAACATGTACGTGCAATGCACGTGAATTTGGAAACATATTAAGTGCATGTGGATATTAAGTATGATATTATTTGCGTGTTATTATGTGATTAGCACTATATTTGGTTGCACGCTAAATGTGTTGAGTGCTCGACATTGGAGCAGTCTAGATCGTTGGATTGACATGATTTGATGCCCGAGATTAATTGGATCTGCCTATTTGGGTCTTTTTTATATTGGTATAGATATAGATACAGATATAGATTCATGTCCTCCACGGCTCCACCTAATGGGTGTGTTAGAGAGAGAGAGAGAGAGAGAGGGAGATGGTTCGTCCCACATGCCTCTATACATATGTTTCTGTCAAAGAGAGTCCAAAATACATAGTATATGTATGTGGAGTGGGCGATATGGGAGAAGAGCGGGGAAGGGATCGTTTACGCACGTATCGATAGACACAGACAGAGGGAATAACTTTACGAACGTACGAGCGCTAGGAAAGAGTGGGGGTGCATGTTGGGAAATTATGCGAGAGGCCAACCAGGCGAAGACAAGGAAGGAGTACAAGCACAAGATCGATAATTAAAGAGAGGGGACCATAACGTGCGTGGGCGCTCTTGTCTGGTCTATAGACAAAGCAGAAGGCATGGATGATGAGACGGGGAGGGGCAATTAATGTGTGTGTGGCAGGCGGTCCTATGTAACTAGAGTGGTCGTGGTTTGGTCGATGTGTGCGTGGGTGAAGAGGGGGATACTTAACTAGAGATATAAATTAGACATTTTGTGTGGGGAGATAGCAAGAGACCTTGCTGCACATAGAGGGAAATCAATTGGTGCACATGCATGCATGTGTCAATAAAGAAAATCCGGAGTGACGAAGAGAGGGAGATGTGTGTGTGGTGGGGGGGGGGGTACAACAACTAGCTTGTGACACCGTAAGAGTGCCAGATGGATAACAACAGAGGGGGTGCAGCTAGCTTGTGACACTATACGAGTGCAAGATGGATAATAACGGAGGGGGCGACAGTGCCCGCGTGCCTCGGAGTTAGGACGACATGCATGGATGGTGATAGGAGGGGAGGGACTATGTGTGTGCATGTTTGTGTGTCGTAGGCAGGCCTGGCTAGCTAGAGGGTATATCGATCGGTGTGTGTGGGAAAGATGAAGACGTAGGGAGATCATGGGAGACCGACCTAAGGAACAAGAACGTGTGTGCATGATGTAGAGGATGTAAAGTGGTAGGGAGTGCATGTGCATATATGCATGCACAATATAGGAAAGTTATTGGATATCCAAAAAGGGAGGAGGAGTGTGTGTGTGTGTGTGTGTGTGTGTGTGTGTGTGTGTGTGTGTGCGCGCGCACGCGCGCGTGTGTGTAAAAGACACACAAAGACGACAATCAGTACAAGAGTGGATTCAAGTATTTGAACAATATATCATGATGTTTGTAAGTCATGTATGCATGAATATAATGCATACATGCCTGGTATGGTTTTGAATCAAACATGCTACATACTATACTCACATTGAACAAGGCCAAATCGATTTGAATTTGTAATACCGATGGCAGACATCGTCTCACCACCACTGCTCACCACATTGCATCCGTGCATGGCCATAACTATTCTAATTTGAGATAACGTGTGTCTTCCAAAGCTAACATCTAAATGTTGTGTGTGTGGGCGTGGGGGTGCATTGTTGTGTGTGTGTGTGTTGAAAAGATAGGGATTAGATTATTCCGAACATCTTGCTACCTAGACCAATGTACTATGATTTGAATTTAACATAAAATAGATACTAATATTTGAATTAAAGATCGTATGATACATGTAGTTCATATGTTCATATAAGATGGAAGTTCAAAATGTAGTACTACATCCATTATAAACTGCAAGGTCACCTAACGATATATTTGAACTCAACATAACGTAGATTCAATAACTGAATTTCGAGATCGTGGCATTCATAATCGTATAAAATGGGACATGACTCTTTCTGGTGGTGGGAATTGATTTGTTTTTTGTTGTTGGTGAGGGAAGTGCGGATTGATTTGGTATTGTACAGGTTAATCTTGTTCTCCCGATTTTTTTTAGTTTTTTCTTCTAGTTTTTCATTCGCATTTGTAGCAATATATTAAAAGGGGACATCCTCATGAAAAAAGAAATGGAAAAGTAAAAGGGGACATGACTCTCTTGTGTCTTGTATGAGTTGTCTTTTTTTGTACACGTTAAGTTTGTTGTGCCGAAAATGGAATCCATGCCTTGTTATCCCGAAATTTTCGAAGCTAGAGTATCTTTGTCTCTACTGCTACGAAACTCCCGCCTCTTCAACCCGCGTTGTGCCTTGTAATCCCGAAAATTCGATGTGCGCGAAAACTCCCTCCTCATCCGAAATCGGTCGCACAGCCCAGACACGCGAAATCCCCCTTCTAACCCTCAGCCGAAAATGCCGCCTCAATCTTGCGTGGCCAAAACCGGTGGGGGTACGTTAGTAACTTGCCCCACATTTCAGATAAGCGCTCCCCTAAGCCACAGCTCCCTCTACCTTCCTCTTGGTTCCCCCCTTTCGCACACTAAGGCCGCCAAAACCCGCAAAACCCCTGCTCCTCCATCGACCTCCCAACCACCGCCCAGCCGGAGCCTCTTCCCCAACGGCATCGTCCACAGCAACAACTCACTGTACCTTATCTACCACACAGGATGAGGTTGTGTCGCTGATCTCTTTGCCCTGCCGGTTCAGCCGCCACGTCTTGCACCTCCAAGGAGCTGGCCCGACGTTTGCCTCGTCTATCGCACCACCTCCATCCCCAAAGCACCGTCTTCACCTGCCCGACTGGAACTGCATCACCCTCACCAATTCCTCCAACGAAGCCAATCCCTACTCGGCGCCATCAAGGAGGTTCTACACTCATCGCTGCAATTTATGTTTTATATGATATCACGGGGCTGTCGGTGCTCCATACCAAGCAATAATGGCGGGTCTCCATCGACGGCGCCGTCACCGGCCACTTCCTCCACGGCGTCCCTCCCCCATGTCGTTTGTTCCATGGCGGCGACATCCACACTAGCGGTAGCTGCTGCTGCTGCTCCGGCTCTCGCTCGCGCTATTGCTGCAGCTCTATCTCATGCTCGCGCTATGGATCTGGTCTTGCTGTCGGTCGCGCTTCAGCTCTGCGCTTGCTCTTGTTCGTGCTGCTGCTGTGCTCTACTCTTCTCTCGCTCGCGCTGCTGCTGATGCTACACGGCCTGTTGCAGCTGCAGGAGTTGATGATTTAGCTCTCGGTCGCGCAGCTGATCCGGGCACAACTACTGCTGCTGGGTGAGCTGCTCTCTGCTATTGTGTTCCTTGCTCGAGCGGCTGCTGATTTAGATCATTGCTTCTCTGCTACTACTGCTCGAGCGGCCTAAACTTCTATTGCATTGCTCTGCTACTTGTGCAATCAGTTTCGTGAATGAAATTCAGTTTGGATAGTAAAATTCTGTTTTGACTGTAAAATTTAGTTTCTTCACTTAAGTTCAGAGTCAGCGGTATTTACAGCATCTGTTGGAGCGGCCGCGGCGCGGCTGATGCATTCTACATCTAGCACTTTTTGTTGAATTATTTTACATCATCTATTGCAGATGCTATTAGAATCTCACTTCAGATTAACACTGCATGTCTTGTCCCGCTTCAGCCTTGCCGCCGTACACCTCACCGGAGCTGCTCTAGCGACGGAACCATCCATCACAACGGAGCAGTACCCTCGGCGCCGTCTCCAGAGGTGTCAGGCCCAAGATGCGATTCTATCCCGATCACGTGACATTTACGTGATTTGGGCACAACCGCATTTCGGGCGCTTAGCAAGATGGATATCATTACATCGTACCATTACATACATACATGGGGGATACAACAATACATACAAGTCACATGAATACAACAACATCAATACAAGGCATCCGACTACGGATGCAAACATGAAAAGCACAACGACATCCATCTGCTATCCCAGGCTACCGACCCGGAACCTAACCCAAGACTGAAGAAGAAGAAGAAGAAGAAGAAGAAGAAGAAGAAGAAGAAGAAGAAGAAGAAGAAGAAAGAACTCCAACACAACGATCATCGCTCTCACGTCAAGACATCGGAAACCTGCACCTGCAACTGTTGTTGTAGTATCTGTGAGCCACGAGGACTCAGCAATCCCATAACCATGGGTAACAAGACTAGCAAAGCTTAATGGGTAGGAAGAGGTAAAGTGGTGAGGTTGCAGCAGCGACTAAGCAATATATGGTGGCTAACTTACGAGTACAAGAATAAGATGAGCATCTACGCAAACGGTCGCAAACTAGCAATGATCACTAAAGATCCTGAACTACCTACGAGTCAAACATAACCCCACCGTGTTCTCTTCTCAAAGTGAAAAGAGACTTTCACGGTTACTCACACAGTTGTGTGTTTTACTTCGGATCCTCTGTCAAGTTTTCTACAACCGGACATTAACAAATTCCAATCTGCCACATAACCGCGGGCACGACTTTCGAAAGATCATAACCCTGCAGGGGTGTCCCAACTTAGCCCATCACAAGCTCTCACGATCAGCGAAAGTAATAATAATACTATAACCCCCTTATCTTAGGGACAATCCGATCAGGCTCGGTATCCCGGTGCACAAGACGTTTCGACAATGGTAAAACAAGTCCAGCAAGACCTCCCAGCGTGCCGACACCCTGATAGTAGCCGCGCGTATCTCGTCTCAGGCCACGTCCGGATGAGCGAAGCGTATAGGAGCCAGATACCCCAAGTGCCAAGGGGCGGTCCCGCACATTGCTCTATTTGGGACCAACACTATCGGCACTGGCCCCCTATATGTAGAAAGAATCCTTGGGTAGCGCTAACTCCCTATGCAATTAATTAATTAATTAAGTTTTTATTATGTTGCAATAAAACCAATGTTGGGCCTTCCTGGAGTAGTTTTATTCAAAGACGAACTGTCAAGGGGTCCCCATATACCCAACCGTGTAAGGAACGCAAAATCAAGGAACATAATGCCGGTTTATCGTCTCCTAAGGTGGCACGAGTGGATCAAAACACCGAGCAAAAGGCCAAGCCTTCCACACATGCCCAGTATATAGGTGTGTTAATAATAATAATAGATATTTTGATATTCCCAAAGCATCAAGTTCCAACATGGAACATACTTCATCTTCACCTGCAACTAACAACGCTATAAGAGGGGCTGAGCAAGCGGGTAACATAGCCAAACAACGGTTTGCTAGGAAGGTGTCAAAGGTTAGAGGTTTCATGGCAACAAGGAGAGGCTGACATAAATGATGGGTAGCGCGACATTTAACGATAGCATCGAGACAACTAAGCAAAGGCAATGATAGTAAAGGTATCCAAGGTGATGGTTATCTTGCCTGAGATCCCGCAAGGAAGAAGAACGGATCCGTGAAGAAGACGAAGAAGAAGCCTTGAAGACGAACCACGTGTAGACAAACAAATCCTCAAGATCGCAACGGAACAAGCACTAACGAGAAGAAGCAAGTAATACGGTAAATACACAACACAAGAACATGACAAGATGCTCAACCAATTATGATGCAAGATAAGTCTATATATGATGCAAAACATGGGAAGGGATGAAGCACACAAGAGCAACACCAAACAACAAGTTTAAATGAGGCCGGAAACTACATATGACAAATCCGGTAAGTCCTCATATGCATAATTTGAAATTAGTCCAGATCTGAACAAATCTTATGTTAAAGTTGTTAAACGGCGGGTTAACATGCACCATGATGATCTACATGAAATTCTAGTCAAGTTTCATATAAAGTTTGTTTCATTCGGAGCTATGGCCTAGAAGATATGAGCAAAACAAGACAAGCAAGGCAATGATGCAAGATGCACCCAAACATCAAGCAAACACACTCCAAACATGAAAACAACATGATATTATGTTTCTACATGCAAAATCACACAAGTTTCATATAGGGCACACTCAAAACGGAGCAACGGGTTAAAAGATACGAGCAAAACAAGTTACAATACAAAGCTGAAGTTAACAGCCACATAGCAACTTTGGAGCAAGGTAAATATAAGCTACAGCACCCAAACATGTTAACAAGAAGCATGGATATGAAGTAGACATGTTACTCAACAAGCATGAACTTATAACACACCCAAAAGCTTGCTAGAACACAATTAAACTAGCATGGCAAGTTGCAATAAAATTATCCACACTTAGCCAAAATCTGGGAAGGCAAAAACATCATCATGATGCTGCCTTCGGAGGCACAAAACAACAAGCATATCAACTCTATTAAGCATATAAAGATCATGGACATGTAGTAGACATAGTATACAGCAAACAACTCCATTGGAGCATCTCCATAGGAGGCATGGATCAATGACAACAAGCTCCACCAAATTGAACATGCTGATAAAATCCTGACAGGTATAATTTATAGGAACTTGAGAGCAAGAAATAAATAAGCTACAGCAGGTCAAATGAGCAAGTAAGGGCATGAATGGATAGACAATAACATGGACAACAAGACATGATCATTGGCTACTCCAAAACAAGCATGGATTTGAGTGGGGCATCAAGCAAACATAGCATCAGGTTATAACAGATTCCAGACTTAGCAGTTTTTTCACTAAGTATAAAACAGCAACAACAACATGGCATGTTTACAAGCTTGTTTAAGTCACCTCAAGGCATATCATGGAAAATGTATTGCACCACAGCAAAGACCATAAGATTGTGCTTTTAAAATATCTAAACATGTGGCATGAAGACAAACACATCAATAGCAATGACCAAGTGAAATCAACATCTCATAACAAGTTTCAGCACTTAACAGCCAAATGCACTTTTGCAACAGAGATTAACATGGCAATATGAACTCAAACAAGCATGCTACAGCAACCATCATGTAGAGCACTTCACAATGAACATCTTGACATATCATATACTCCATTTGGATAAACATGCACCAAGTTATCATATCTCCAACATGGCATCAAATTAACAAGTAACAGCAGTTTATAACAAGTAGCACTCGTGCAACAAATATTAGAGCATCAAGATGAAGTCAAACAAGCATGGCACAATGGAACAAAGTGTAGAGCATATCACCACGATCATTTTGACATATCATTCACTCAATTTAGATAAGTACACACAAAGTTACATGCATGTAAAGATGCAACAAAAATATGCAATTCCTGGGACTTAGAAGAAATTAGACCTCGGTTCGGGTGGACATTGTCCGGACTGTTCGGACATGTCCGTCGGTGGCACCCTCGGGCCCACCTGGCAGAGGCACAGAGAGAGAGAGGGGCGGACACGTCCGGGCTCCTCCCGGACATTTCCGTCGGTGGCGGCTGGCGCGGGGCCACTTGGCAGCGGCTCAAGGCGGAGCGGGTCGGAGGAGGCGGATCCGGCTTGGATCGCTCCGGATCCGAGCGCGGCGGCGGTGGGAAGGCGGGCTCGGGCCGGGGGAGGAGCTCCGGCGGGCTAACTCCGGTGGTGAAGCTCGAGCGGCTCGGGAGCCGAGCCCCCCGAGGAGCCAGGGCGACGGGCGGCCGGACCTTGGGTCGGCGGCCGACGGGGCGGCGAGCTCAGTCTAGTCCAGCGGGGCGGCGCGGAGAGGAGGCTCGCTCCGGCGACCGGCCGGCGAGGAAAAGCAGCGGCGGGGCAGCGCATGGTGGCGGGGACGAGCAGGCGAGGCAAAGGCGTCGGTAGGCTGCGGGATCCCACGCGAGCGGGCGGCGGCGCACACGTTGGGCCCAGATCTGGCCCACGGCGGGTTGCGGCCGAGCCTGGAGGGCCACGCGGCTGGGAGGCGCGGGGAGACGCGGCGGACGCCAGATGGCGCACTGCGGTGGGTGCGGGCGGCTGCAGCGGCTGATGTGGCGTGGCCTGGTTGGCCGTAGTGACGGCGCGGCGGCAACAAGTGGCGAGTTGGGGCTGGTTGGCACGGAAAACGAGGGGATCTGGTGGCTGGAGGTTAGGGAAGATGTTAGGGATGCCCAAAAATGGCATGGAGGGGTAGTTTTATAGGGTAGGAGCTAGGGTTAGGTGCTTGGGGGTGTTTTTGGACCCTCCGATCGGATCGAACGGCTCCGGACAGAGAGAGGGGGTAGGATGGGCCTAGAGGAGGTTAGTGGGCTGTGATGAGAGGAGAGGAGAGAGGCCCGCGGGGGTTTTCGGAGACCGAAAACGTCCGACGTTTTATCCGGCGATTAGTGCCGCTATATATATCCGTTGGGCTATCAAACGAGCTCCGAATGCGATGAAATTTGGCAGACGGACTGTCTACACTATAATAAGACCACACACCAAGTTTCATCCCATCCCGAGAACATTTTCTGGCCACTCATAAAATAAATATTCGGAGGTGCCGCGGGCGCGTGCAAGTGTGTCTTGGCTCAGAACGGACAACGGAGAGGACGAGGGAACTCAGACGGATGCAAGTTTTCAAAACATGATGATGCAAGCACACGATGACATGGCAAGATGCAACATGCAAGCAGATGACATGGCAACGACAACGAATAACTGGCTGACACCTGGCGCACCGGTCTCGGGGTGTCACAACACTCCCCTACTAACAAGAGATCTCGTCCCGAGATCTTAGGAACGAGACGGAAGGAAAAGGAAGAACAAAGTTCTTCGATGACAAAAGAGTGAAACCAAAGAACCTTGAGAGGTTGAGCAACTGGAAAGAAAGGATAGAACGAAGATGAACGAAGTTGCAAAGACTTCGTTAAATAAGAGGACAAGGAATACGACGAGAACCCAAAAGGTTGAAGGAATATGAATGAATTCGAAACCACTCCGATTAAAAAGAGATAGAAAGGAATCTCCACGAAGGAATTCGGGCAGCACTCCGGCTGAAATTGAAAGAATAGGACTTGAACTTGACGAGATGAACAACACGATGCATCCGGAAGAAATGAAAGAGTGAAAATGAAAAGAACGGATAAGAGAAGAACAACTTCGAGCGCGAATGAATTTGAAAGAGCATCCTTAGGATAAAGGTTTGAACGGAGTTGTTGAGGAAATCAACAACAAAATAAAGAGCTTGTTGTGGACTTATGGAAATCATCCCAAAACTTGAGGTGAATTATGCCACGGCGAGAAGGTTGAATAGCTGAGAATTAGGAATTGCAAAACTCCACTTTAAAAGAATAAGGAGAATTATTTGCACTCGAGAGGCAAAAGAATAATGCTTGAGCTGCTCCAGAAGAATTTGAAGAACACTTGACGAATGAATTAAATCAGGAAGAACCGCCATGAAGACTCCGTTACAAAAGGATGATGATATAGAGATGACGGATGGAAAGATTAAGGCCTTGCGATGATTTAGACGTGGGTTACGACGAGATAGCCGAGAAATCTTAGAACTCCGGGGAAGAAAGATTAAAGCACTTGGGGCTAGAATTTATTCATCAAGAATAAACTACGAAGGAAGGAATAAATCAACTTCACAACTAAGAATAAGAATTATGTTATGCTTATCCTCCACCAATAAATTGATGAGAAGCAATGGATTCGCATACTACTTATTCATGTTGAAATGATTAAAGAGGGATGTATCGCGAACTTGCGAAAATCTTCATGAAACACCGGTAGGATTGGAAAAAAACGAACAATTGATATGATAACATCGGAAAAGAACTCCTGAGCGAACCACCGTAAGAATTGAAGCCGAGTGAATAAAAGAAACGAACCACTGGGAAGAATTAAAAAGGAGTGAATACAAAAGAATGAATCGACGGGAAGAATAAAGCACTTGAGGAATTTTGAATGACGAGAACGAAGAGATTGTGAACTGATTACGAATACTTGAACGAAGCACCGGACAATTGTGAGACGAACGAAGAGGCATCAATGAAGAATATTTGGAGTATGAAGTTGAAAACTGGGAACGAAGAAATCTTCTGAAATGATGGCCTTCTAAGGAACACAAAGAAAAGAATTCAAGAAATACTCCGAAAGAATGAAAGGAGAAAGGTTGAACCAATGATGAAAAGAATTTAAAGGCGATCTTGAAGAAGGCATATGACTGATGGAATCCATACTTACGTCACACCTTGAAAAGAATTTCGGAACTCCAGAAAATTAGAAGAGTCAGGTAAGATCCTGGGAAAGACCTGTGGGCTATGAGCCCACCGAAGAGAAAACACCGTTGAAAAGGATTGAAAAGCAGATAATGCACCGGAACGATTGGAAACAAACTTGAATGAGGTGACAACCTCGAATTAATTGCACACAAACGGATCTCCTCAGATTTCTTCGGAACTCCAGAACAATTAAATGGTGAGAGACGAACGAGCAAGGGAAAATATTTGAGCCAAGGGAAAGAATAAGAGGAACACTGAATAGTTGAATTGAATCCACCGGACAAGAAAAAGAGATGAAGAAGGACGAACTAGACGAGAATTCACCAATTGAAATAATTGATGAAAGAAAGCAAAGAATACACACGAGTAGGATGGATACTCGATTAAGGACTCCGGCTCCGAGAAGAAAAGGGTGGGCGGGTGGGAAAAAGAAATCCACTTCGGACGGGGAAAAAACACCGTTGGTTGAAAAGATTGAGGGTTGAACTTGCAAATAAGAAGAGGGTTGAATACACTTGACGAGAGATGCACCAGATGACAGAACTGACAACGCAACGAATGAAAACTAACCGTGTGATCCTAAAAAAATGAAGGGGAAGAGGAGTAATTCAAAACATCTACGTCAAGATTCCTCACCAGAGCGACGAAGGGACTGAGCAGTAACAAGAATTCCTACTCTCCAATATAACTAGACTCCGAAAAAGTTTTCTACTAGACTCAACAACGACCAAGCTACGATCAATCAAGGGGGCTCCTAAGGTCGGTCGAGGCTCTGATACCAACTTGTCACGCCCAAGATGCGATTATATCCCGATCACGTGACACTTACGTGATTGGGCCACAATCGCATTTCGGGCGCTTAGCAAGATGGATATCATTACATCGTACCATTACATACATACATGGGGGATACAACAATACATACAAGTCACATGAACACAACAACATCAATACAAGGCATTCGACTACGGATGCAAACATGAAAAGCACAACGACATCCATCTGCTATCCCAGGCTGCCGACCCGGAACCTAACCCAAGACTGAAGAAGAAGAAGAAGAAGAAGAAGAAGAAGAAAGAACTCCAACACAACGATCATCGCTCTCACGTCAAGACATCGGAAACCTGCACCTACAACTGTTGTTGTAGTATCTGTGAGCCACGAGGACTCAGCAATCCCATAACCATGGGTAACAAGACTAGCAAAGCTTAATGGGTAGGAAGAGGTAAAGTGGTGAGGTTGCAGCAGCGACTAAGCAATATATGGTGGCTAACTTACGAGTACAAGAATAAGATGAGCATCTACGCAAACGGTCGCAAACTAGTAATGATCGCTAAAGATCCTGAACTACCTACGAGTCAAACATAACCCCACCGTGTTTTCTTCTCAAAGTGAAAAGAGACTGTCACTGTTACTCACATAGTTGTGTGTGTTACTTCGGATCCTCTGTCAAGTTTTTTACAACCGGACATTAACAAATTCCAATCTGCCAGATAACCGCGGGCATGGCTTTCGAAAGATCATAACCCTGCAGGGGTGTCCCAACTTAGCCCATCACAAGCTCTCACGATCAGTAGAAGTAATAATAATATTATCACCCCCTTATATTAGGGACAATCCGGTCAGGCTCGGTATCTTGGTGCACAAGACATTTTGACAATGGTAAAACAAGTCCAGCAAGACCTCCCGGCGTGCCGACACCCTGATAGTAGCCACGCGTATCTCGTCTCAGGCCACGTCCGGATGAGCGAAGCGTACAGGAGCCAGATACCCCAAGTTGCCAAGGGGCGGTCCCGCACAGTGCTCTATTTGGGACCAACACCATCGGCACTTGCCCCCCTATATGTAGAAAGAATTCTCGGGTAGCGCTAACTCCCTATGCAATTAATTAATTAATTAAATTTTTATTATGTTGCAATAAAACCAATGTTGGGCCTTGCTGGAGGAGTTTTATTCAAAGACGAACTGTCAAGGGGTCCCCATATACCCAACCGTGTAAGGAACGCAAAATCAAGGAACGTAATGCCGGTTTATCGGCTCCTAAGGTGGCATGAGTGGAACAAAACACCAAGCCTTCCACCCATGCCCAGTATATAGGTGTGTTAATAATAATAATAGATATTGTGATATTCCCAAAGCATCAAGTTCCAACATGGAACAAACTTCATCTTCACCTGCAACTAACAACGCTATAAGAGGGGCTGAGCAAGCGAGTAACATAGCCAAACAATGGTTTGCTAGGAAGGTGTCAAAGGTTAGAGGTTTCATGGCAACAAGGAGAGGCTGACATAAATGATGGATAGCGCGACATATAACGATATCATCGAGACAACTAAGCAAAGGCAATGATAGTAAAGGTATCCAAGGTGATGGTCATCTTGCCTGAGATCCCACAAGGAAGAAGAATGGATCCGTGAAGAAGACGAAGAAGAAGCCTTGAAGACGAACCACGTGTAGACGAACGAATCCTCACGATCGCAACGGAACAAGCATTAACGAGAAGAAGCAAGAAATACGGTAAACACACAACACAAGAACATGACAAGATGCTCAACCAAGTATGATGCAAGACAAGTTTATATATGATGCAAAATATGGCAAGGGATGAAGCACACAAGAGCAACACCAAACAACAAGTTTAAATGAGGCCGGAAACTATATATAACAAATCCGGTAAGTCCTCATATGCATAATTTGAAATTAGTCCAGATCTGAACAAACCTTATGTTAAAGTTGTTAAACATCAGGTTAACATGCACCATGATGATCTACATGAAATTCTAGTCAAGTTTCATATAAAGGTTGTTTAATTCGGAGCTACGGCCTAGAAGATATGAGCAAAACAAGACAAGCAAGGCAACGGTGCAAGATGCACCCAAACATCAAGCAAACACACTCCAAACATGAAAACAACATGACATTATGCTTCAACATGCAAAATCACACAACTTTCATATAGGGCACACTCAAAACGGAGCAATGGGTTAAAAGATACGAGCAAAACAAGTTACAATACAAAGCTGAAGTTAACAGCCACATAGCAAGTTTGGAGCAAGGTAAACATAAGCTACAGCACCCAAACATGTTAACAAGAAGCATGGATGTGAAGTAGACATGTTACTCAACAAGCATGAACTTATAACACACCCAAAAACTTGCTGGAACAAAATTAAACTAGCATGGCAAGTTGCAATAAAATTATCCAGACTTAGCCAAAATCTGGGAAGGCAAAAACATCATCACGATGCTGCCTTCGGAGGCACAAAACAACAAGCATATCAACTCTATTAAGCATATAAATATCATGGACATGTAGTAGACATAATATACATCAAACAACTCCATTGGACCATCTCCATAGGAGGCATGGATCAATAACAACAAGCTCCACCAAATTGAACATGCTGATAAAATCCTGACAGGTATAATTTATAGCAACTTGAGAGCAAGAAATAAATAAGCTACATCAGGTCAAATGAGCAAGTAAGGGCATGAATGGATAGACAATAACATGGACAACAAGACATGAGCATTGTCCACTCCAAAACAAGCATGTATTTGAGTGGGGCATCAAGCAAACATAGCATCAGGTTATAACAGATTCCAGAATTAGCAGTTTTTTCACTAAGTATAAAACAACAACAACAACAACAACATGGCATGTTTACAAGCTTTTTTAAGTCACCTCAAGGCATATCATGGAAAATGGATTGCACCACATCAAATACCATAAGATTGTGCTTTTAAAACATCTAAACATGTGGCATGGAGACAAACACATCAATAGCAATGACCAAGTGAAATCAACATCTCATAACAAGTTTCAGCACTTAACAGCCAAATGCACTTTTGCAACAGAGATTAACATGGAAATATTAACTCAAACAAGCATGCTACAGCAACCATCATGTAGAGCACTTCACAATGAACATCTTGACATATCATATACTCCATTTGGATAAACATGCACCAAGTTATCATATCTCCAACATGGCATCTAATTAATAAGTAACAGCAGTTTATAACAAGTAGCACTCTTGCAACAAATGTTAGAGCATCAAGATGAAGTCAAACAAGCATGGGACAATGGAATAAAGTGTAGAGCATATCACCACGATCATTTTGACTTATCATTCACTCAATTTGGATAAGTACACACGAAGTTACACGCATGTAAAGATGCAACAAAAATATGCAATTCCAGGGACTTAGAAGAAATTAGACCTCGGTTCGGGTGGACATTGTCCGGACTATTCGTACATGTCCGTCGATGGCGCCCTCGGGCCCACCTGGCAGAGGCACAGAGAGAGAGAGAGGGGCGGACACGTCCGGGCTCCTCCCGGGCATGTCCGTGTATCATATATGCGAGTGCCAGTTGCTTAGTATATCA
The DNA here is from genome assembly GCA_902687465.1 of Secale cereale. Lineage (NCBI taxonomy): Eukaryota > Viridiplantae > Streptophyta > Magnoliopsida > Poales > Poaceae > Secale > Secale cereale. Next base: position 357,144,505 of record LR738710.1, read on the forward strand.
ATCAATTATGTGAATTATATCGTGCTGTCCTATATACTCAGACAACATGTATGTGCATTATTTCATCCCAACCTAATTTAGAAAGACATCATATAGTTATGTCATGTCACCCTGTTTTAGATACTCATCATATGTTGAATAATGCCATTCTATCCTGTTTAGTTATCCATGATATATCTAAAACTATGCCATGCTATCCTGTTAAGTTAGCCATCATATATGTGAAATTGTGTCATGCCGTCCTTTTTGGTTAGAAAACATATATGTGAATAACCGCATATGTGTATCCATTCATTTTCTTCTTGTTTATTAGCCATTTGAATTGGAGGGGGTGATGGCAGTATTTAAGGGAATAAAAACAAGTTCTTCACAAAAGACGGTGCTACCCGTCGATGCAGATAGAACCATGGTTGTACTGGCCCATGAACTAGCCCCACCACACATAACTGAGACTCTTGCAGATTGTACTCCTACATCGTTGGATAGAGAACCAGCTACACCCCATCTAACCCCAACCCCAGCAGATAGTAACCCAGTTCTAGCTGACACAACACAATGTCCACCACAGAGTACCACCACACGAGCAGTTAGTAAGGCAACTGCAGTGCCCAAAGCACAAAGACCACTACAACGAACCCAAAGTTCACGTTTAAAGCAGAAGAGCAACTGTTGTGAGGTCAAATTCCGTAGCTGTGGTGCATACTCCTTTGATCTTGCATCACTGTATTTACACATACCAACTAATTTCGCATTTGAATGATCCAATTGAAACTCCAATGGTGCAACATGTATGTTTTTAACCTATCTATTTTCTTGCTCTATGTTGATTTAAATTTCAATTGTATAAACAGTTATGTTCTCATGTCATGCACATTACAAGTGTTGTTAGTGATGTGTAGTTTCCCACAATTATATTCGGTCTATGCTGCTTTGGCTTAAATAGATATGATTTGAACTATCTCTATCTTGATTTGGCAACATAAACTAGAATGATATAGACCATATAGTGACCATACTACATAGATATATATTTGTTTCATGTTGTTATCCTGTCCACCTTAAAACTGAAATGGTTTACCAAAATGAGTTTCATATACAACATGGTAAAGATGTGACGCGTCTGCTTGTTCCTCTTGTAGATTGCCGACAAAATATTGGAGAAGAGCACCCCATTATGCAATGGTAGAGAAAGTAATGCAGATCAAGATAGTGAGCAAACCATGTTGGTCTCCAAGAAAGCGATAAAAACTATCTTGTAGACAGTGAGACAACCCCCAAAGTCGTGCCTTGATGTAGTGTTTGATTTACTGGCCACTACTGCTGGCACAAGCTCTTCGAACTCGCTGGCTGAATCAGTTCGGCTTCTTGAGTCTCAAATTCAAGTTGAAATACATCGATCAGATGTGTGCGATAGGAACCCCAAGGACTGAGGAAGTCCCTGCATAACTCAGATGCATACTTTCTGGTGCAACAACAAGTGCTGGCGGATTGAAGCGCCAAACAAGAGAAAGCTGATAAGCTTGCTAAGCGTCTTGCCAGCTTGGTGGATACCCAGCATATTGTTTCTTGAGCTCTTGTGAAGTGGTTTCAGTTCTGGACTTGTTTTGTTGTGGCGTTTATTTGCACTGGTCACCAACTTTGGCAACCAATGTATGTAATATGCTGCTTTGTTTCCCTTATTTACACTGGTGGCGAACTTTGATGCCCAGTGGTTGTAATATGTGTAATAGCCGTAATAGCCTAGCGTATATTGCTTGCTTCTTTATTTCCTTTTTGTCTTGTTTATTTGTTTGCTTGTAGACAGTGCAGTTCTTTTTTCGCGGTTTGTTAGTGGCTGCAATAACCTATTTTTTAAAACTAGGCCACAAAAACCATGGGCAACACGCGGACCGTTGTTACCATGGCCTTCTACGGGTCGTAGAATCAATTGGCCGTCTACGGGACGTATGATTGATTGGCCAAACTTGGGCCAATAAGGGACCGTGTTATGGGCCATAAACGGGCTAGAGTGGAAGCCGTCCGTTCATGGGCCGACCATAATGGGCTTTAAGAGGCCGACGAGTATAAGAGGCTTAATTCCATCAACAGGCATAACGGGTCCTATTTGATGACGCTATGAAAACGACCCAACAGTTTCACAGGCCACAAATGTGGCGAGTTTAACCACGTGCTGAGTTTGGTCCACAAGTGGAAAAGGCCAGTGACAGACCATAAGTAACCGGAGGTTGCAAATCAGCCCATGAGCAAATGGGCCCTTAAAAGGTCGAAAGATAGCACAGGCTGGGTACGGCCCAACGGAGTAATGGGCCATTAATGGGTATGAAGCGATATACTGTTCATTATGGGCTTGTTTCACTATGGGCAGTTAATGGGCCGAGAGTTACAAAGGGCCCCATATGGGCCGAAAGACGTCATGGGTCGTACACGGGCTGGAAGTTACAACGGGCTGCAATCATATTGGGCGGCCTGGATGAAGGTAGTGGGCCGAAATCTTAAAGGCCATGATGGGCCATGAGTTATCGGGCCTGAATGGGCTATAAGCGAGCAGGTCGTTAGCAGCCTTTCGATGGGCCGACATGTTATCCCTTGACCAAGTCAAACGGGCCAGCCTTTTGACCTGAATGGGCCACTGTTTGGCCGCGCCACGTGTCAAGGTATCATTGGCACCTCATGTCCATTGGTTGGTTGACATCTATCCGTACATCGAGCCGACACGTGGTCCCTTCGGCCAATGAGAATTTTACAGGTGGAAATTTCCCATTGGTCCTCGCTGTTAGCAGGTTATCGGATCCAAAACTGGACCCGATAGCTTAACGGCGACCCGTTACGATGGATGCCACATGTCGGTTACCCTTGACGAAAGCACTTCCATGACGCACCATTTATCGTCATGGAAGTGAACACTTCCGTGATGATAATTTTGGTATTCTCATGAAACACTTCTACGACAGCACATGTATGACTATCTTGATTCTGTCATAAAATCGTCATGGATGTACATGCATGACAGAAAACATGACCTACTATGACAAACACGTATTATCACGAAAGTGTTTTTTTGTAGTGTATGCTACTGATTAGAGGTTGAACAGTAGATATGGAATTTGTACTAAAACAAAAAAAGGATGGTGAGGTAGAGCTACAGTTACAAGAAAGTCACTCTTTGTCTGAGTTACATACACTCTGCACAGGTTTAACACCAAAGGAGGCTATTCCATGGGGTTATGTGTTGTAAGCAGAATGGTAGGCTCACTTGAAGTTATCAATGACAATGCCTGCATGTTCCCTTACACCATCGCAATTGATATAAGGACACAATATTTAGAAGCAACACATTTCAAGATTCACGATGATCAGGTAGATAAAATGTGATCCCTTTCTCACAGGTATTAAGATCTAAAACAATGAACAACAAAGATTATCAGTGTAACAACAAAAACTGGTAGAAATGAGGACGAACATTGGACAATAGAGTGAGTAGGGTCATCTCATGATGTTACATTTGTTGGGTAGCCTGTACCCAATAGTTCTTTCTACGATATGTTCCTTGAGTAGTTCAACACTTGCACCTTGAACTATAAATTTTTCCTACAGAAAATTGAAGTTGTGTCACTTAGCATGCTAGTAGTAGTAAATGTGTTTTTATTATTATTTATGAAAAGCAAGAACTTACAGAAGCTTCCATGAACATTATATGCTTGTGCAAATTTGTGGGCGCTCTATTAAACTATTCTCTCATCAACAACGTTGAGTACGTGTCCATCACGAATGTGTTCATATATCCGTAGACCTTCATTGACAAATCTAAAGTTCAATGATCGGCCCAACATCGTTCGACGTGAAATATCCTCTTGATGACAAAAAAACAGATTTTAAATCGTATTTTTTTTTAACAAGAGGTGGTGAGTATTCAAAGTGAAATATACTGTCTCACTCTAATCTGCTGCGTGCAGAAGAACAGGTAGGTCAAGCAAGCTATGAGGACAAGTACATTGATATATTACATAACCGAAAAAGTAAGCAGGTGGTTTGAGGGAGTATTCAAATTCAGCAAGAACTATTGGTATTGTAAAAATTCAAAAACTCCTAGAAATCGAGCCCAAGCACTTGAATTTCATAGCTTTAGGCAGGATACATTACATTAGTAAGAGAATGAACCAAAACTATACTGTAGGGGGAGCAACCAACTCATTACCTACTCCCTCCATCACAAAATTCTTGTCTTTGATTTGTCTAAATATGGATGTATCTAGTCATGTTTTATTGATCGATACTTCTCTATCTAGATGAATCTAAGACAAGAATTTTGGGACGGAGGGAGTATTATTTTGACCAATGACTAGCGTATTGTCGATGACTGTTTCATACACATGTTTCTCCTCGATTGTAGAATCTGTTATTTCCAAAAATTGACAATGATCTCGATGGTCATTCGCTGGGTTAGTGAATTGAGGCTATTCTAGCTGAGAATGATGTTGATGAAGCTGGACGACATGTTAGCTAGAGTTCGTTTGACCATTACTGAGTCACTGATAGCCCTCATTATGATTGTTGTTTCTTTGGACCATAAGGCCATGTGGTTAGTGCTGCATGTGCACTACTGATGTACTGACAGTTAGATGTCTGGTTAAGCTTGAAGTAATATCTATTGCTAAATGCCATAGAGGATGTCCGAAATACTGCATGAGGTTGAACTATGGTTGTAAGGCACTGTAACTTTGCCCATGAGACTCGCTTGCGTGTGGTTGCTGATGGTTCAGCCCTTCAGGTTGGCGTTGTTGGCACCGCGGAGCACTATTATTTTGAACATCATTGTGTTGAGAGAAGTGGAAATTAAAGACAGTGGTTTGTTGTTGGTACTGTTTGTGGCTTTGGTTGTTTATTGTATAAGGTGAGTGTTGGTTGCTGTGTGAACCGCCGTTATTCTGAACAGCAGGATGTTGGTAAAAGTGGGTATTGAAATCGGGAGCTGGTTGATGGCGGTGTTGGGACAAAGTAGTTGCTGGCAATCTTTCGGACATGTCAGTTTGAGTTAAACCCGTATAGTATGACGTATTAAAAGGCTATGAGAGGTGACTACCGCCTGACATTGAGCCTGATCTGCTGGGCATAGGTGGCCCGGGACAATAAGAAAGGCAAGATCTCGCTAATGAACTTGAAATCTTGGCCAAGTGCGAGAGAGTATCAGGTTGGCATTCTTGGAAGGCTACGTGGCTAGCAATGGGTTGCTTCATTTTTTGTTCAACGACCCTGTCAAGTTGTTCATAGATAGAAGGTTCAGACCATATGTTATCATCATCAATGAATCCACAATGAAGCAGACGTTTGCGATTGTCAGTGGGTACAGACTGATTGGTTGTAGCTTCTGTTGAATTGTGTAGAGGCTCCAGTATCCCAACTCTTTTCTTAGTAGGCGCCATACACTCATTTTCTGGATCTTCTAACTGTAGTAAGGACCTCTTGAGAGCATCCATTTGTGCGTCCGGTTGTGGCGGATGCACGCTTTTGGTATCAGGACGCAGTCGGTGGGATCAATTTGTGGTTGCTCGGTACATTGTGCATGTACTTCTGCAATGACATTGTCTTTGGCATCGATAAATGCGGCAGCAACGATTGGAGCATCACTACTAGATGGAAGTGATTTTCCCGTGTCCAGTACTGTGCCAGAACCGCTGCCAGAATCACAGGGGACGGCTACTGTAGGAGCAAGGGAGCAACTAGCTCTAGAGTGCTCATTTTCAGCAATGTTCTTCTCATCTCTCAAAGTGGAAAGAACATCGACCTTAGCCTTTGGCAGTGAAGAAGAACCTTGCTCAATAACAGTGTGTAACTTGGCTGCAGGTTCGGATACACTGAGGCTCTTCGTGTTGGTTGAAAAGTTATTATGAGTGCTATCCGAGCCACTAGACCGTGCAGTAGTTGGTGACGTTTGTGCAATTAGATAAGTAGGTGCTTCAAGAGCCTCGACTGACATTGGACTGGTCAGTAATTGTTTCTCAACCATAGAGTGTAAGGTTGATGGTTCAGTTGTAGTAGGTTTTGTTGTTTTCTCCAAGAGCTTCTCCAGTGGGTTTGTCAGAGAATTGTGGTCTCCAGATCATCCAGAATTGCGGGTTTCATTCGATATATAAAACTCAGAGGAACTTTCACCCGTTAATATAATTGCACCGCTGTCCAACATCTTATACGTTGTCACAAAATGCTCATGAACCGGCAAGCCATCAAGAGGCAGTTGTTTAGATGGCTATGCACTTGTTCCATATGAATCTTGGTTTCTTCATCAATGTGCTCTTTGTTGTAGTCGATCTCATTTACCTCCAGCAGCAACTTAATCTGAGTAGACGTTTTATGTACCGAAGATTGATAAAAATGGGACAACTCCTTGTCGTACAGACTCTGTGAGTCCAACCCAGGAGTATCGCAGCAACCCTTTAAATTTTCCAGGGAATATGATGTGGCATGAACAACACTGGTTGAGACACTTCTTTGTTCTGCTAGAACTGGGAAGTGACGAATTTGTTGAAGGGAGCGGTGAAAAAGTTTCTTTTCTATTGGAGATGTCCTGTTGCAAGTTACAGTAAACGCTGTGGTCACATGCCTTGACTTCTTTTGCACTAAGTTCCCTACTAAGAGAGAGAACCTTCTCCAATTTCTCCTCGATAACTGGTTGAATTGGGGAGAAAATTTCTATGTACATTTCATTAACAACTTTCCCAATATTTCTCTTGGTCTGGAATTGAAAACATTAGAAATGATTAATACCCAAAATGGAAAATAACATGTGACCTATTGTGCGTTAGCTTATATAACTTGGTGCACGAAGCACAGCTAACCTATTTTAGTTAGCGCAATAAAGCTACTAGAGGAATCACATCCAATGTAGAACAGAAAGCACACTCGACATAGAGCATGAAGCACGGTTTATCTTACGTTTTGTCAAGAATCGCAAAAAGGGCATGTATAATGTTCACAGAAGCACACATGATGTACTGCGGGAATCATGACTAACAAACTCCATGAATCATAGTCAACACATTCCTTGCAGGAGCACAACAAACGTACTGGACAAAGCACACCCAACGTATTGTATGAAGCATGGTTGACCTGCCGCAATGAAGCACTGCTATAATTATCACAGAATCACAACTAACCTATTACAAGAAGCACATGTTACATTTTCTACCAGTCACAGGAAACCAACTGGATGAAGACTCGTAACCTACTGTATGAAGTATGTCTAACCCACCGTAGCGAAGCGGACCTATAAGCATCATGGTATCACACATTACCTAATGCAGGGAGCACACATATATGTTTCCTAAAAAGTTAGAGAACATCATTTGAAACAGAAATCAAAGGCACAAGCGTTAAATCACTTACTGAACATAATTTTTCTTGAGGCACAATTTCTTCTAGGTAGGCCTCTAGTATGGGACTCATTTGAAAAAACAACCCCTCAAAGCTAGGCGGTGGGTGGAAAAGCGTGCGCCTAATATCCTTCAGATGTCATGCGGAAAGAAACAATAAGCATCAAGTCAAATTAATATATGGTAACTAAATCCTTATGTTGAGTTAAAAACTTCACGAAAGGAAAATGATGAAAAGCATAGTCACCGTGTGGTTCCCAAAAGTTCTTGCTTCTGTTGATAGGTTGTCTATGCTAGCATAATTCTTAATGGTCTCAGTATTCCAGATAACAAGCCTTGCAGGAGAATAAGATTTCAGGTCCTGTCGGGGATATACCCCGCGGTATGACCCGACCGGGACTTGGCAATCCATTGATAACCCGGCCGGACTTGGTGCCTCATCAGTAACCCGCCTGGACTTGGCGGCTCGTGAGCGGGCCGACTCATCAGAGAGGCTTGGACATGCGGCTCACGGAGAAGCCCCAAGAAGAACAAGACCCGACAAGGGAAGCAAGATCCGGACTTGTATTCGGCTTGTAATAGAGAATAGACTAGTCCTAATCCTACTAGGACTCGACATTTAAGCCACCCTTCAACTTATATAAGAAGTGGCAGGGCACCCCTAGAGGGACATGTTTTTAGACGTCTCAATAGACAAGTCTTAGACAAGATCAAAATAGACCCAGTATGGCCAACGCAACCAGTCTAAAATATGTCTATATACATCTGTATGTTGTAGTCCATTTGAAATGCTAGAAAGACAAATATTTAGGAACGGAGGGACTGGTTGCGTTGGCCTCACGACTAAGTCGTGACACTAGGATATCTGGCCGTAAGAAAACCATGACAGTGAACGCCCACCGTGGGGCCTGTGTACTGTGGTGTTAAGTTGTTAAAGGGATCTCTTCCAAGAATCAAGAAGCTTGCAATTCATCGGAGGAAGAAAAATTCTAGAGATTAGGGTTGCATCAGGTGCGCCACCAAAAGGTTGCTGAGTTGACTAGACCGATAGGCGATACAATTCAAAGACAGATTAATTTTTTTGGAGCACTCACGCGTCGGTCTCGAGACTGACGGGATTTTCATCAAGCGCTACCATGATCCAGGAACGCGGACACGTTTTCCGTCCACAACAGCCGAGCTACAGGGACACTTTAAATCTGTATACATAAGTATTGCCTTGGGTTTTGTCAAATATCAAGACAATTTGATTATTGCCAGGTCACGATCAAACTAGCATTTCAACACAAAAAACAGAAAAGAGAAGAAGAAACAATCCACGAACAATCAAATGACCCGGAGTTAGACTTGGCCACAAAACTCGGACTCCGCCTTCGAGCCGCTGTCCCTCCACCGGTCTTCAGCCGATGCCGCCAAGTCTCCGCCGGGGCCAGGGCGGCCTGCATCCGTTTTGAGCCGCCGCTCCGAGCGCCGCCTCCGCCTTGCCACCGTGGGCTCGCCGGGGTGCCTCCGAGCCGCCACGCCTCAAACAGTTTCAAGTCGTCATGGGGCCAGCACTGAGCCGCCGCGGTCACGACTCAGTTTCCGCTTCGATGTTCAAGTCCTCAGCCAATGCTACGCCAGCCCTGCTCCAAGCCGCCGATGCTAAATCGCCGGCTCTGCTGCCTCCGTTTTCATGACTTCGCCGCCTGCTGCGGTCCTCCTTCACAGCCGTGCTTCGAGACGCCGGCCACCTCAGCCGCTGGTACAGTTGTCGTGGCCTCCGAGCCACCACGGCCTCGTTCTTCCTCTACCTAGCCTGGCATCGAGCCGCTGCGGCAATCGCAGCCACTAAGCCGCCATGGACGTGCTGCCTCTGCCATTGCTGGCCTCGCGCTGTCGTTTCTGTCGCGTTGCCGCAGCTCCGCCTCCGCCCTGAGTGGTTAGCTCCAGACGCGTTCGGTATGACCGCAAGCTGCCGCAGCCGTCGTGGCCTCTGGGCCGCCTCGGCCTTAGAGCATCTCCAGCCCTTCGGCCCCCCAGGACGCCAAAAAAATGTGTCCCAAGGACGAGCCGGCGAGAATTTAGGCGTGGGGACGACTGTGTTCCCAGTCGTCGCCCAGGTCGGCCCCATGGAAACATGAAGTCGGCGTTTTTTGGCATAAACTCGTCGAAATTCATCCAAACTCGGCGACATTTATTCAAATTTATACAATTTTTTTTAAAAAAAACACGGCCTAGCTACGCCGTCCCCGCCGCGCCTCGCCGCCGTCCGATCTCTACATGCCTGGCGCTTGTAGAAGACGGCGTAGTCTCCGTCGTCGTCGTCGTCCTCGTCGTACTCGTCCTACCACCCACCGCCATCCCTGCTGCAGCCCTGTCCAGGGTCGCCGACGCGGGATGGCCCGGCCTCCTCCTCGTCGCTGTCGAGGTAGAGGACGTCGTTCACCACGCGGACGGGGCGGCGCTGGCGCGCCTTGTGTTCCTCAAGGGCGCGGCGCTGGCGAGCCACCTGCTTGCGGACGTAATCCTCCATCGCCCACCTCATGGCCGTCTTGTCGTCGGCGGCCATCGCGAGGTGCTCCGGCTCCACGGAGAGCGGCTCCGCCTCGGTTTTCGGCCGGACGAGGCGGAGGCTACCGCCGAGGCCTTCCTCGGGGATGGTTAGGGCGCCGCTGCGGGTGCGGCACCCTAGCGGGGACTCCCCCGCCGTGTCCTGTGGCTCGGGCTTGCCGGCGAAGGTCGCCGGCGAGCCGCCCGAGAAGGAGGAGGTTGTTGCGTCCAACAACCGCCACGACATCCACGAGCTGCCATGGCGGCGAGAGAAGGACGGGGGTGCAGGGCCGGGGTACTCGAGGCGCGGCGTGTTGCCGGCCTCGATGTAGTCGACGACGTGCTCGAGGGTGCGGCCGGGCACCCCCCACCACTCGCGCCGCCCTTCGGCGTTGTGGCGGCCGCGCGACATGACGCCGTTGGTGGAGGCGATCTGGCCGTCGCGGCGGCGGTCGAAGTAGAGTGTCCAGAATGAGTTGTTGTCGGGGGAGTACGCCGGCCATCGCCGCTCCTCCTCCGCCAGCGACGATCTGATACGGGCGATCTCTGCCCGCTGGTGGGAGCGGGTGGCACCGGCACGCCGCCGGCACTCATACGCCACGCGCCCGGCACCCTCATGTCCGGGGAGCCGGGTAGTTGTCCTCGAACAGGAGGCGCGCCTCCCACTCGTGAAGGTGGCGGCGGCCGAAGCCGTTCTTCGCCGCCGAATCGCCTGGATACCGCGCTGCCATGGCTCGTCGGCGGGGGGAGTGGAGTGTGCGAGAGGGTGGGGGGAGAGGTGATGTGCTGCGGTGTGGCTTTCATCGGCGAGGAGGGCGGCTTTTATAGCTGGAGCTCGGTCGGCGGGAGGTGCATGCCAGGCGACGCATGGTGGGCGGCCGTGACGCTGGGCGACGCGACGCTTCACTGCGCGACATCAATGGGCATGCTGACCGGCGCGCTGCATCGCAAAAGGCGTGTCATCAATGAAGACGACGGCGCGGCAGCGCGGCAACTTTGGCATTGATTACCGCGGGAAACGAGACGATGTGGACGACGAAGTGGCGCGTCGCTGACAGGGCAGGCCCATCATAGTTCGCGCTAAAAACGGTCCGTCCGGCGCCCCAGGCAACCCCAGCGCGCCGGGTTCGAGTTACGCCGGCGTCTATTTCGGCCCAATCCGACGAAAAACGGGATCCTGGAGGCGCGACTGGGCCATTTTTCCAACGCCGGCGCCGAAAAAATGGCCTGGAGGGCTGTTAGGGACGCGGCTGAAGATGCTCTTACTCCTACCTGCTCCAGTCGCCTCTGCGCCAAGGGAAGGTAGAAGTCTTCTACGGCTGAATAATTACTGAATCTGATAGCTGCTATTATTGACGAATATCAGGGAATCATGTAAAATCGTCAGTAGCACTGTAATCTTCTATGGCTGAGGACCGCGGCAAGCAAGTGTCAAGCTTGGTGTTATTGAAATACATTGCCTGAAGCCAGGCAAACATACCCACAAATCATCATGAATGTTGGGGTTAAATGCAGAACAAGAGATAGTTAATCGTTTGCTCGCAGAGAGATTGCATTGAAGGGTGATAGCTCTGTGGAAGTACCATTTCTCAGCTTGACAAACGCGTATCTGCTCAACCCCCGAATTATTCTGAAAAAATGAAGCTTCAGTTTTTCTCCAATAGATGAGCGGCCTCAAGTCTCCGCGTCGGTCTCTGTTTCGAGTTGCTGACGGCTTCTTCGCTCCGCCCGCCACCGGAGCAGCTCCGAGCCGCGCTGAGCCGCCCCGGACTCGCCTTGCCGTCTGCAAGACAGGCTTCGCTCCGCCTGCCACGCGAGCCGCCGCTCCGCCTGCTGCTGACCCGCCGTTTGAGCCGTGCCCGCTAACACGGCCTCACCTTCCAGCCAGCTGAGCCGTCTTCTTCCGCTGCGCTTCAAATTGCCGTCCGCCTTGAGACGTCGACCTCGCTGCATGTCTGTGATGTCCTAGCAGCAGCTAGAGAATCACAGGGTAGAAATAGGAAATGGCAAAGGGATTTACCGAGAACGAAAGAGCTGGAGCAGCTTGGTTCATTCATTAATTCGATAATTTTTCCCAAAAGGCTGTTTATATCCACATGCTTAGAGCCGGTCTGCCCGGTCAACACACGCAACACAAAACCAACGCAAGCCTACCTTTTCATTATGGTTCCAGCCGTGTCTGGAACCTGCCTGTCATACACACACAGAGTTGGTGGGTGATGAGGACATGGCTACCTTGGATACGACCAAAAATATTGCATACATGTATATTTGTGAGGTGATTTTTAATGCAAACTATGCAACAATTTATTTATGTCATCCAGGACAAAAATACTTCACAGACTTTTGTGCCATATCTAATTCCAGGTGTATGGGACATTTGTACAATCCACATATGAAGATAAGGGAAAAAGAGAAGTTTAGGTGTTGTTCAAAAAGTTCTCTCACGTCACTTTTGGGTCAAGAGAAGATAGAGTCGAAGTCTCTCACGTTCTGCATCCAGATTCGGACTACACAGACATACCTGACTCAAAACGGCAAGAACTCCTTCATACGGACTCCGAATTGGGTGATTGTTTTTTTGTTGGAAACTAGATCTCGTACACTTTCCAACACAATTGGATTCACCTTCAAATTCGTCCGGAGCGTTGAGATATCAACGAAACAATCTGAGGCTACAACAGAATCCGAGTCAAACTACAAGTCCAAAGGTGTTGCATCACCTCCACTTGGGCCCATGAGCGTTGTATGACCTAAGGTTAGTTTTAGGTTGCCTTGGGACGTCCTTCCACCTCCTTGGCCGCCACCCCTTGCTCCTATATAAGTAGATCCATCTAGTAGCTTTTTTTTTTTGAGATTTGTTTAGTCAAAAGTTAGCCATCGCAACTTCGTGTACTTCGTTTGTGTCCAACGACCAGACCAAGACCGCTTATGGATCCCCATCTTTATCAATACTTCATCTATATTTTTAATATTCAGATTGTTTTATCATATTCTTGCTTTTTCTGCGATTGCATGCAGGAATAGACCTTCGTGGTCAGGCTGATCGTGCTTCTGGCATCGTCAGTAACCCCTGGAGATTGGTTTAGCGATTGCTAAGGCGCAACATCGTGCACGTTTGTAGTCGGATCGTCAAAGTAGTCTCCACCAAATCGATAGTTACCATCTCATCGAAAGGTCGGGCCCCTCGCCTCTATCAAGTGGTATCAGTTTTCAGGTTGCTCGGTGAGAATTTCCAGTTATTCCTAGTTTAGATTTATTTTCTTACCGATTGTCCAAGGAAAAGCCAAAAAAAGTTAGATCTATTCATCTTTTGTCCTAGCCAGTCTAAGCCTTTGCAATTTTCTTTTCATTGTTTGCATTATTGAATTATCGGTTGCATCGTCGTGTCGAGTTGCTGGTCTTATTGTCTAGTTCGTTAGAGTTTCGAGTTATGTTCACATTAGTCACGTCGCCGCTGCATCGTTATCCGTTCTGCTGTCCACCACATCATCCATCAATTTTCACCTCATGCTACCCATCGTTCATTGTCACAATCATACCTGAAGTCATTCACATCTTTGCTTGATCCAATCTGCATTTTATCTAGTTTGTCTTGGAAAGAGGGAGAAAAAAAAGACAGAGAAAAAAGTAAAAAAAAGGAGAGAAAGAAAAAGAAAAAAAAAGTGTGAGAAAATAAGAAAAAAGTGTGAGGAGAAAAAAAAAGGAAAAAAAGAGTCAATCTCGTAGTTGAATTCGGATTGGAATCTGTTTTCTGTACTGTTCAGTAAAACAGGCATATCTTCCTCATTCGAAGTCCGTTTTGGCTAGCGACGAGCCGCATCTGAATAGTTGCAGGAGCAAGTTCAATATTTCGCACCTCAAAATCGCCTTCTAAATAGGTCTTTTTGCCCTCTGAAGTTCGCGAACACAGTTCCAGTTTTTCAGGCCAGTTTTAGAATTTTTTAACACCTCATATCAACTCGGAATTGAGCGATTCTTTTTGTGTTTGAAAGCTTGAGTCATTAGCATTCTGTAGAAAAAATTATCATAAAATTGTCTCAAACTTTTCAAGAGGAAAGTTGGAGAGAGAGTTGCTGTATATTCTGCTTGGCAGTTGTTTTCATCATTATCTTTATTGCCGTTGTGATATTCACTTATATCTTGCTGTCGAGAGCTACTTTGTATCCTTTATTGATGCTAGTTGTGCTACACCGTGACCTCATTAGTGTTCTAGGCTCGCGTCTCTAGTCCGGTCTAGGCTAGGACCAGCACAATACCGTGGTTGATCGTTTATTCAACATTGCATCTCTGAATTGATTATTGCTAATCTTTTGCTACCATATATAGCCAACCCAGCTCCACATATTTCTACACCGTGCATATTTACGTTCACCTGGCAATCGCTTTACTCAATCTTTGGAGTTATTTGACACCGCTAGTTGCCTATCACCACCTGCTGCATGGTAAGAACTTGTAAGATATTGATATTTCCTTTACTGTGAGCGTTTTACCACCACATCCTAGTAGTTCATAGGAACATTATTCTCGAATTTTGTTTCTTGTCTGTACTAATCATGATAGGTACCGGAGACAGAAGTTCTTGGACGACGGATACATCTTCACCATCACGAGACGTGGGACAACACACACAAGCACATGGTCAGGTTATTTCTTTACCGTCATTTGAGGATAGATTTAATCCTGCTATTTATCTAGCATGGGAGCTTCAAGTAGAAAAAGTTTTTAGTCATCATCATTTTTCTGAACTTGAGAGAGTACGAGCTGCCACTAGAGTATTTACTGGTTTTGCTTCTGTTTGGTGGAGTGTGCATTGTAAGAAAAATATTGATAACCAACCCATAACTTGGAAAGATTTGAAGGCTGTAATGAGAAAAAAAAATTCCTCCTTACTATCGTCGTGAATTGCTTCGCAAATTGGAACAATTAAAACAAGGCAGTAACACTGTTCATGCTTACTACCAAGAGTTCAAATCTTATATGCATCATTGTGACATAGAAGAATCTGAGGATGATACAATGAGTAGATTTTTTGGTGGTTTGAACCATGATATTCGCACAAGATTTCAGTATATTCCTCGTTGCATTACTGCTATGTATGTTCGTGCTTGTAGCTTTGAGAGACAAATACAGGAGGATGCATTGTGTGACTACAAAAACAACTATTCCAGTTCATGATCACCACCACTGGTTGGTTCCTGCACCATTGCACCTACTAGAGCATCCACACCTCTGATTGTGAGCGTGGCATCTTCTAAAATGTATGGTACATTGTCATCGTCCGTACCTGCATCAGCTACGTCTCTGCGACAAGGTAACAGTAAAATCAATGATGATATAACTTCACATGAGGATGATGCATATCTAGTTAACTTGAATACATCATGTATTGAATTACCTGTTGATTTGAGCACACCACCTAGTTTAGATAATCATGTTACTGTCATGAATGCGTCATGTGATCAAACAGCTGAAATACCAACAATTTTGAGTGCACCCATTGAATTAACTGTTGATGCAAAAAAATCATGTGAATAGGAGAATAAATCAGATTTGGATAAAATACAGTTGAAAATAATTGTGCCAATATTTAATCTTTTTGATATGACCTCTAGTCTTGGTGATGATTCTATGTCAAATGACTTATTGCATGTTTGCTTATTTAAGCACGTTGTAACCTATGAATTTCATGCAAGTAAGGTTTATTCACCAATGTTGGGATGGTTTAATGATGAACATTGTCAATCTTTTGATATGAATAAGAGCTTCACTTATTTGTTCAAAGTGAGTTGCAATATTTTCATGCCTTCTACTTCTTGTGATAATATTTTGGCTTTATATTTTATGAACTACGAAAGTTACTCATGTATACATGTGTCAAATGTGCGAAAATTAAGGGAAGTAAAAATGGATGACATATACATATACAACATGTACACCTTGTCTATTTTCTTACCCAAATTTCAGATTAAGCAACGCCGAGGACGGCTTTATTTTCAAGAAAGGGAGGATGATGAGGACATGACTACCTTGGATACGACCAAAAATATTGCATACATGTATATTTGTGAGGTGATTTCTAATGCAAACTATACAACAATTTATTTATGTCATCCAAGACAAAAATACTTCACAGACTTTTGTGCCATGTCTAATTCCAGGTGTATGGGACATTTGTTACAATCCACATATGATGATAAGGGAAAAATAGAAGTTTAGGTGATGTTCAAAAAGTTCTCTCACGTCACTTTTGGGCCAAGAGAAGATAGAGTCCAAGTCTCTCACGTTCTGCATCCAGATTCGGACTACACAGACATACCTGACTCAAAACGTCAAGAACTCCTTCATACGGACTCCAAATTGGGTGATTCTTTTTTTGTTGGAAACAATATTTCGTACACTTTCCAACCCAATTGGATTCACCTTCAAATTCGTCTGGGGCGTTGAGATATCAACAAAACAATCTCAGGCTGCAGCAGAATCCGAGTCAAACTACAAGTCCAAAGGTGTTGCATCACCTCCACTTGGGCCCATGAGCCTTGTACGACCTAGGGTTAGTTTTAGGCTGCCTTGGGACGTCCTTCTACCTCCTTGGCCGCCACCCCTTGCTCCTATATAAGTAGATCCATCTAGTAGCTTTTTTCTTTGGGATTTGTTTAGTCAAAAGTTAGCCATTGCAACTTCGTGTACTTCGTTTGTGTCCAACGACCAGACCAAGACCGCTTACGGATCTCCATCTTTATCAATACTTCATCTATATTTGCAATATTCATATTGTTTTATCATATTCTTGCTTGTTCTTCGATTGCATGCAGGAATAGACCTTCGTGGTCATGCTGATCGTGCTTCTGGCATCGTCAGTAACCCCAGGAGATTGGTTTAGCGATTTCTAAGGCGCAACATCGTGCATGTTTGTAGTCGGATCGTCAAAGTCGTCTCCACCAAATCAATAGCTACCATCTCATCAAAAGATCGGGCCCCTTGCCTCTATCAGTGGGGGTGTGACAATCGCCTCCCCCTCCTAAGTTGGAGGCTCATCCCAGATTGCAGCATTAGGAAAGCTATTCTTAAGCACATAGAAATCTTCCCGGGTAGCACATTCTACTATAAGAGATGAACACTGAACCAAAATTTGCACAGTTGCAGAATTAGCTTTCTTGACCATACGGCGATCCAAAATTGCTTCTGGTTGTGGGGCATTTTCTTGCAGCGTGTCCGGAGCTGGTAAAGTAGTGAAGACTGAAGTATATTTAGCCCAGAAGGGTTTCAGCTGTGACACATGAAACACGAAGTGAATTGCACTACCTGCAGGCAACTCCAATTTGTAGGCGACCTCACCTATTCGTTCCAGTACATTGAACGGCTCAAAAAAATTGAAAGCCATCTTTGGGTAAGGTTGATTTGCAACTAAAGATTGTGCATAGGGTTGCAACTTCAACAAAACAGCGTCACCAACAAAGAATGATCGGTCTCTACGACCCCGATCAGCATAGGACTTCATCCTGTTTTGTGCCTTGACCAAATTTTCTTTGAGCATGTTAGTAAACTGTTGGTGCTCAGCAGCAACATTATGGGCAGCGAAAGCTTGATGCATGCATAGGTGATGAAGTGCACCAAAATTGGGATCCATTCCACACAATGCCTTGAAAGGAGAGCATTTGATGGAAGCATGGCAGGAGGAATTATACCAGAATTCGCCCATTGGAAGCCATTGGCGCCATTTTCCTGGGCAATCATGAACGACACAACACAAGTACTGCTTCAAACACTGGTTGACGCGTTCACTCTACCCACCAAGTGGCTGGATGATTAGTTGTACTATAATTTAGCTTGGGGCCCACATCCTGAATTAGTGCTCTCTAAAAATTGATTTGAAAATAGGATCTCGATCAGAAACTATCGTTTTGGAACGCCGTGCAATTTCACCACTTGATCAAGAAAAAGCTTCGCCACAGAGGGAGTGGTATAAGGGTGCCGGAGAGGTATGAAGTGTGCATATTTAGTCAAATGGTCCACCACTACCAGTATGACATTCATGCCCTCCGACATAGGCAAGCCCTCTATAAAGTCCATGGTGATGTCATTCCATGGCTTGGTGGGAATAGGAAGAGGTTGTAATGTTCTAGCCGGATGACATCGTTCACTCTTTGCTTTCTGGCATGTGGGGCATTGCTTTACAAAATCATCCACTGCCATTTTGAGGCCAGACCAAAAGAACACCTTACGCACCCGCTGATAGGTGGCATGAATGCCGGAATGCCCCCCCCATTGGACTGTCATGCAAAGCACTAGAAGCTTTGTTTGCAAGGATAACTGGTTGCCAATGTACAATCGCCCATTGTAGCGAATCAATCCCTTGTCCAATGAATAGCCATGTGAATCAGGGCTCTTCGCGGCTAGCTGAGCAAGTAACTATGTGGCTTTAGGGTCCATATCATAAGAACTCAAGATTTCTTGTGCCCATTCAGGTTGACAAATTGACAGGGCATTAATCTGTAGTAAGTGACCCACTCTGGACAAAGAGTCAGCGGAATTGTTCTCACTGCCCTTGCAATACTTTATCGAGAATTGCAAGCCCAATAGCTTTGACATTGCCTTTTTCTGTAGTTCAATAGTGAGGTGTTGATCCGTGAGTATAGTAAAGGGTCCCCGCTGGAGGTTAGCACGCCATTTGTCAATTGACATAATTACAGCCATGAACTCCTTTTCATAAATTGACAATTTACTATTTTGAATTCGCAATGCTTTACTCATATAGGCCACTGGATGCCCTTCATCTGCCAAAATAGCCCAACACCCGTATCACAAGCATCGGTCTCCATGACAAAGGGTAGTTTAAATGAGGCAAGGCTAGGACCGGGGTGTTAGCTATGGCGTCCTTCAACAATTTAAAAGGCACGATAGCTTGTTCTGTCCATAAAAACCCTTTTTTTGTCAAAAGATTCGTGAGAGGCTTGGCGATGATGCCACAGTTCTTCACGAACTTTCTGTAGTAACCGGTTAACCCCCAAAAACCTCGTAGCTCGGTTGTGTTGGTCGGAATGGGCCATTTGACCATTACCGCTGTTTTTTCTGGATCGGTGGCCACTCCCTTATGAGATATAATATGTCCAAGATACTCAATATTGTTTGTGGAAAAAGAACATTTGGTCATCTTGGCATACAATTTGTGTTCCCGTATAGTAGCTAGCACCAGCCGCAAATGTTGAAGATGTGTATCCAGATCAGGGCTGTAAACTAGGATATCATCTAGTAAGACAATGACAAACTTTCAAATATAGATGGCAAAAACTGAATTCATCAGGCACTGAAACCTGGTTGGGGCATTTGTTAAACCAAATGGCATCACCCTAAATTGGTAGTGGCCATGATGAGTTTTGAAAGCTGTCTTGGGTTCATCCTCCTCCAACACCGGGATCTGGTGATATCCCGCATGTAAGTCCAATTTTGAGAAAATTTAGTACCTCCCAGCTCATCCATTAGTTCATCTGCAATTGGCATTGGAAACTTGTTTTTGATAGTCACTTCATTGAAATTGCGGTAATCTACACAGAAGCACCAATTGTTGTCTTTCTTTTTACCAGTAACACCGGGGATGCAAAGGGACTAAAACTAAGTTTTATTAGTCCTGCATCGAGCATTTCCTTGACCTGCCTCTCAATCTCATCCTTCTGCAATGGAGAGTACCAGTATGGCCTGGAATTCATAGGTGGTGCATCTTTCTGCAGAATAATGGCATGATCAAAATCCCTATGAGTCGGTAAGGTTTTTGGCTCCTGGAACACATCATCAAATTCATTTAGCAATTTCAGCACATCAGGAGGATTAGACCCTATCACTTGGTCTGTCGGAGTAGGCTCAATCAATGCCAATACCCACACATCATTACCAGCTAAAGATTTCCGAAGCTGGTCAATTTCCATGACCTATAATTGCTGTTGTTTTTCGGTGAGAATACCCTGCAAATGCACTTCCCTGTCGCCATAAGGGAAGGAAATGTGTTTGTTACACTAGTGACAAGTCATGGGACTAAAACTGTCCAACCAGTCCATTCCTAACACATCATCATAAGCACCCAAGTCTAGAATTCGCATGTTGTGACAGAAAGTTGCCCCTTGACACCACCATGTGAGTTGCAGAACCGCTGTGGTGGAGTATATACGAGAGCCATCGTCAAGTCTCACGACAATACTTTTGGCCTCTTGGATAGCAAGCTGAGCCAGGCGAACAAAATCTCAGTTGACAAAACTGCCAGTGCTACCTGAGTCGACAAGGATTAGCATGACCTTGTTGCCCACCAATGTTCGGAGACTCAAAGTGTTCACGTCCTCTGTACCAGCCAAGGCATGACTGGAAAGCGTACAACAAGCTTGACCTTTAGCTGGTTCCTCCAACAGCTCCAGAGCATGCACGGTGTCATCAGAAAAGACTTCCCCTAATTCACCCAATTCAATCATCAGAGCTCCTGGTTTACACTTGTGCTCTTTAGTGTATTTGTCCCCACAGCGGAAGCAGAGGCCATTGGTCTTACGGAAATCCCACAATTGACGTTCCTGAGCATAATCATCTGTATTTTTTCGGCCTCCGTTTGTTCGAACAACAACACTGGTACCCTGGGCGGCCACATGAGTCATCGCAGCGGCATGGTGTTTGGTGGGTGCTGCCGGACGTGTGCGAGGACGCTGGTGATCATGCTCTTCCTCCTGAATTTGTGCCAACGCTGTAGCCCCGGTAACACTAGCTGGGTGCTGTAATCTGACTGCGGCACGAAGCTCATCATGTAGGCCATGAATAAAATGAGACACAAACCATTTGGATGGTAGTGCAGCATCAACAGATAACAAGTGATAGTGTGGAATTGTAGAAATGATTTGGTTTTTAACAGAGCAACAAATACTCATTTTTTGCAGGTTATCTTCTGAGCCACTGCATTGATCCGTATGTGGTCGCTACTCACTCCGACGGAGGCCAGGGAGCGTTTGGTTACTGGATCTATCCGGTGGGAGATGGTAGCACGGGTTATCTTTAACCGGTTTGGATGGCGGTCATGTAATAGAATAGGCAATTAGTTTTCCTATCATGCTTATGCCTGCCGGTTGTGGCTGTTGGCTGATTTTTTTGTTTTCCTTGCTCCTAGGGAGCCTTCTACTGCACACTTCAGGACCTTGTTTGTTTTTATTACTTTAATAAAGGTGGCCGTATGCATCGCTCTGATGCAGAGGCCGGGGTATTCCCCTTTTCGAAAAAAAACATGCAGTTTTCAAAAGCTCTCTTGTATTCAGCTACAATGCCTGTTTTCCTAAGTTACAACAACGTCGACATTTGTCCATCATAGTCATCAGACACAAGTTCAGCAAGCACTGCCGTGATGAAACAATCACAATTAATATGACGATGAGTGCGCTTGTAGGCTTGCAACCATAGAGCAGCATGATCCTCAAAATACAGTGTAACAGTGCCAATCCAATGCCGAAGAGGGACATTGTACATCTCAAAATAAGTATAAAAATTATCAATCCAGAGCTAGGGAAACTGGCCTCTGAAGACTACAAATGCGTGTTTGGGCAGCCTCAAGTGAAATCCCTCGCGGTGCTCGTGGCCGCCATCGTCATTGCCCCGGACGTGGCGACGGTCGTAGTAGTCAGTGCTCTTGGTAGTGGGTGGCGTCGCCACGGTCGGCATCATGGCGGTCGCCATCGCGTCGATGCTCGTGGTAGTCGGCGGAGTCGCCACGATCGACATCGCGGCGGTCGGCGTCGCGGCAGTCCTCACATCGCCCGCGTGGAAGCTGCTCGCCGCGAGGTACGTACTGCAGGTTGTACGGCTCGTCGGCATGACCCTGGAGGTGACCCTCGAGGTCTAGAGACGCCCGCAGCTAGTGGGCGCCATTGCCTCCGCCGCCGATCTGATTTGGGGCGGGATCGCAGGGAGGAATAGCCGGAGAGAACGCTCGCTTGACCTCCTCCAAATCCGTGCGAAGCTCATGGAGCTCGGTCGTCACTAGAGCATGCTTCTCGTCAAGCTCTTTGGTGAAGAATTCCTGCAGGGATTTCTGCATCTCCTCCATCTCGAGCAGGATGAATCGGGTTTCGGCGTTTCGGATCGGTGGTGTACACGGCGCCGTTGTGTGGACTGGAACGACCTAGTCTGATACCGATTGTGATGTCCCTAGCAGCAGCTAGAGAATCACATGATAGAAATAGGAAATGGCAAAGTATTGACCAAGAATGAAGGAGCTGGAGCAGCTCAGTTCATTCATTAAATGAATAGTTTTGCCCAAAAGGCTACAGGGAGCTTATATCCACATGCTTACAACCGGTCTGCCCCGTCAACACATGCAACACAAAACCAACGCACGACTACCTTCCCATCACGGTTCCAGCCGTGCCTGGGACCTGCCACACACGCAGTTGGTGGGGGTGTGACAATGTCAATCCGCCACGGCCTCATCTCAATGCTACTCCAACCCGGCACCCGTGCGTCCGAGTCATCACAGTCAAGCCACCGTCGCTATTCCAACCTCGTCGACCGCTTCTCTGTTGTAGTTTCCGCTGAGCCACCATGGTGCAAGTGGCCTCTGCGGCCGCACCGCGCCGGTCCTCCACCGGCCTTGCCCCGCGCTAAAACCGCCGCTCCTGCGGCCTTAACTTACCTGAAGCCGTCGTCGCCTCAGCCGAGCCTCAGTTGTGCCTCCGTTGCTTGGCCGCCCTGCACCTGCGAGTCGCCGCTCCATGACCATGCCACATATGCCTGCATCTGCTACTGCGCCGCTGTTGGCCAGAGTCGCCATGGCCCGTCATCTCGGCCATTTCCGACTGACGTTGGTCGCCTTTGTTTAAACTACCCATGTGAGACCTCGCATGTGCCTCTATGTCTTTTCCCATTTCTAGCCACATCCACGGGGTCAACAAGCTGGGAAGAAGCAGCAGAATCCTCGAGGGGATAAATGCAAATATCCTTTGCGCGTATATAAGGGTCAAATGAAATTCAACAACTGTATTGAAAAGTTATCTACATACTCTTCTTACGAATCATCGACCTGAAGGAAATATGCCCTAGAGGCAATAATAAAGTTATTATTTATTTCCTTATATCATGATAAATGTTTATTATTCATGCTAGAATTGTATTAACCGGAAACTTAATACATGTGTGAATACATAGACAAAACAGAGTGTCCCTAGTATGCCTCTACTAGACTAGCTCATTGATCAAAGATGGTTATGTTTCCTAGCCATAGACATGAGTTGTCATTTGATCAACGGGATCACATCATTAGGAGAATGATCTGATGGACAAGACCCATCCGTTAGCTTAGCACTATGATCGTTTAAGTTTTACTGCTATTGCTTTCTTCATGACTTATACATGTTCCTATGACTATGAGATTATGCAACTCCCGAATACCGGAGGAACACTTGGTGTGCTACCAAACGTCACAACGTAACTGGGTGATTATAAAGGTACTCTATAGGTGTCTCCGAAGGTACTTGTTGGGTTGGCGTATTTCGAGATTAGGATTTGTCACTCCGATTGTCGGAGAGGTATCTTTGGGCCCACTCGGTAATGCACATCACTATAAGCCTTGCAAGCATTGCAGCTAATGAGTTAGTTGCGGGATGATGTATTACAGAACGAGTAAAGAGACTTGTTGGTAACGAGATTGAACTAGGTATTGAGATACCGACGATCGAATCTCGGGCATGTAACATACCGATGACAAAGGGAACAATGTATGTTGTTATGCGGTTTGACCGATAAAGATCTTCGTAGAATATGTGGGAGCCAATATGAGCATCCAGGTTCCGCTATTGGTTATTGACCGGAGACATGTCTCGGTCATGTCTACATAGTTCTCGAACCCGTAGGGTCCGCACACTTAAGGTTTCGATGATAGTTTTATTATGAGTTTATGAGTTTTGATGTACCGAAGGAGTTCGTAGTCCCGGATGAGATCGGGGACATGACGAGGAGTCTCAAAATGGTCGAGACGTAAAAATCGATATATTGGATGACTATATTCGGACATCGGAAAGGTTCCGAGTGATTCGGGTATTTTCGGAGTACCGGGGAGTTACGGGAATAGAGGAGAGAGGCCAAAAGGAAGGAGGCGTGCACCCCCCTTCTGGTCCGAATTGGACAAGGGGTGCTGCCCCCTTTTCCTTCTCCCTCTCCCCCTCTTTCCTTCTCTCCTACTCCGGAAAGGAAAGGGGAATCCTACTAGGACTTGGGAGTCCTAGTAGGACTCCCCACACTTGGTGCGCCCCCTCTAGGGCCGGCCTCTCCCTCCCTCCTTTATATACGGGGGCAGGGGGGCACCTCTAGACACAACAATTGATCTCTTGATCTTTTAGCCGTGTGCGGTGCCCCCCTCCACCATAGTTCTCCTCGATAAATATTGTAGCGGTGCTTAGGCGAAGCCCTGCGACGGTAGAACATCAAGATCGTCACCACGCCGTCGTGCTGACGGAACTCTCCCTCGACACTCGGTTGGATCGGAGTTCGAGGGATGTCATCGAGCTGAACGTGTGCTAGAACTCGGAGGTGCCGTAGTTTCGGTGCTTGATCGGTCGGGCCATGAAGACGTACGACTACATCAACCGCGTTGTTCTAACGCTTTCGCTTTCGGTCTACGAGGGTACGTAGACTCACTCTCCCCTCTCGTTGATATGCATCTGGTAGATAGATCTTGCGTGATCGAAGGAAATTTTTAAAATACTACGTTTCCCAACAGTGGTATCAGAGCCAGGTCTATGCGTAGATGATATGCACGAGTAGAACACAAGTGAGTTGTGGACGATACTAGTCATACTGCTTACCAGCATGTCATACTTTTATTCGGCGGTATTGTTGGATGAAGCGGCCCGGACCGACATTACGCGTACGCTTACGCGAGACTGGTTCTACCGACGTGCTTCGCACACAGGTGGCTGGCGGGTGTAAGTTTCTCCAACTTTAGTTGAATCAAGTGTGGCTACGCCCGGTCCTTGTGAAGGTTAAAACAGCACATACTTGACGAAATATCGTTGTGGTTTTGTATGCGTAGGTAAGAACGGTTCTTGCTAAGCCCGTAGCAGCCACGTAAAACTTGCAACAACAAAGTAGAGGACGTCTAACTTGTTTTTGCAGGGCATGTTGTGATGTGATATGGTCAAGACATGATGAGTTATACGGTTTTGTGTGAAATGATCATGTTTTGTAAAGTTATGGGCAACTGGCAGGAGCCATATGGTTGTCGCTTTATTGTATGAAATGCAATCGCCATGTAATTGCTTTACTTTATCACTAAGCGGTGGCGATAGTCGTAGAAGCAATAGTTGGCGAGACGACAACGATGCTACAATGGAGATCAAGGTGTCGCGCCGGTGACGAAGGTGATCATGACGGTGCTTTGGAGATGGAGATCAAAAGCACAAGATGATGATGGCCATATCATGTCACATATTTTGATTGCATGTGATGTTTATCTTATTATGCTTCTTATTTTGCTTAGTTCGACGGTAGCATTATAAGATGATCCCTTACTAAATTTCAAGGTATAAGTGTTCTCCCTGAGTATGCACCGTTGCGAAAGTTCGTCGTGCCGAGACACCACGTGATGATCGGGTGTGATAAGCTCTACGTTCAAATACAACGGGTGTAAGCCAGTTTTGCACACGCAGAATACTCGGGTTAAACTTGACGAACCTAGCATATGCAGATATGGCCTCGGAACACTGGAGACCGAAAGGTCGAGCGTGAATCATATAGTAGATATGATCAACATAAGATGTTCACCATTGAAACTACTCCATCTCACGTGATGATCGGACATGGTTTAGTTGATTTGGATCACGTGATCATTTAGATGACTAGAGGGATGTCTATCTAAGTGGGAGTTCTTAAGTAATATGATTAAATTGAACTTTAATTTATCATGAATTTAGTCCTCGTAGTATTAGCATATCTATGTTGTAGATCAATAGCTCGCGATGTTGCTCCCCGTTTATTTTTTATATGTTCCTAGAGAAAACTAAGTTGAAAGATGTTAGTAGCAATGATGCAGAATTGTTCCGTGGTCTGAGGATTATCCTCATTGCTGCACAGAGAATTATGTCCTTGATGCACCGGTAGGTGACATACCTATTGCAGGAGCAGATGTAGACGTTATGAACGTTTTGACAAAAGCTCGGTATGATGACTACTTGATAGTTTAAGTGCACCATGGCTTAGAACCGGGACTTCAAAAACGTTTTGAACGCCACAGAGCATATAAGATGTTCCAAGAGTTGAAATTAGTATTTCATACTCATGCCCGTGTCGAGAGGTATAAGACTTCTGACAGTACTTTGCCTACAAGATGGAGGAGAATAGCTCAACCAGTGAGCATGTGCTCAGAATGTCTGGGTACTACAATTACTTGAATCAAGTGGGAGTTAATCTTCCAGATAAGATAGTAACTGACAAAGTTCTCTAGTCACTATCACCAAGTTAGTAGAACTTCGTGATGAACTATAATATGCAAGGGATGACGAAAGGAATTCCCGAGCTCTTCGCAATGCTGAAGTCGGCGAAGGTAGAAATCATGAAAAAGCATCAAGTGTTGATGGTTAACAAGACCACTTGTTTCAAGTAAAGGGCAAAGGGATAGAAGGGGAACTTCAAGAAGAATGACAAGCAAGTTGTCACTCCCGTGAAGAAACCCAAAGCTAAACCTCAAGCCTGAAACTAAGTGCTTCTACTGCAAAGGAAATGGTCACTGGAAGTGGAACTGCCCTAGATACTTGGCGGATAAGAAGGATGGCAAAGTGAACAAAGGTATATTTTGATATACAGATTATTGATGTGTACTTTACTAGTGTTCATAGCAACCCCTGGGTATTTGATACCGGTTCAGTTGCTAAAATTAGTAACTCGAAACGAGAATTGCAGAATGAACAGAGACTAGTTAAAGGTGAAGTGACAATGTGTGTTGGAAGTAGGTTCCAAGATTGATATGATCATCATCGCACACTCCCTATACTTTCAGGATTAGTGTAAAACCTAAATAAATGTTATTTGGCATTTGCGTTGAGCATGAATATGATTTGATCATATTTGTTGCAATACGGTTATTCATTTAAAGTCATAGAATAATTGTTATTCTGTTTACATGAATAAAACCTTCGATGGTCATACACCCAATCAAAATAGTTTGTTGGATCTCGATCGTGGTGATACACATATTCATAATATTGAAGCCAAAAGATGCATGGTTAATAATGATAGTGCAACTTATTTGTGGCACTGCTGTTTAGGTCATAATGGTGTAAAGCGCATGAAGAAACTCCATAGTAATGGACTTTTGGAATCACTTGATTATGAATCACTTGGTGCTTGCAAACCATGCCTCATGGGCAAGATGACTAAAACTCCATTCTCCGAAACAATGGAGCGAGCAACAGATTTGTTGGAGATCATACATACAGATGTATGTGGACCAATGAGTGTTGAAGCTCGCGGCGGGTATCGTTATTTTCTGACCTTCACTGATGATTTGAGCAGATATGGGTATATCTACTTAATGAAGCACAAGTCTAAAACATTTGAAAAGTTCAAAGAATTTCAGAGTGAAGTGGAGAATCATCGTAACAAGAAAATAAGAGTTTCTACGATATGATCGCAGAGGTAAAATATTTGAGTTAGAGAGTTTGGCCTTCAGTAAAAACAATGTGAAATAGTTTCACTACTCACGCCACCTGGAACACCATAGTGTAATTGTGTGTCCGAACGTCATAACCGTACTTTATTAGATATGGTGCGATCGATGATGTCTCTTACCGATCTACCACTATCGCTTTTGGGGTTATGCATTAGAGACAGATACATTCACGTTAAATAGGGCACCATCTAAATCCGTGGAGATGACACCGTATGAACTGTGGTTTGACGAGAAACCTAAGCTGTCATTTCTTTAAGTTTGGGACTGCGATGCTTATGTGAAAAAGTTTCAACATGATAAGCTCGAACCCAAATCGGAGAAGTAAATCTTCATAGGATACCCAAAAGAAACTGTTGGGTACACCTTCTATCACAGATCCGAAGGCAAGGTCTTTGTTGCTAAGAGTGGATCCTTTCTAGAGAAGGAGTTTCTCTCGAAAGAAGTGAGTGGGAGGAAAGTGGAACTTGATGAGGTAATTGTACCTTCTCCCGAATTGGATAGTAGTACATCACAGAAACTGGTTCCAGTGATTCCTACACCAATTAGTGAGGAAGCTAATGATGATGATCATGAAACTTCGGATCAAGTTACTGCTGAACTTCGTAGACCAACCAGAGTACGTTCCGCACCAGAGTGGTACGGCAACCCGGTTCTGGAAGTCATGTTACCGGACCATGATGAACCTACGAACTATGAGGAAGCGATGATGAGCCCAGATTCCGCAAAATGGCTTGAGACCATGAAATCTGAGATGGGATCCATGTATGAGAACAAAGTGTGGACTTTGGTTGACTTGCCCGATGGTCGGCAAGCCATCGAAAATAAATGGATCTTCAAGAGGAAGACTGACGCTGACAGTAATGTTACTGTTTACAAAGCTCGACTTGTTGCGAAAGTTTTTCAACAAGTTCAAGGAGTTGACTACGATGAGACTTTCTCACCCGTAGCGATGCTTAAGTCTGTCCGAATCATGTTAGCAATTGCCGCATTTTATGAAATCTGGCAAATGGATAACAAAACTGCATTCTTTAATGAATTTATTAAAGAAGACTTGTATATGATGCAACCAGAAGGTTTTGTCAATCCTAAAGGTGCTAACAAAATGTGCAAGCTCCAGAGATCCATCTATGGACTGGTGCAAGCATCTCGGAGTTGGAATATACGCTTTGATAAGTTGATCAAAGCATATAGATTTATACAGACTTGCGGTGAAGCCTGTATTTACAAGAAGTGAGTGGGAGCACTACAACCTTTCTGATAAGTATATGTGAATGGCATATTGTCGATCGGAAATGATGTAGAATTTTCTGGAAAGCATAAAGGAGTGTTTGAAAGGAGTTTTTCAAAGAAAGACCTTGGTGAAGCTGCTTACATATTGGGCATCAAGATCTATAGAGATAGATCAAGACGCTTGATAAGACTTTTGATGAGTACATACCTTGATATGATTTTGAAGTAGTTCAAAATGGATCAGTCAAAGAAGGAGTTCTTACCTGACTTGTAAGTTGTGAAGTTGAGTAAGACTCAAAGCCAGACCACGGCAGAAAAATATAGAGAGAATGAAAGTCATTCCCTATGCCTCAGCCATAGGTTCTATAAAGTATGCCATGCTGTGTACCAAACATGTTGTGTACCTTGCCATGAGTTTGTCAAGAGGGTACAATAGTGATACAGGAGTAGATCACTGTACAGCGGTCAAAATTATCCTTAGTAACTGGATGACTAAGGAAATGTTTCTCGATTATGGAGGTGATAAAGGATTCGTCGTAAAGGGTTACGCCGATGCAATCTTTGACACTAAATCCAGCTGACTCTAAGTATCAATCTGGATGCGTATTGAAAGTGGGAGCAATTAGCTAGAGTAGCTCCATGCAGAGCATTGTAGACACATAGACATTTGCGAAATACATACGGATCTGAATGAGACAGACCCGTTGACTAAACTTCTCTCACGAAGCAAAACATGATCACACCTTAGTACTCTTTGGGTGTTAATCACATAGCGATGTGAACTAGATTATTGACTCTAGTAAACCCTTTGGGTGTTAATCACATGACGATGTGAACTATCGGTGTTAAATCACATGGCGATGTGAACTAGATTATTGACTCTAGTGCAAGTGGGAGACTGAAGGAAATATGCCCTAGAGGCAATAATAAAGTTATTATTTATTTCCTTATATCATGATAAATGTTTATTATTCATGCTAGAATTGTATTAACCGGAAACTTAATACATGTGTGAATACATAGACAAAACAGAGTGTCCCTAGTATGCCTCTACTAGACTAGCTCATTGATCAAAGATGGTTATGTTTCCTAGCCATAGACATGAGTTGTCATTCGATCAACGGGATCACATCATTAGGAGAATGATCTGATGGACAAGACCCATCCGTTAGCTTAGCACTATGATCGTTTAAGTTTTACTGCTATTGCTTTCTTCATGACTTATACATGTTCCTATGACTATGAGATTATGCAACTCCCGAATACCGGAGGAACACTTTGTGTGCTACCAAACGTCACAACGTAACTGGGTGATTATAAAGGTACTCTACAGGTGTCTCCGAAGGTACTTGTTGGGTTGGCGTATTTCGAGATTAGGATTTGTCACTCCGATTGTCGGAGAGGTATCTCTGGGCCCACTCGGTAATGCACATCACTATAAGCCTTGCAAGCATTGCAGCTAATGAGTTAGTTGCGGGATGATGTATTACGGAACGAGTAAAGAGACTTGTTGGTAACGAGATTGAACTAGGTATTGAGATACCGACGATCGAATCTCGGGCATGTAACATACCGATGACAAAGGGACAATGTATGTTGTTATGCGATTTGACCGATAAAGATCTTCGTAGAATATGTGGGAGCCAATATGAGCATCCAGGTTCCGCTATTGGTTATTGACCGGAGACGTGTCTCGGTCATGTCTACATAGTTCTCGAACCCGTAGGGTCCGCACGCTTAAGGTTTCGATGATAGTTTTATTATGAGTTTATGAGTTTTGATGTACCGAAGGAGTTCAGAGTCCCGGATGAGATCGGGGACATGACGAGGAGTCTCAAAATGGTCGAGACGTAAAAATCGATATATTGGACGACTATATTCGAACATCGGAAAGGTTCCGAGTGATTCGGGTATTTTCGGAGTACCGGGGAGTTACGGGAATAGAGGAGAGAGGCCAAAAGGAAGGTGGCGTGCACCCCCCTTCTGGTCCGAATTGGACAAGGGGTGCAGCCCCCTTTTCCTTCTCCCTCTCCCCCTCTTTCCTTCTCTCCTACTCCGGAAAGGAAAGGGGAATCCTACTAGGACTTGGGAGTCCTAGTAGGACTCGCCACACTTGGTGCGCCCCCTCTAGGGCCGGCCTCTCCCTCCCTCCTTTATATACGGGGGCAGGGGGGCACCTCTAGACACAACAATTGATCTCTTGATCTTTTAGCCGTGTGCGGTGCCCCCCTCCACCATAGTTCTCCTCGATAAATATTACAGCGGTGCTTAGGCGAAGCCCTGCGACGGTAGAACATCAAGATCGTCACCACGCCGTCGTGCTGACGGAACTCTCCCTCGACACTCGGCTGGATCGGAGTTCGAGGGATGTCATCGAGCTGAACGTGTGCTAGAACTCGGAGGTGCCGTAGTTTCGGTGCTTGATCGGTCGGGCCGTGAAGACGTACGACTACATCAACCGCGTTGTTCTAACGCTTTCGCTTTCGGTCTACGAGGGTACGTAGACTCAGTCTCCCCTCTCGTTGCTATGCATCTGGTAGATAGATCTTGCGTGATCGAAGGAAAATTTTAAAATACTACGTTCCCCAACAGTGGTATCAGAGTCAGGTCTATGCGTAGATGATATGCACGAGTAGAACACAAGTGAGTTGTGGACGATACTAGTCATACTGCTTACCAGCATGTCATACTTTGATTCGGCGGTATTGTTGGATGAAGCGGCCCGGACCAACATTACGCGTACGCTTACGCGAGACTGGTTCTACCGACGTGCTTCGCACACAGGTGGCTGGCGGGTGTCAGTTTCTCCAACTTTAGTTGAATCAAGTGTGGCTACGCCCGGTCCTTGTGAAGGTTAAAACATCACATATTTGACGAAATATCGTTGTGGTTTTGTATGCGTAGGTAAGAACGGTTCTTGCTAAGCCCGTAGCAGCCACGTAAAACTTGCAACAACAAAGTAGAGGACGTCTAACTTGTTTTTACAGGGCATGTTGTGATGTGATATGGTCAAGACATGATGAGTTATACGGTTTTGTATGAAATGATCATGTTTTGTAAAGTTATCGGCAACTGGCAGGAGCCATATGGTTGTCGCTTTATTGTATGAAATGCAATCGCCATGTAATTGCTTTACTTTATCACTAAGCGGTGGCGATAGTCGTAGAAGCAATAGTTGGCGAGACGATAACGGTGCTACGATGGAGATCAAGGTGTCGCGCCGGTGACGAAGGTGATCATGACGGTGCTTTGGAGATGGAGATCAAAAGCACAAGATGATGATGGCCATATCATGTCACATATTTTGATTGCATGTGATGTTTATCTTATTATGCTTCTTATTTTGCTTAGTTCAACGGTAGCATTATAAGATGATCCCTTACTAAATTTCAAGGTATAAGTGTTCTCCCTGAGTATGCACCGTTGCGAAAGTTCGTCGTGCCGAGACACCACGTGATGATCGGGTGTGATAAGCTCTACGTTCAAATACAACGGGTGTAAGCCAGTTTTGCACACGCAGAATACTCGGGTTAAACTTGACGAGCCTAGCATATGCAGATATGGCCTCGGAACACTGGAGACCGAAAGATCGAGCGTGAATCATATAGTAGATATGATCAACATAAGATGTTCACCATTGAAACTACTCCATCTCACGTGATGATCGGACATGGTTTAGTTGATTTGGATCACGTGATCATTTAGATGACTAGAGGGATGTCTATCTAAGTGGGAGTTCTTAAGTAATATGATTAAATTGAACTTTAATTTATCATGAACTTAGTCCTCGTAGTATTAGCATATCTATGTTGTAGATCAATAGCTCGCGATGTTGCTCCCCGTTTATTTTTTATATGTTCCTAGAGAAAACTAAGTTGAAAGATGTTAGTAGCAATGATGCAGAATTGTTCCGTGATCTGAGGATTATCCTCATTGCTGCACAGAGAATTATGTCCTTGATGCACCGGTAGGTGACATACCTATTGCAGGAGCAGATGTAGACGTTATGAACGTTTTGAAAAAAGCTCGGTATGATGACTACTTGATAGTTTAAGTGCACCATGGCTTAGAACCGAGACTTCAAAAACGTTTTGAACGCCACGGAGCATATAAGATGTTCCAAGAGTTGAAATTAGTATTTCATACTCATGCCCGTGTCGAGAGGTATAAGACTTCTGACAGTACTTTGCCTACAAGATGGAGGAGAATAGCTCAACAAGTGAGCATGTGCTCAGATTGTCTGGGTACTACAATTACTTGAATCAAGTGGGAGTTAATCTTCTAGATAAGATAGTAACTGACAAAGTTCTCTAGTCACTATCACCAAGTTAGTAGAACTTCGTGATGAACTATAATATGCAAGGGATGACGAAAGGAATTCCCGAGCTCTTCGCAATGCTGAAGTCGGTGAAGGTAGAAATCATGAAAAAGCATCAAGTGTTGATGGTTAACAAGACCACTTGTTTCAAGTAAAGGGCAAAGGGATAGAAGGGGAACTTCAAGAAGAATGACAAGCAAGTTGTCACTTCCGTGAAGAAACCCAAAGCTAAAACTCAAGCCTGAAACTAAGTGCTTCTAATGCAAAGGAAATGGTCACTGGAAGTGGAACTGCCCTAGATACTTGGCGGATAAGAAGGATGGCAAAGTGAACAAAGGTATATTTTGATATACAGATTATTGATGTGTACTTTACTAGTGTTCATAGCAACCCCTGGGTATTTGATACCGGTTCAGTTGCTAAAATTAGTAACTCGAAACGAGAATTGCAGAATGAACAGAGACTAGTTAAAGGTGAAGTGACGATGTGTGTTGGAAGTAGGTTCCAAGATTGATATGATCATCATCGCACACTCCCTATACTTTCAGGATTAGTGTAAAACCTAAATAAATGTTATTTGGCATTTGCGTTGAGCATGAATATGATTTGATCATATTTGTTGCAATACGGTTATTCATTTAAAGTCATAGAATAATTGTTATTCTGTTTACATGAATAAAACCTTCGATGGTCATACACCCAATGAAAATAGTTTGTTGGATCTCGATCGTGGTGATACACATATTCATAATATTGAAGCCAAAAGATGCATGGTTAATAATGATAGTGCAACTTATTTGTGGCACTGCTGTTTAGGACATAATGGTGTAAAGCGCATGAAGAAACTCCATAGTAATGGACTTTTGGAATCACTTGATTATGAATCACTTGGTGCTTGCAAACCATGCCTCATGGGCAAGATGACTAAAACTCTGTTCTCCGGAACAATGGAGCGAGCAACAGATTTGTTGGAGATCATACATACAGATGTATGTGGACCAATGAGTGTTGAAGCTCGCGGCGGGTATCGTTATTTTCTGACCTTCACTGATGATTTGAGCAGATATGGGTATATCTACTTAATGAAGCACAAGTCTAAAACATTTGAAAAGTTCAAAGAATTTCAGAGTGAAGTGGAGAATCATCGTAACAAGAAAATAAGAGTTTCTACGATATGATCGTAGAGGTAAAATATTTGAGTTAGCGAGTTTGGCCTTCAGTAAAAACAATGTGAAATAGTTTCACTACTCACGCCACCTGGAAAACCATAGTGTAATGGTGTGTCCGAACATCATAACCGTACTTTATTAGATATGGTGCGATCGATGATGTCTCTTACCGATCTACCACTATCGCTTTTGGGGTTATGCATTAGAGACAGATACATTCACGTTAAATAGGGCACCATCTAAATCCGTGGAGATGACACCGTATGAACTGTGGTTTGACGAGAAACCTAAGCTGTCATTTCTTTAAGTTTGGGACTGCGATGCTTATGTGAAAAAGTTTCAACATGATAAGCTCGAACCCAAATCGGTGAAGTAAATCTTCATAGGATACCCAAAAGAAACTGTTGGGTACACCTTCTATCACAGATCCGAAGGCAAGGTCTTTGTTGCTAAGAGTGGATCCTTTCTAGAGAAGGAGTTTCTCTCGAAAAAGTGAGTGGGAGGAAAGTGGAACTTGATGAGGTAATTGTACCTTCTCCCGAATTGGATAGTAGTACATCACAGAAACTGGTTCCAGTGATTCCTACACCAGTTAGTGAGGAAGCTAATGATGATGATCATGAAACTTCGGATCAAGTTACTGCTGAACTTCGTAGACCAACCAGAGTACGTTCCGCACCAGAGTGGTACGGCAACCCGGTTCTGGAAGTCATGTTACTGGACCATGATGAACCTACGAACTATGAGGAAGCGATGATGAGCCCAGAATCCGCAAAATGGCTTGAGACCATGAAATCTGAGATGGGATCCATGTATGAGAACAAAGTGTGGACTTTGGTTGACTTGCCCGATGGTCGGCAAGCCATCGAAAATAAATGGATCTTGACAGTAATGTTACTGTTTACAAAGCTCGACTTGTTGCGAAAGTTTTTCAACAAGTTCAAGGAGTTGATTACGATGAGACTTTCTCACCCGTAGCGATGCTTAAGTCTGTCCGAATCATGTTAGCAATTGCCGCATTTTATGAAATCTGGCAAATGGATAACAAAACTGCATTCTTTAATGAATTTATTAAAGAAGACTTGTATATGATGCAACCAGAAGGTTTTGTCAATCCTAAAGGTGCTAACAAAATGTGCAAGCTCCAGAGATCCATCTATGGACTGGTGCAAGCATCTCGGAGTTGGAATATACGCTTTGATAAGTTAATCAAAGCATATAGATTTATACAGACTTGCGGTCAAGCCTGTATTTACAAGAAGTGAGTGGCAGCACTACAACCTTTCTGATAAGTATATGTAAATGACATATTGTCGATCGGAAATGATGTAGAATTTTCTGGAAAGCATAAAGGAGTGTTTGAAAGGAGTTTTTCAAAGAAAGACCTTGGTGAAGCTGCTTACATATTGGGCATCAAGATCTATAGAGATAGATCAAGATGCTTGATAAGACTTTTGATGAGTACATACCTTGATATGATTTTGAAGTAGTTCAAAATGGATCAGTCAAAGAAGGAGTTCTTACCTGACTTGTAAGGTGTGAAGTTGAGTAAGACTCAAAGCCAGACCACGGCAGAAAAATATAGAGAGAATGAAAGTCATTCCCTATGCCTCAGCCATAGGTTCTATAAAGTATGCCATGCTGTGTACCAAACATGTTGTGTACCTTGCCATGAGTTTGTCAAGAGGGTACAATAGTGATCCAGGAGTAGATCACTGTACAGCGGTCAAAATTATCCTTAGTAACTGGATGACTAAGGAAATGTTTCTCGATTATGGAGGTGATAAAGGGTTCGTCGTAAAGGGTTACGCCAATGCAAGCTTTGACACTAAATCCAGCTGACACTAAGTATCAATCTGGATGCGTATTGAAAGTGGGAGCAATTAGCTAGAGTAGCTCCATGCAGAGCATTGTAGACACATAGACATTTGCGAAATACATACGGATCTGAATGAGACAGACCCGTTGACTAAACTTCTCTCACGAAGCAAAACATGATCACACCTTAGTACTCTT
The DNA here is from genome assembly GCA_902687465.1 of Secale cereale. Classification (NCBI taxonomy): domain Eukaryota; kingdom Viridiplantae; phylum Streptophyta; class Magnoliopsida; order Poales; family Poaceae; genus Secale; species Secale cereale. The sequence continues at coordinate 357,180,817 of LR738710.1, forward strand.
TGGGTGTTAATCACATAGCGATGTGAACTAGATTATTGACTCTAGTAAACCCTTTGGGTGTTAATCACATGACGATGTGAACTATCGGTGTTAAATCACATGGCGATGTGAACTAGATTATTGACTCTAGTGCAAGTGGGAGACTGAAGGAAATATGCCCTAGAGGCAATAATAAAGTTATTATTTATTTCCTTATATCATGATAAATGTTTATTATTCATGCTAGAATTGTATTAACCGGAAACTTAATACATGTGTGAATACATAGACAAAACAGAGTGTCCCTAGTATGCCTCTACTAGACTAGCTCATTGATCAAAGATGGTTATGTTTCCTAGCCATAGACATGAGTTGTCATTTGATCAACGGGATCACATCATTAGGAGAATGATCTGATGGACAAGACCCATCCGTTAGCTTAGCACTATGATCGTTTAAGTTTTACTGCTATTGCTTTCTTCATGACTTATACATGTTCCTATGACTATGAGATTATGCAACTCCCGAATACCGGAGGAACACTTGGTGTGCTACCAAACGTCACAACGTAACTGGGTGATTATAAAGGTACTCTACAGGTGTCTCCGAAGGTACTTGTTGGGTTGGCGTATTTCGAGATTAGGATTTGTCACTCCGATTGTCGGAGAGGTATCTCTGGGCCCACTCGGTAATGCACATCACTATAAGCCTTGCAAGCATTGCAGCTAATGAGTTAGTTGCGGGATGATTTATTACGGAACGAGTAAATAGACTTGTTGGTAACGAGATTGAACTAGGTATTGAGATACCGACGATCGAATCTCGGGCATGTAACATACCGATGACAAAGGGAACAATGTATGTTGTTATGCGGTTTGACCGATAAAGATCTTCGTAGAATATGTGGGAGCCAATATGAGCATCCAGGTTCCGCTATTGGTTATTGACCGGAGACGTGTCTCGGTCATGTCTACATAGTTCTCGAACCCGTAGGGTCCGCACGCTTAAGGTTTCGATGATAGTTTTATTATGAGTTTATGAGTTTTGATGTACCGAAGGAGTTCGGAGTCCCGGATGAGATCGGGGACATAATGAGGAGTCTCAAAATGGTCGAGACGTAAAAATCGATATATTGGACGACTATATTCGGACATCGGAAAGGTTCCGAGTGATTCGGGTATTTTCGGAGTACCGGGGAGTTACGGGAATAGAGGAGAGAGGCCAAAAGGAAGGAGGCGTGCACCCCCCTTCTGGTCCGAATTGGACAAGGGGTGCAGCCCCTTTTCCTTCTCCCTCTCCCCCTCTTTCCTTCTCTCCTACTCTGGAAAGGAAAGGGGAATCCTACTAGGACTTGGGAGTCCTAGTAGGACTCCCCACACTTGGTGCGCCCCCTCTAGGGCTGGCCTCTCCCTCCCTCCTTTATATACGGGGGCAGGGGGGCACCTCTAGACACAACAATTGATCTCTTGATCTTTTAGCCGTGTGCGGTGCCCCCCTCCACCATAGTTCTCCTCGATAAATATTGTAGCGGTGCTTAGGCGAAGCCCTGCGATGGTAGAACATCAAGATCGTCACCACGCTGTCGTGCTGACGGAACTCTCCCTCGACACTCGGCTGGATCGGAGTTCGAGGGATGTCATCGAGCTGAACGTGTGCTAGAACTCGGAGGTGCCATAGTTTCGGTGCTTGATCGGTCGGGCCGTGAAGACGTACGACTACATCAACCGCGTTGTTCTAACGCTTTCGCTTTTGGTCTACGAGGGTACGTAGACTCACTCTCCCCTCTCGTTGCTATGCATCTGGTAGATAGATCTTGCGTGATCGTAGGAAATTTTTAAAATACTACGTTCCCCAACACGACCATCCTAACAAATTAGGTGATATCCATCTAAGTCTATTTTATTGGCACATATTGTTTTTGTCAAAGAACAATTACTCTGATTTGTATATTTTTGTATGCAAGATAATTACTCACTTCAAAGTGGTGTTATATCGCGGATGTTTGTTCTTGCCATGCCGCTCAATAGAAGCACTTAAGTTGCCGCCCTTGCAGACTGATATATATCAGCATATCAGGGTTGCACCCGCTCATACAAGTTGCCCAATAGGTGTTCGCAAGCCGCCGCACTGCGGTCCGGTTTATTCCAACAAATTCAGGAGCAAATAATAATATCAGCCTCTGACTGCACTAGATGAATCAATGGACAGGCACATAAGTCGCCGCCACTGCGGTTTTGGTTAACTACAACAACCTGCCGGGACGAACCATCGACCGGATTATTGAGACAACTCATACTAGATCATTTATAACCCGCCACGGTCAACCTCAACATTCCGTGGATTCACATAGCGTTATCTACGCCAAGGATACATATTGAGTGTCGCGAAGGTCATCAACTCACCACTTCGTCTCCACCTTCAGCGCACTCCAGCATTCCGTTGGTCAACTATATGCCGTTTTATATCACGGTCAAGTATGAAGAATCTCAAGCCAACTCCTTGAGTCGTCTTAAGACTCGGGAGCTACATAGACATGACCTATTATGTTTTCCCAGTTTCGGAAAATTCAAGAACCCCGTGTCATTGGTGAAAATAACCCGGTCCCGGAGGCTACTGCCCCATTGGTGAAAATTTAGAAGGCTGTCAGAAAACTTCTGGCTTAAAAAGTGCCTGTCAGTCAAAAAAAATCCGGCTTAATGGAAGAGTGTCGGGTTATCAGAAAAGATTCTGGTTCAAATCCGGTTCAAGTGAAATCTCACTCTCACAAAGCTTTGAGCTCTCAATATCCGGTTCAACATCCAATTCAGGAGGAGGCCATCTCTCGCAAGTTCAAGTTCTCAGAAGATTTAAAGGTTGCCAAAGAGAATTTGTTGCCTTGATGCGTAGTTGAAACATGGGTATCCTGCCTTATGGGCTTATCATATTATGAGTTATCCTACCTGTTTGCGACTTGCTACTCCATGATGACTCGTCGCATCTTTAACAGTTAATCTTTTTTGAAGACCGTGAACTTGTTAAAATAAAGACCGCGGATTATGTCATGTGGGAGCCGGCTTACAGTGCCATAGGTCATTGCTACCTTTTAAAGCAATTATGTGGCATTTAAAGCAATTTTATGGCGCCGACCCAAAGGTCATTGCTACCTTTTAAAGCAATTTTATGGCGTCAGCCCAAAGGTCATTGCTACCTTTTAAAGCAATTCTGTGGTGTCAGCTTAAAGGTTATTGCTACCATTAAAAGCAATTGTGTGGCGTCAGCCCAAAGGTTATTGCTAGCGTTTAAAGCAATTATGAGGTGTCATCCCACTATATGGCGTCAGCCAGCAGGTCGTTGTTACCTTTTAAAGCAACCGTGTGGCGTTAGCCTACCATATGGCGTCAACCAACAGGTCGTTGCTACCTATTAAAGCAACTGCGTGGCATCAGCCCACTATATGGCGTCAGCTAACAAGTTTCTTGCTACATATTTGAGATTTGCATCTATTCTCTTTTTGCATTGATGTTTTTTCATTTGCAAATTTTGGGTTTTTGAGCCAAATTATGAATCGCAGAGTCATTTAGCTCCGGTTTATAATAGTCATAAATGACTATTTCGGGTTGATACTCGCCTTGACTTTTGACTTTAAGTCGCCAGTATGTTCCAGATTGAATAGCCATGGTTACAAGCATTTGGGTTGTCACCCACCCTGGCTATGGACTTTGAGTCACCAGTAGGCTCTATCGGAGTTAGACGCTTGCAGATCTTTGGGTTGTCACCTTCACTGGATATGGCGATGTAAGCTGACAGTATGAGCCAATTTTACAGGTATGTTTTTAATTGTTATACGGATATGCAAGGTTTTATAACTAGCCCTGGCTTTTGACTTTAAGTCACAAGTATATTTTGGCTTCCATGGCTTTAATTCTAGTCTTTTCCATAATTGCATAAGACTATTATGTTTGGGTTGTTACCCGCCCTGGCTTTTGACATTAAGTCGCCAGAGTATATGTTGTTTAAACTTTGTGCAGAACATGCAGAGCTATGGCTTACGTAAATTATTAAGTTCAAGCCCATCACCAAATATTAAAATTGGTGTTTCAAAAGGGTTATGAGTTCTTGATTTTTACAAAGCCTATAAGCAGCCGGGTTGCAAAAGTCCCAGATTACAATGAATGCGCATTAATTCGCTATAGGCCAAGAGCCACTGAGTATTTAACTATGGATTCAGTCGTCAATAGAGAAGATCTTGCGATTATTTTCACACTAGATTATATTATTTCAATCTTTAATAGCCAAATATGGCTAGATTTTTCATTATGGTTGTTATAACTAATATTAAATGATTGAGGTTTTCCAAATTATAGTATTCAAATCTTTAATAGCCAATGTGGCTGGATTTTTATTATGGTTATCAATAACCAGTATTATGATTGAGGTTTTGAAAGCCGCTTCAGAACATTGATTGTTATTTCTTCATCCAAGCATACCAGCTCACAATAGAGAACATGGTTCAATATTGATATGCAAGGCTTTCAACAACATCATCCGGACAATAGATATGGTTTTATTTTACAATGGAAGTAATAGTCCCGAGTCGCTGTAGGCATACGACCCGACACTTGGAGGCTACATTATTCAAATCAAGATTAATTCAAGTATGCAAGTCCCATGTCGCTGCAAAAATGCACCATGGTACTTGGGGCTAATGCAAGGTCATTTTTAACTTGCCTCATTGAAGACCCGACCCATCACATGGTGATGAGCCGGCCCTTGGGGGCTAGTAATTGCTCCTGTCAAAGTCTATGTAATCAGATATGTAGAAGTCCATGCTCGTTATTACATAATGACCCGACCCTTGGGGGCTACACTAGATGAAGTTTTATAAAAGCATAAGATAGTTATCAAGTCCCAGGTTGCTACAGGCAAGACAACACGACACTTGGGGGATACACTGCTCAGTTGTTTCAACATATTATAAGGTCCAAATTGAAGACTCGGCTATCAAATATTGATGAGCCGGCCCATGGGGGCTACACATGTGAAATACAAAGCATTCAGTCTATGACTGGTCACTCAGATGAACAACCCGTATTTCCAAAGTTGGAGCATTTATATTGAACCAAGTCTTAAAACCCTCCCTACGTTCCCCTATTAAGACTTGGGGGCTACAGGTAATATGTATATAAGGGAAATACATCTCAAAACTCGGTTTTGCGCAAACCAGGTATCATATTTTTAGTGGAGAAATTGGAAAATTTATCTCCTCAAAAGCTATTCATACACTACTGCAGGATGCTGCTAACGCGACACTATGATCAGAGACCCTTCGACGAAACTGTGTGCTATGCCATGATCGCAAATGGGGGTGTAAAAAACCATCAAAAATGGTGCAAAACGTTTGCGATGGAGGATGCATTAAACACGGTTCAGATTTTGGTTGCGTGTGCGTTGGTGGGCATACAGTTCAGTTCAATTGACTATTTTCGATGAGGAGAAACAAAAGAAACGTGCTGCCAGATGAAGGCGTGTGCGATGTACAACATACGGTTCAGACGGATGAACTGTTTGTGATTAGGCAACACAAAAGAAACGGTCAGCCAGATCAAGGTGTGTGCGATATACGGCATGCGGTTCACTCGGATGAACTGTTTGTGTTGAGACAAGAGAACATAAACGGTTCAATATAAGAAGATGTGTGTGATACGCGGCAAACAAGTCTATAATCAAAAAATGTGTCCTAAGACCGATAATAACACAGATGGTTGCTGCTAATAAGAAGTGTGTGTTGTGCGATGGGATTGCGTACAGAACAACACACACACACACACACACACACATACTTATAAGGACATGGTTGCATAACCAAATTAAACATCCACTTACATAGGAGGCTAATATACAACCATGGCATTTGCAGACACCAAAGTAAACTATGACATGCATAATTACATAGGTGGCTACTACACACATGACATTTCCACACATCAATAAAGTAAACTATATATTACTTGCATGATCAACTAGCATAAATGATCATCTGATCATCATCTACTTCTTGGGACGCTTGCTGTGCTTGTGGATCGATCCGGGCTCGTTGATTTGGGTAACAAGGCACTTCTTCATGTCAACGATCCACCTGTGAATCTCGTAGCATGTGTACACGCTCTTGGCCGCGAACCTAAGGTGAGGTTCATCCAGTTGGCGCATCCGGGCCCTATGCTAAGATATGGGACTTGTTCTCTTTGCATCCTGCTTCATCTTTTCGTAGTAGGGGTCGATGATGGCCGACGCGAGTTCAACTAGGGATTCCTTCTTCGTGCTGTCCCAGACCCTGTAGTGCTCACGGATTTTGACAAGGTTCCGGTAGGCCAAGACTGTAACCCTAAGCGCTTCTGACATCGTTGGTGGTTTCCACCATGGAAAACTTGCAGTCGGTGCTGTTGACAAACCTGTTGAAATAGTCGTAAGGCTCTGTGGCCATGCAGTAGTGGTAGATGATGACATGATGGCGTACGCACAACTGGGCGATGGCAACCTTCTGATCTATGTCGGGATGACCAACGGTGTACTGGAGGTTGATGTCGACCACCTTGTACTTGTCTCCAGCAAGCAACTACTCAACGTACGGTGTTGATGTAGTCGTCCACCACGGTCGGGTCGATTGTGTACACCACCGAGAGATCCGTCTCCCTCACGTGGGTCTCCACTTTATGCTCGCCGCACTCCATTGGAGCGCTGCTAGACATCCCCTCTCTATGTACCGCCGTGGGTGTGCTTGTTGTGTTGTGGGGCGCGATCGAAAGGTTGAAGAGACTAAGGTTATAATGGCCGTGGGAATTACAGTGGAAGCCGGACGGCCAGTAATATCGGCAGGCCCTGATGGCAGTTCTAATTTGCAGCGCGTAACTCCATTGTGCCGCATGTAATTGCATCGTGTGGCAACACGCACGGCGCAACCGCATGCATATGGGGCCCTCAATGTGATCGTGCGCAGGCCCAACCGCTTGTAGAGCGCGTGCGGAGGTACGCGAGAAGAGCGCTCCGCGGTCGCCTCAATGGCGAGCAACCATATATATATGCATATAGCAGTTGAACACGCAAGGAAAAGTTGTCCACAAGCCGAGCGCGCCGACGGACGCGAACAGAGCACACCGACGGACGGGAGTAGAGCACGCCGTGGCGTCTAACGGTGAGCACAGCGCGCTGCATCGCCGAACGGCGAGCAGAGCTTGCCGAGGGACGCGAGCAGAGGCCGGCACATCGGGTAACTGCATCATCGCGCCGCGCCCGGTGCAACCGCATGCACACGAACGTGTGTGATCATGCGCCAGTGATGTCTACACACGCTTCTACTCTTGTAGACTATGTTGGGCATCCAAGCGCAGAGGTTTGTAGGACAGCAACAATTTCCCTCAAGTGGATGACCTAAGGTTTATCGAACAGGGAAGTAGAGGTTGAAGATGGTCTCTCTCAAGCAACCCTGCAACTAAGATACAAGAAGTCTCTTGTGTCCCCAACACACCTAATACACTTGTTAGATGTATAGGTGCACTAGTTCGGCGAAGAGATGTTAAATGGCAAGTGAGATGGATGGCAAAACAAAGTCATATAAATCTGTAATAAAAAGTGCAGCAAGCAAACAAGTGGTAAACGTGAGCACAAATGGTATTGCAATGGTGGAAACAAGGCCTAGGCTTCATACTTTCACTAATGGCAACTCCCAACAACATTAACATAATCGAATCACATGATATTTCCCATAAAACATGCAAAGGGGACGCACTCGGAGGTCATTCCTTCGTGGTCAAGAGAGGACGATAATTATGTAGGGCTACAAAAGCACACCTCAAAGTTCGTAGTTCTCAATCTAAGGATTTCCCAATGTCACCGCGGCCATCCAAAGAGAGTCCCACAATCACCACAACATAACTAAAGGATAGTCAAAGACAAGCACCAAGAGACTCTCAATCTTCAATCAACACACAAGAGAGGAAATCACTCATGAAAATATTGTTCTAATCCATGTCCAATAGACCGCTGTCACCTTGGTCTCGGGGATTATACTAGATAAAGACAAGTGAGTACATCAATCCAATACATAGAGGAAGGGGAAATATCATGGGATCACCCTAGATTAACATAGCCTATGATCACAACGAAGATCACATCATGGGAGAGAGAATTGACCACATAGCTACTGGTAAGAACCTCAGCCCCGAGGAGGAACTACTCCCGCATCATGGAGGGAGGAAGCAACGTCGATGGAGATGAATCCGGGGGCACTTCCCCGTCCCGGCAGGATGCCGACGCAGGAATTCTGGTCCCCCGAAGCTTGATGGCGATGGCGGCGGAGATCGGAATCGCGTCTGGAGAAAAGGGGTCTGGAATCAGGGTTTCGGCGACACGCTTTAAATATATGCCAAAGGGGGGCATCGGAGGAGCCTCGGGGGGCCCAGGCGCCCCCCCCCCCCGGCGCGGCCCGGGGGGGCGCCGCCAGGGCGCCTGGAGCCCTGGTGGCCCCCCCGGCTGTCCTTCGGGCGCATGGTAGTTTCTGGAACGCTTATTTTTTATATAATTTTTCTGGATTTTTCCTGGCAGTTCTCGTAACGTGAAAACCTGAAATACAAAAACAACCGAAAATAGAAACTGGCACTGGGGTGCACTGAGTTAATAGGTTAGTCCAAATATGATCAAAAGTGTATGGAAGTGTATAAATATCATAGCAATATCACCCAAAAGAGGCATGGAGCAAGCAGAAATTATAGATACGTTTTGGACGTATCAGCCAGCCCCAAAGACTGGCGGCACAACTTATAAATTTACGGATGGAGAAATAGTTACAGTGATGCATATAATTAAGCAAAGGGATCGCACATGTCTGTATTGACTAGAACAAGAATGTAATAGCACAATAAGAGTTAAGGCCACGATGATGCGATCGCAGTGGTGGTTACAGGAGGCGAGAAGAATGATGCATCCATCAAGGTACGACCTCCTCCCCCTCAACTCAGCGCGCCAGGCCATCGACCGGCGGCTAAGGAGCGGCGGCTTTTGTGTTGAGGCCAAGGTGCTTCTCGACAAAGGAATCCAAGGTTTCCAGCCCATTGAAGAAGGCCAATGTCGTAGCGTCATCACTGGCCTTGTAGATACCTATGTACACGATTTGCTCGTACATGTGGATGTGTAGGTCGATGAATTCTTGCAGGGCAAGGCGCCTTGCGGCGAGTGCGACCTCTAGGTGAACATTCTTCGTGGCGTCGGCGGGCAGTCACAGGGCCACCAGTGCTTGAAAGAGGTTCTGACCATGGAGGCCGATTAGGGTGGCAGGCAATGAGGAGCCCGGGCGCGTGGGCTGGAGGAGTATGGCGATGTCGTCCGTGAGCTTCTTGATGACGATGAACTTGTTGGTGGTGGCAATGATCATCTGGTCCAACTGAGAGTTGTAGCTAGCGTCGGCGGCGGCCATCCACCAGCCGGCCGCCAACACTGTCTGGAGACGACCCTCGGTGCCATGTCGCAGACCGGCGTCGTGGACCACATGGCACAGCCGCTGGCCGCTCGCGCGCATCGCTGCCATGGGTCTGGAGTGAGCACTTTTGCGCTTAGTGTAGGTGCTTAGGCAAATGCTTAGGTGCGTATGATGTGGTAAATGCATTGGAATGGAGGGGTGCCTTTATATGAGTGCAAACTGTCTTGCAGTCACATCGTGCTCCATATTTTCTGGTCCTCCTCCCATTACTTCCATCATGCATTCACAATGTTAATTGTAGGAGGATGCATCATTGGCCGTTCAACATTTCGAGAACCGCTACCCTCTCCCTCGTCTGCATGAAAGCCGTATCGGGAACTGCACCGCCCGCTGCACGCCTCCTCGCCTCCATCTATGCTTAATTACTGAATTTTAGTTGCAAAAATTATATACTGCTAGTGATTTTTAGCTTCATATTTTGACAAATCGCAGTGTTACAAGGTTGACAAATGGCAATGTTACTAGATCAACAAATGTTAATCTTTCGAGTTTGACCAATGCCAACAAACCCAATATGACAGATGCAAATCTTACCAAATTGTTTGTACGTGGTTGCACAGGTGATCAAAAACAACCGTTTGCGTTGAAGGCATGCACAAATCCTGCGCTACGAATTTTCACTCGACTTAAGGGGGAAGACCTTAGCTCTCACTTTGCATACGGGTGTTCTACCTAAAATGTTTGTGATCAAAAGCTGCAGAAATCCTGCTCGACACATTTTTTTCTTGATTTCTTGGGGAAGCTGTCGGTTTGCATACGGGTGTTCTAACTAAAACGTTTGCGATCAAGAGTTGCACAAATCCTGCTCGGCAAATTTTATCTTGGCTTCCCGAGGAAGTTGTTTGTTTGCATATGGGTGTTCTAACTAAAATGTTTTTGGTCAAGAGCAGCACAAATCCTGCATTGGAGACGAGTTTTGGATTTACTATAATTTAAAAACAAAGTGTCTCAAAGTTTTGCCGCAATCAAAAGTGCCCTGGTGTTTGAAATTCATTCCCATTTCTTGCATGGGACCTAAGCATGCATCGAAGGACACAAATTTGTTTTTTCAACCAATTTATATGCACTGGAGCATGCGCATGTAGTTCAAATTTGAATTATGCACATAAGATGCCTAGAAAACCTACTTAATGTATAAAAATGTCCAAACGAACCCCGAAAAATTATAAAATTAGACACAACACTCATGTTGTTCTATGTTGACACTAGAATTTTTTTGAAAGCAATAAGAGGCAACGAATATCCTTTCGTCCCCAAAGGTGACACGTTCCCTACCGAAACCACAACGCTTGTTGTGAGAAGCTCTGGTTTGTGAGAAGCTTATACCCAAACCTGCCCCAAATGGGACATTTTTTTTACCATGGCATGTTGATGCTGCTCCATGATAGCATGCCAAGTTTCATGAATTTCAGACGAGTTTTGGATTTACTAGAATTTAAAAACCAGGTATCTCAATGTTTTCGGTTGAGTGATGGTGGCAGGGTGTTTGAAATTCATTCCCATTTCTTGCATGGGACGTAAGCATGCAACAAAGGACACATATTTGATTTTTCAACCCGTTTATATGCACTGGAGCATGTGCATGTAGTTCAAATTTTAATTATGCACATAAAATGCCTAGAAAAACCACTTAATGTATAAAAATGTCCAAACGAACCCTGAAAAATTCCAAAATTAGACACAACACTCCTGTTGTTCTATGTTGACACTAGAATTTTTTTGAAAGCAATAAGAGGCAACGGATATTGTTTCGTCCCCAAAGGTGGCACGTTCCCTACCGAAACCAGCACGTCTGTTGTGAGAAGCTCTGGTTTGTGAGAAGCTTATTCCAAAACCTGCCCCAAATAGGACAAAAAATTTACCACGGCATGTTGATGCCTCGACATGATAGCAGGACAAGTTCCATGAATTTAAGACAAGTTTTGGAGTTACTAGAATTTGAAACCAGGCATCTCAACGTTTTGCCGGCAATCAACAGTGCCCTGGTGCATGAATTTCATTCCCATTTTTTGCATGGGACCTAGAAATGCACCCAAGGACACACATGTGATTTTTGAACCAACTTTGGTGCACTGGAGCATGTGCATGTAGTTCAAATTTGAATTATGCACATAAAATGCCCAGAAAACCCAATTAACGCATAAAAAGGCCAAACGGACCACAAAAAATCCAAAATTAAACACAACACTCCTGTTGTTCTACGTTGACACTAGAATTTTTTTGAAAGCAATAAGAGGCAACGGATATCGTTCCGTCCCCATAGGTGGCACGTTCCCTACCAGAACCATCATGCTTGTTGTGAGAAGCTCTGGTTTGTGACAAGCTTATACCAAATCTGCCCTAAATGGGACAAATTTTTTACCACGACATGTTGATGCCGCTCCATGATAGCATGCCAACTTTCATGAATTTCAGACGATTTTTGGATTAAATAGAATTTAAAAACCAAGTATCTCAACATTTTGCCGTCAAACAACAGTGCTCTAGTGTTTGAGTTGAATTTCATTCTCATTTCTTGCATAGGACCTAAGCAGGCACCCAAGGACACATATTTGATTTTTCAACCAATTTATATGCACCAGAGCATGTGCATGTAGTTTAATTTTGAATTGTGCATTTGAAATGGTTAGAAAACTAGTTTAATGTATAAAATGTCCAAACGAACCCTGAATAATTCTAATTCTTTTATGACACACATATACTTGCATGTTCATTGCGGATAAAAGGTCTAGCAATTCAAACAACATCCATTTCCGCTGTGACCCCATTATTTCATTCAAATCAAGGTGAAAAATCAAGCAGATCGCACACAGTTTATTAGCACCAACCGGGTGAGATGCAGCAAAAAATATCCTGGATCACAGTCGGCTTATGAGATTGCGAGATGGTGCGTCGGCTATACTCCACAGTCGGCGTCTCAATCACACTAGCTCGCTCCCCAAATACTCCCGCCTCTACATCTCTTGCAATCTCGTAAATATTACTGCCTCGTAATCTCAAAAATATCTACCGTCTGGAAGGTTTTAGTGTTTGATAGCACACGATTAGTATGTGCGGAGAGTGTGCGATGTCTGTTACTCTCGGCCTGCTTCAGTCCCTTGATTCAAATTTTTAGTAGCCCCGGCATTTTACTCCCGCCTCTACATCCCTCGCAATCTCAAAAATATCTGCTCGCTGTTGATCCAAATTTTCAGTAGCCCCGCCTTGTTACTCCCGCATAGTAAAATTTTCAGTTGCCGCAGTATTTCCTCAAACACCACCTTCCCCCGCCCCCCTCCACACACACACACCAGACACTCCCCAAAACCTCCGCTCACACAGACACGCACAACCCTTGAAACCACTGGTAAGTCGCCCATCGCCGGCGCCTCCATCCTCAACCTCTGCCTGTGTGCCGGGGAGCTTGAGGAGCCAATGGCCAAAAAGAGGTTTATCGCGGCCTTTTCGCCCGACGCCAGCAAGGTGGCCGCCGAGGTGTCCTCATCGTCCTCCGCGGGCTCAATCCGCCGTCGCCAGTCCCCCAATCCGCCCGCCTCCATGCCCCTACGCCGGTTCAAGGACTTCCCCGTCCTCCCTTGGACCCGACAACCGACGAGGTCCTACCTTGGGGTCCGGCAGCGGCGTTGGGGGATATGGGCCACCGGGATTACAGATCGGGAGACCCACACCCGTCGGTGGCTTGGTAGCTTCCACACAGCCCAGCTCGCGGCCATGGAGTTCGACCGCTGGCAGGTCCGTTACCATGGAGCGACGGCTAGGCTGAATTTCACCTTCAGCACACATCCGGCCGACCTTGTTCCGCCGGAGCCAGGGCTGGTGAGCTCGGCTATGGCGCGGGAGGATCGCAAGGCGTGGGAGCGCCTCGAGTCCCAGGCCACCGACGAGGCCTACATGCAAAAACTCCGCCGAAAGCATCCGGAGCTCGTGGAGGCGGAGCGGGCGATCTTTGCCGGCGCGGAGGGCGGCGAGTTTATCGCGCTCTCCTCCGATGACGAGGTTGAAGGCGGCGAGGACGGCGGCAAGGTGATCGCGCTCTCCTCCGATGACGAGGTCGAAGGCGGCGGCGATGGCGGCACGGAGGTCGTCGAGGTGGGTCCTGAGGACGAGGAGATCGACATCGACGAGTGGAGGAGTGCCTTCCCCAACGCCGCCGACGACGGCACTGACCCGATGACGAGGAAGGATTGGCTCGACCTCTACTTCGACCGAAAGTAGTTTAGCTTAGTTTAAATTTTTGTTTTATATTCGGTTATGCAAAACTATCTATGTTTATGTTTGAATGCATGCTAATTTCGATTGTACCTGCTTTGAACTTGATCGAATTGAAGCTTACAACGTTAAGTTTAGGGGGTCGACTAGAAAAGGCCAAAAATTGCTGGAGTATATATATATATATATATATATATATATATATCCACTAAGGATTTTAGTCCTTTAACTTTTAAAGGATCGGCTAGAGATGGCCTTATGACTTTTTTATTTCAGTTCTTCACAATGTGATACTCTATATGTGGAACTATTTGCCATGCAGTTCAGTTTCATCAATAGCAGCTTCAACAATACCACTATGAATTACGATATTTGGTTGCTGTTAAGGATACTGCAGTTAACATGCCAGTTCTTTTTTTAACAATAACTAGTGTACTTTAGACGTGCACAATACATGTTTGAATGACTATTTGCTTGTTTTTAAATGTTATGCCTGATGCAGTTAGCACACCTTTCCACTTCTTTTTTTGCTTAACTAGCATGCTTAAGCCTGCACACTGAAGCTATCATTTTTAGATTATGTTGTCTACAATGAATAAATTTGGTTGATGTTTAGCCTGTTGTGCTTAACATACCTGTATATGTACTCATGTAGGACAATATTGAGAACAATGTTGTTTTCCATCAAGGTTATTTTCATCGCATTGCTTATATGTACCTCACTGTTTAGGATATCGGTAGCTGGTACCATATAGCCTGGGGCTGATAAGGGATTAATCGCCAAATTGGACATTTCGCTAAATATATCTGTAACCCATTTATCAGTAGGTTAACTAGGGCCATATTTAATATATATATATATATATATATATATATATATATATATATATATATATATATATATATATATATATATATATATATATATAGGGTGGGCCTATTCTCATAACACCCCTTAAGACCTTATTCTCCTAACAAAAGGCCTTATTCTCATAACAACCAACTCGTCTGCTCCCCGCCTCCTAGCGCCCGACGCCGGCGTCCTCCCCCACCCCTCCCCGCCTCCTAGCGCGGAGCGCCCAGGCGGCCGGCGACCAGCGTCCTCGCCAATCCCTCCCCCGCCTTCTAGCGCGGGAGCGCACGCTGGCCGGCGGGCACCGTCCTCCCCCACCCCTCCCCGCATCCTAGCGCGGGGGCGCACGGCGGACGGCGGCAGGCGTCCTCTCCCCACCCCTCCCCCGCCTCCTAGCGCCGAGCGCACGGCGGCCGGCGGCCGGCGTCCTGCACCTCACCTCCACCCCCTCCCCCCGCCTCGTAGCGGCAGCGGAGCGCCCGCCAAAGCGGCCGGCGATGCAGTCCGTCGGGGGCGAAATTTCCGCGGCGGCGTTTAGGAAGCGACGCCGCACCTCACCTTCGCCGCAACAACACCTGGAGGATCCGCCCTTGAAGCATCCAGCCTCAGCCATGCATGACAGGGGGAAGCGAACTGCAACGTTGACTACTACATCACATTCGTCATGGATGCGAACTGCAATGGTGCACGTCCAGCCTTCTCCCGCAACAATGGCCAAGGTGGAAAAAGCGCATGATTTCCTGCAGTGGAGGTGGACTGCACGACAACAGCAGCAAGAGCTGCATCTGCAGAAGGAGGGAACTGCATATAAGGTAAGAAAATCAACATACCAACCCCCCCCATCCAGTTTGCAGTGACGTTTTTATACACATGCAGTCCCCCATCTTGCGTCGACTGCAGTAACATGTGTCTCCAAAAGTAGAAAATCAGAAAAGGATAGTTCGAAAAATAAAAGACGCTGTATGGATGAAAATTGCAGTCCACATTGACTAAAAAAGTAGAGCGCTGTTCCTAGAGCTGAAGTGAATTGTTTCTTCACGTTAACTAACATTGCCCCTGCTGTAGAATGACACATTGAAAGTGCAAATTCTTACCGTTTGCAAAAATATAATGATATATAGAACGAAAGATGCAGTTCATTTCATTGTTGACATGCATAAAAAAAAGATTTGGCTTAATAACCTGCAGGAATTCGCTATGCCTCAAAAACAGAAGATGCCTCGAATCATTTACGACCCTGAGCCCCTGAACTGCATTGGAAGAGAAGAGTGGGAGATGCCTCGATGGATAACACCTGAATTACCTAGGGGTTTCTTTAACACGACAAACAGAACTGCCTACTCCATGGAGGAAGATGAAGAGGATAAAGATGAAAACAGCGAACCAAACATCGTTCGAGATGGAGAAGGCAGTGAGACAAAAAAACCGCAGGATGACGAAGAGGACGACGACGATCTGGTCTTCATGGGTGAACACGCGCAGAAACATGATGAGGAAGAGGATGATGACGAGGAGCAAATCATAACAGTTATGCAGCCAAGGCACACACGTGTCTTTGAAACATTTGGTCAGCAGATCAGAACGGATGATATAGCACCTCCAGAAGCCGATGTTGAAACCCAGCAAGTTCGGCAGATCCATGTGCAAATGATTCGTCTACAAAGGGATGGTGGAATTCCACCAAGGCCGCCTACTGCCCAACAAAAGAATCGGAAGCATAATCAAGGAGGGCCGCAGGCAACCAAGAAAGTAAAGTTCTCCACACTCCTGCCTCCTCGCGATCCTCAATTACACAGGTCTGTTGTCACCCCTCCATGCCCAATAAACATCGGTGAGCTGCAAACACCGTTAGAAGAAAAACAGTACACGCACGTAAGCATCCTTGCCTGACTATTGCAGTTCAGTTATTACGCATAGTTTCAGCTTGTGCATTCTCATTAACAAAAAAAAGAAACATTCCGTGTTGTATGTGTGCAGGATGAGAACATGCTCCGAGAACTTGTGCCCGTGAAAGGTATGCAGTTCACATCAGAAGATGCGGCGCGGGAATTCTACAACACGTATGCGAGGCATGCAGGCTTCGGCACACGCAAAAACGGCGGATACAGAACAAACAGATACATCGTGTGCTCGAAGGAAGGCAGGAGCAAACAAACTGTCACTGATTATGACAGAAAGCGGGAAAAAACATCAAAGAGGACTGGCTGCAAGGCCGGGATGAGATTGAAAAAAATAAAGGATGTGTTTGTGATAGCAGAGATTGAGCTCAATCACAACCACAGGATGATTGACAGCCCGGCTATGCTTCTGCACATGCACTCGCATAAGACGGATGACCCGTTGCTCGATAAACTAGTGAAGGACATGCAGAGCGACAACCTCACCCACACGCAGATGATGTCAACCCTGTCGAGGATGTCAGGAGGACTGCACTTTATGGGGCGCACCAGCCGTGACTGGGTGAACAGGTACGTTCACAAAAAAAAAAACGATATCTCGTCTATTTCATGCAGTCCGCTTTATGCATTTTCTGTAAGTCCATAATGCTGAAAGTATATTGTTAATTCGAACTGCAGGAAGCATCAATTCGCGAGGGAGGAAACAGAGGACGATGTGAAGAAACTCCTGGCTTTCTTTGAGAAGATGCAGCAAATAAACCCGGAGTTCTTCTATGACTACGACAAAGATGTCGATAACCGTGTGGGCAACATATTCTGGGCGAACGCCAGCTGCAGGGGATCGTACGAAGATTTTGGAGATTGTGTCACATTTGACACGACATACAAGACCAACAAGTTCCACATGCCTCTGGGCGTCTTCGTTGGAGTCAACCACCACCTCCAAAGTACAATATTCGCTGTGGCTCTCATCAGAGACGAAACAATACCGACTTTCGAGTGGGTGTTCCGGACGTTCTTACGTTGCATGAACAACAAGCGGCCAATCTGCATACTCACAGGTATGCTGAAAAAAAAGAGTGAACTTAAATAATAATGCAGTTCACTGCCAAGTTTTGTAGTACATTTCTTACATCCAATGAAAAATAGAAAAAAAGCAGAAAAAGGATATGCAATTCTCTCAATAACTCGATGCTTGTTTTTTTTTCAAAAACATGCAGATCAATGCCCCTCCATGGATGCCGTGATAAAAAGTACGCTCGTAGGCACGCTGCACAAGTTATGCCGTTGGCATATACTGAAAAAATACAAGGATCACCTGTCCTTGCTGTACAAAGCCTATGAGAAATTCAAGGATGAGCTGACCTCCGTTCTCAACCACCCACTGATGCCATCAGAGTTTGAACGCGCTTGGCGTGAGCTCATGGAAAAGTATAACCTGCAAAATGATGAGATTATGAAGGCGCTGTGGGCAGACAGAAAAGAATGGATATCGGCTTACTACAAGGAGGTGTTCTGTGCACGGATGACGTCGACACAGAGAAGTGAAAGCATGAACCGGATCTTGAAGAGGAACTTTGTCAAGGAAAGACACGACCTGCACATCTTTGCGTCCCAGGTGGACAGGTGCATCCAAACAAGGAAGGGCGTCGAGCACGCGGAGACCATAGCTAACGAGGTATATAAAACAGAACAAATTTTTCAGAGATGGATCAGCAATTAATAAAAACAAAAATACTCGCTTTCTTGATTTTTGCTGCAAAAAAGACAACCACTTAACTGGTTTTCTTTGTTTCACAGACGGAGATAAAGACTACTACTCAGTTTGGATTCGAGGTTCAGCTCTCCAAGATTTACACCAGGGCGGTCTTAGCTGACTTCAAGCAAACGCACTACCGCAGCACAGCCTTCAGATCAGAGCAGTCCACTGACAACCCCACGAAATATTTGGTGCACCACTACAACCGGTCTGATGATTTTGATTGGGCAAGACACGAGTTCCAGGTGGTTGCTGATGTGACGAACGGTATCTACGAATGCGAATGCAAGCTATGGACACACACAGGTAAGTGATGCAGGAAAACAAAAAAAAAAAGCACGCGTAAAACAAAATGAAGTTCACTTATTGCTCGTAGCAAAAGAAAAAGAGATTAAAAACAAAAAAATATATAGTGAGGTTCACTATAGCAGCAGACACAGGACCTATTTATAATGCAGTTCACAAAACCAAAAAAAATAAAAAATGTTGCCTATTTATGTGAAGTTTGCTGGCACGAGTAACCCAAAAAAATTTCTCTTGCTGCAGGCCTGTTCTGCGTGCACATCATTTGCATGTTGGATCAGCTGCGGGTGGACAAGATACCTGAACAGTACATATTGAAGAGATACACACGGAACGCACGCCAAAATCCAACTTTTGACCGCAGAGACTATGAGCAAACTGCTCCGGATGGGAGTTCGATGTTCTGCCGTAGGAGACTACTTGCAGAAACTGCCATGGACCTGGCGAACAGAGGTGTCAAGTCGGATAGAGGGTACAACAGAGCTTTAGCTGGGATGAGAAAACTCATACAAGAAGTGAACGTAATAAATGAAGAAGAAGAAGAGGCAGAAAAGATAATGGATGCACGGGGTGAAGTACAAGGAAAGGAGCAGGAACATGCTACTGATGGTGCAGTTCATAATATGGATGACACAATTCTTCCCCCGCCTGTTTCAAACACAAAAGGGAGAAATAAAGAGAGCAAGTCAGCCAATAAAAAAGCTGCATCAAATGAAAAAAGCCCTGGAAAAAATAGCAGGCCTGAGCCGGAACTGGACAGCAAAGGAAGACCACTGGGGGTAAGGATGTGTAAATCATGCAATAAGATTGCGGGACACAACTCAAGAACATGTGAGGAGAGGCTGAAACAAATCCAGGCTGAAAATGCCACCAGAAATCACCAAGCTGACCAACAAGATGATACGCCAAAGAGAAGACTATGTAGCGTCTGCAACAAGAGAGAGAAGCATAACGCGAGAACTTGTCCAAATAGAACAGAGGAGAAAGATGAAGAAGAGGACGAAGAAGATGACGAGGAAGATGCTGACACAGAAGAGAGTGAGGAAGCGAGCAAAGCTGATGAAACCGAGGAGGAAGATGATGAAGAAGAAGAAGAAGACGAGGAAGAAGAAGAAGCAGACGAAGAAATCGAAGAACCATCATCAAAAACGAAGGGGAGAGACAGAACGCATAATCCAGCGCGTAGGCAAGCGTCGCGGTCGCACGGTCCCGTTACGAGGGGTAACGCGAACAACAAGAGCAAGACAGAAGCAGCAACAAACGTTGAAACAAATGCAGTGCACAATCTGCGAAGAAGCACCAGGAAAAGGGCGTAGATCAAAACACATATGCAGTTTTTGCATTTTAAAAAAACATATTAACTTCATCATTTATATATATCGTTATCGTGTAATAATATGCAGTTCTCTTCTATATGAAAAAAGAAAATAAGATGAGAATTCCACTCTCATAATGCGGTTCTCTTCTGTATGAAAAAACCCGACATCGGAATGTCATTTTAAGAAATGCAGTTCTCTTGCTCGTATAGAATCTGACCATGAACGTGAATCAGTACAGAAAAGCAGATAGAAAAGAAAAAAAAATGTAGAGTCAGGCTAGGATAAAACTAATACACTGCAGTGCGTGCGTGGTGCGTTTAAAAGCTTCAGTGCAGTTACCTTCGAGTACACAGTGCAGTGCGCTTAGTGCAAAACAATGTAAACAAAAACGATTCCGCTTCTGAAGCGATGCAGTTCGCTTACGGGAAACGATTACGCTTCTGAAGCGACGCAGTTCGCTTACTTCGGACGATTCGGTTCGCCTGCCCTAAAATAAATGCGCCCACTATCGCCGGAAGCGCCCGCGCCCCGCCCCTCCTCTATCCCGACGGTTGCACGCCGCACGAACGCCAGGATCGTCACGAACTCACGATCGCCTACACGGTTTGGAGAAGAGATCGTGTCCTCGGCAGAAGTTGCTGCCGCTCCCATTTAAATCCCGCGCTCCATCGAACAGGCCGTCCTCACAAAAACACACGACGCTGCGCCTTCCTCCTCCTCTTCGCCGTCTTTGCAGCAATGGGCTTCAGCAGGACCTACGACGCCGTGCATGCGCACGGGAACACGAAGCTGAAGGTGGTCTACACCACCGACGTCGCCGCCATGGCGACGTACGTCGAAGAGTTCAAGACACTTCTCCAGCGGCGCCGCCAGAAGATCGTCGGCATCGACGTGGAGTACACACCCGACCACCGCAGGGCGGCCGTGGTTCAACTATCCATCGGCAAGTACCAGCCAGTGCTTGTTTTCCAGGTATGTGGTACATTGGGCAAGAGATGCGTCCCCTTCGACAGGTTCCTCGACGACCCAAGGTAAGCAATTCTCTATGTCGAGTACGCGTTGCAGTTCTATATGCCAGTGTATGCAGTTCCGAAAAGGTATAACTTGCGGTTCACTTTCCTTAGGTTCGAGTTCGCTGGCTTCGCCATCGAGCAGGACAAGCAGAAGCTCGCAGCCAGCGACCTCCACGTCGCCAACTTCGTCGACATCCAGATGAACTGGAGGGTGCCTGATGGAACGAAGCCACTGGACTCGCTGGGTGATGTAGCTGCTGCCATCATCGACGACGAGTACGCGGACATGAAGACGAAGATGACAGACCACGACCATAGCCTGTGGACTTCCATTCTCAGCACCAAGCACGTCGAGTATGCTGCCAAGGACGCCTACGCTGCGTTCGAGATATGGAACAGAATCAGCACCATGAAGAAAGGCCTCGCACGCGCTGAAACAGAGAAGACAAGGAAGCGCCCGAGGTCCTCCAGGAGGGGGTGGGGCAAGGGCGGATCAACTTCCACCTCCAACTCCAACGGGTGGAACTGGTGAATCAGGACAGATGCTGAAACCCAACGATTCCTGTCGCAAGTGCTCGATTTAGTTTCCTCTGCGTATGTAGATTAGTTTGCTTTCGTTCTAGTTTGCTTTGGAACAATGTTTGCTTGTGTTGCGTTAGTTTGCTCGATGATGTACTATGATAATTATGACCCCAGAACCGTAGTTTCTATCTATCAAATATATGCAGTTCTCCATAGTATGTTTTCAGTATGTATATTGCTTTAAAACCACTGCTGCATCTAGGATGCACATAAAAAAACAAAAACTATCAGAGCAGTTCACATAGACAATTCTTTCACAAAACTGCTCCCTGTTACGAAGGTTGATGCAGTGCTCTTTTATTAAAAAAACTCTAGTTCCCTCTGTGGGTTAAAACAAAAGAAAACTGCTGCTGCTGATAGGATGCACATGAAAGACTATATGTAAAAAAACAGTTCACTTATACTCAGAATTCTCATAAAGAAAAAACACTAGAAGCCACGCAAAAAAATGTCAGATTATTACAACAAAAATGTCTCATGCTGCTGCTGCTCAAGCGAGACTGATCTAAAGCAAATTTAACTTGATTTCCAAACACTTTGCATGCCTAAAAAACATAGCCATCACAACATCCCCTGCCTGAAGACCAGCTTCCTCCACAAATTACCTCCAGCCATCTTTGAGAACCAAACAATCATCAGATCCAACAGAATACATAACATCAACATCATGATATCCATTCTTGCTGACCAACACCAAATTAACACAGCTTTCTGTTACCCTCACTAGACCAGAAGGGAATTTCTGCAAAGAAAAACAACAAGAACAGAAAAAAAATATAAGAACAACTAAGAAAAAGATTACAATCTTTCATACAGAAATATTGATGTCAACACGTAATAATATTGACTAGACAAACATTGCTGCTGCTCCTACAGTGTTCATACAAAAACTACTACGGGAAAAGCAGTTCGCTTATACTTGGTAGCAAAAAAAATTTCTTCAGAAAACTAATACTCCTACAAAAATTAAGGTAGCGTTAACTACAAACAACACATGAAAAAGAATATCCGAGAAATACATACCCATGAAACACTGACATCATCGTCAGTCAACTGATGGACGAATGGAGCCCGAAATCCAATACCTGAAGAATATAGAATAGAACAGAGAGCGCTGTGCCGCTGCTTCTGGTTCAGAACCAAACCTTCAGAAAAAACGCATGTCTCCAGCATCGGCTCCACCCTTGCCAGGCAGCCGCACGCGCAATCCATTGCCAGGCGAAAAACAGATCTGGTTGGGAGAAAAAACAGATCGAGCAGGAGTGGCACCGCCACGGATAAGATGAGATGGGAGCCGCCAGGGATAAGGTGGGAGGGGAGCCAATTGACCCACCAGTATATATATATGTAAAACAAACAACACAAAAAAAACGACGAATAAAGCAGTGCGGTTACATAACAAAATGCATTCCGCATTGCATATTGCTGCAGTCCACCCGCTTGACAAAAGCAAAAAAAAAACTAATCAAACTAGTACCCCCACGCAACCGTGGCTGTAATGCAGTTCATACAGGCTCACATTGCATATTAATGCAGTTCGCCGCACTACAAAAAATTCAACACGCCTTTGCATATTACTGCAGTCCACCGCTCTTGACCGCGATTCACAGACGAAACACACAGCATGCGATGCAGTTCTAACAACTATAGAATGCAAAAAAACTCAAAGAACATCTTTTGATAAACGACCAGAGCCAGTCGCGCCGCAAAAAACCGTGGACAGAAAACTTAAAATTCTTCCAAAATAACAACTTAATCCGCTCCAATTTATACGGATAGATCAAAAGCAGCCCGTAAATGCCGAAAACAACAGAACATTACATACAAAACGCAGCAATTTCGATCCGCACTGGGGAGAACAGAGAAACAGAGAAAGGTGGACGAACGGACGCAGATCCGCCAAAATCCAATGATTTCCGTCGTTTTCTCGCAGAATTCAGTGCTTAACCGCAAATTAAATCAGCGCAAGCGCGAATAAACCAACACAAATCAGTGAAACTAGCCAGAAACGATGCTAGATGAACGTTTCCTGCTGCACCTCTATGTGGTGCACAGCAGAAGACGGAAGCAGTGCGCATAGTTCTCCAATGCATTTTTGCAATGCAGTTCGGAGGTGTTATGAGAATATTATTCTCATAATGTTATGAGAATAGACCGGCTGTATATATATATATATATATATATATATATATATATATATATATATATATATATATATATATATATATATATATATATATATATATATATATATATATATGAGGCTACATAGCAACATACATTGTACTGAATGACTAAATATGCAATCCCAGGCAACATAGCAACAAGGAAGAGTGTTACCTTAATGTTCTGATGATGTCTAGATATACATGTAATAAGATCTTATATAATGGGATGGAGGGAGTGTTGTACTACATCATTTTTCAATCGTTGTTTAGCTTGTAATATTAACTTGGTGCTTTTAGGTACATATATCATTGCAAAGTTCCACACTTCGACCCTTTATGGGGTAATGAGATATTGATGAACAAGCATCAAGTGAGGAAAATGATAAAGATTGTCATTAAAATGATTCCAAAGACGTCAATCGAACTATTTGTTTACACTTTATGCAAGACAACAGTGAACTGCAGGATGGTAAGTAAGAACCATGTAGCCTCTTTTTACTACCCCTTAATGAGTTGTGTTAGATGACAATGTCTGAATCTTTTTTCTTTTCCAGTGGATCCTGAAGCAGTTTAGTCGAGATTACCTCTCAAACTACATGATTGGCGGCCGGCCATCACAAGGGGTTGGACTAGAGTCCTGCATGCCTTCTGCATCCAGGAGGGCACAATTGGGCCATTCCGCTTCACATTGTTCAGCAACCGGAATGTGTGTCACCTCTTTCTTTACCATCTGTAATACTACAAGTATAGAACCCTCGTTCATCATTCTTTATTTGGTGCTTATGTAATTCTTAAACATATGTACCTGTGAATCGAATAATGCATTGGTTGTTTGAACCTGATGGATATGAATAAAGCTAAAGCCTACTTTCAAGTTTAAATTAGGTACAATTTTAAATAGCAACAATTAAATTAGGGAAAAATTAGGGTGCGCAGGTCATTACAGCGAACACGGTTAATAAAGCACAGTGTGTGCAATATACATCATAATCTGACACGGTTCACGGAGAGGAAACATGTGTAACAATGCACACAGTTGCTGTTTGCAAAGCGTGTGTGATGTCAGACACTATCGCATACGGTGCGAGAAAACTAAATGTGTGCTATTGTCTACCTAGCACACACGGTTTATAACCATGAACTGTTTGTGATGTGCCAGGCATCGTAAAACTGTTGTGCCTCGAGTCTGCCTGGAAAACTGCCGTGCCTGGAATCTGCCTAGATTCAGGCAAAACCACAAAACTCCAACTGCGCTGGCAATGCGAGCACAAACGAGTAGCAAGGATGAAGCATTTGGGATATTTGAGATATCGGAAACAGTTATATAGGGACAACTGTATGCATCAAGGCTCCCTATCCCTGACGGTTTCTGGGTCGTGTGGGAAGGACCCCCCTATCGCCCACACTCACTAGGCGACGGTTCAAAATGCCATCGCAGAAAGGGGTTTAAAACCGTTTGTATAGCATCGATGCGTACTAGTGATAGAAAGGCCTAGTAGCCGACTCAATGATTGGAAGCTATATTTACAGAAGCAAACACCAAGTCACCACAGGGTATAAGGACTTGGCCTGAAGAACTCAAGAATACCAATTATGTGTCCCGACATCTGTGGTAGTCATGACCCGGTATGATCAATTTCTATAACCCGGCAATTTCGGCGATCACAGCTCGCTAAGCTCTACATCGTCAAGCCGGTGGATCATAAGATGAATATCTTGAGTCCAATATTTTCCTCAAACCAGAGCATTGGAAGCCGACTCAAAATGGATTATTATTTTCCCCAATATGTTTCTGCAAACCAAGAGACAGGATATGGAATAGCTCAAGAATTGCATGACCCAGCAAATATTGACTCGGTCAAGTGTTTTCACAGAAAGATTTGACAAGGATTTAAGGATGAGCAGATGCCGACTCAGAAGAACCTTCGACCTAGCACACAACCTATGAAATTTGTTCTTGTGTTTATTTTGCAGGATCAGTTTAACATGGATAAATTCAAATTAAACTTGGGGGCTAACGTCGGGGATATACCCCGCGGTATGACCTGGCCTGAAGTATGACCTGGACGGGACTTGGCGATCCATTGATAACCCGGTCGGACTTGGTGCCTCACCAATAACCCGCCCGGACTTAACGACTCGTGAGCGGGCCGGCTCGTCAGTGAGGCCTGGACATGCGGCTCATGGAGAAGGCCTAAGAAGAACAAGAACCGACAAGGGACGCAAGATCCAGACTTGTATCCGGCTTGTAAAAAAGAATAGACTAGTCCTAATCTTACTAGGACTCGACATGTAAGCCACCCCTTCAACTTATATAAGGAGGGGCAGGGCACCCCTAGAGGGACATGTTTTGAGACGTTTCAATAGACAAGTCTTAGACAAGATCAAAGTAGATGCTCTCGAGATGGAGGTAGTGAAACCTCGTCCTTGTAACCAAGATCGTCATGATCATCATCAATATGAATCAAGCAGGATGTAGGCTTTTACCTCTACCATGAGGGGCCGACCCTGGGTAAAATCTCGCGTCTCTCGTCCCAATCAACCTCGTTCAAGCTACTACCTAGTTGCGTTGGCCTCACGACTAAGTCCTGACACTAGGACATTTGGCCATGAGAAAACCACGACAGGCCCATAATCTTTGTATCCAGTTACTCAAAATACATTATCTGCCAGGGACAAAAAGGTAAAAGTGAATCATGTTTTTGTAGCTGATTTTGGGTATAAAGAAATATACAAGTTAATGAACGAACCACTGGAATCAGGAGGCAGCCACACAAGGCGCCTCTGAATCCCTTGTCCTTGAAGGCCTGGAGTGATGTCACCAACTTCTCTGTGGTAGCCTTGGACCAACCATACAATGATATGTTACTTGCTGGTCCTTCAAGAGCTGCTAAGTTGTCGGGGCTAACGCAATCATATGTCATTGGGCATAGAAATACAACTGTTGCAAACATCACAAAAACCCGCTGAAACACTTCTCCTGTGAGTTCCGGGGTCATGACATATGTCAACTCTCTGATGTTTGGAGCGTGCGCAGCACACTGAGTCTCAGACTTAACCTAACATCTGAAAGCTTCTGAGCATTTTCTAGGGATAATTTGCCCCCAAGTGGAATTCCCAAGATGGGGTGCACGGTGTAAGAGTTGATAAAGAATCTGCATCCACTAGGAAGTATGAAACACCTGGATGAGCAATCAAAGTAGCGCACAAGCCAACAAACCAAACACCTCAGAAGCTCGTGGTAGCACAGATCCAGAAGGTACCCAAAAGCAATATCTCTGACAAGCTGCTTCTAAGGTTCTGCCATCTTCTCACAGACAGTAATGAATTTCTTCAAGTTCAGCTTTGTGCTGAACTCTTCTTCATATTCAACCATTGTAACAGACTTACGGACAAAAATAAGAAATGACCTTGAACAAATGTATTGTTGAAGCACATGCCGGTATGGAACATACTTTTCTGAGAGAAGCTTATATATAACCGTCGAGTCAGCAAAATAGACACAATATTTAAGCCGAGATGAAAAAGATAGGTAGAATGTGAGGCACTAATTTCCAAAGCAATTTCAATGACACGCACGAGAAGCGTGAAATAAACACCTACTTTGAGGTAGCAAGCTACTTCTTTCTCCTGTACTCCTCAATGAGCTTTTTGTGCGCTGCATGTTTTGTCTTGATCCTTAGTCTCTCTGTCTCTAGTTGGTCTTGAACCATGAAATCTTGGGTGACAATCTCTGTGCCATCCATAGACCGAGACTGAGTCTCCGACAGCTATGTGGTGGACTCCGTCTCATCGAATGCTACATAAGAGGTCATGAGACATCATCTCTACCAGCTCAGCTAGCTAAGACAACTGTTAGCAGGTCATGTGACACCATCATCAACGCCTCGGTTAGCTAAGACATATTTTAACTCCGAGGTACTAACTGCTTTGCAAAAACGAAATGTAAATCCTTTGGATTCCTCCTCTAAATTACAGATCTATACACTCATTTGACCTGTGACCTCATGATAGGGATATACATAGTGAATGTTGACTACATTCTCATTAAGCTATGCAACTAATTTAATTTGTGGTCACGAGACTCCCTAAGTTTTTTATGGCTGGAGATATAACTCAACTCGCAACACCACGGTGCAAACATGCATCTAGCAGAATTAAACTGAGGTCAGCTGAGTCTGAACTTTAAGTAACGTCCATAAACCTTATCCCGTTAACAAGCCGCAACAGCTTGACCACGGACCATGGCACCTGTGATTTCAGAAAATAATTGGATGTGGAACAGAAATTTAAATCGTGCCCCACCCACCGTGTTGCACGCCTGCGATGTCTAGCCAGCCCACGAAAGTGCTAGCACTGGATTTTTTTGTTCAAACGATGAATCAGGGGGATAAGCACATCGAGGGAATAATGGATTACTTGAGCAGGAGACGCACGACGAGTGAGATGAAGGAGACTGGTGATTTTTCAGGGAAGAGCGAGGGCGGTGGTGGAATCACAATAAGATTGCATGTTTTCCATGGGAGAGCTAGAATATCCTTCCCCTTCCACCACTGACGCTAGATGGAGAGAGATCTGTAACTCATCTACAATTGACCTCATAGGTTAGTAAAGGATTCAGAGGAACTATCCGAGAGCCCACATGTTAGTACGATGATCAAGTCCACCTACCACATCTTCTCACGATAGATGGAGAGAGAATGTGAACTCATATACGGTCTACCCCACAAGTTAGTCAGAGACTTAGAGAAAGTATTTGAGAGCCCGCATGATAGTTTGACGGTGAAGTGAATTCCGCCTACCACATGTCATCACGCCGAAAAACATGCTGCATCTCTCATGTGCCACAAAACTTACCCCACCTATGCGCTGAGCCTTTTCCTTCACACAAAAAAATGAAGCAGGGTCTCTCTCTCTCTCTCTCTCTCTCTCTCTCTCTCTCTCTCTCTCTCTCTTCCAAATACAAAATTATCCAAGGAGATCGCGCACAAGTTGTAGGGAAGCAAACCCCCCTACATATTCGAAGGGTGTCAGGTCTGAACAATCAAGGCATAAGATACGACAATCAAAGGTTAGTAAAAAAATGATAATCCCACCTTCACATGGTGATTCCTGATGCACGAGATTCAATTTTGCCATGCGGGTTTTGAATCTATGTTGAAGAAGTCACAGTCTCACTTCATTATATCTATGTTATCGTGGTACTTGTTGGATTCTTTTCAGTTTCCGAGTCCTTCTTTTATGTCGTATCAATAGGTAGTGTGGTTCTTAATTCAATATTGCCCTTCTGTTAAAGAATATCACAATCCTACTTCCTAAGTTGGTACTTGGGGAGGTGCAGAAAGAAAGTGTGTGCCCTAATTGTTGTTGCTTAGAATCACTGTGACGATGTTGATGAAATCCTTGAGGTTGGGATGCATAGAATAAAACTGCTTGTTTCTACGTTGTTGATGAAATCCCCGAGGTCGGGATTCATAGAATTAAACTATTTGGTTCTACACTGCAGTTGTGATTTGAGCTTGTTCTTTGTTTTGTGTACTCTGATCCTTGTAGGATCAGCTTGTTCCTCTTGGTAGGATTCATGGTTATCTTTTGTTAACCGATGCACTGCCAAACTAGTATCAGGATCTCACTTTGGTTGAGGTTGCATTGTAATTTTCAGTATATTTGTTCTTATGTTGGAATAAATAATTAAAAATATATATATTTCAGTTCTATATAACTAAAAATATATCTACGTTGTATCGTAAGTGCAAAAGGTTAGTAAGAACTCAAGTAAAAAATGTAAGTTGTCTACCACTTGGTAAAGGTAACAACACAAATGCTATAGGTGTATAACTTTTTTTGTACAACTCATTTTCCTACAGATGTTCAGGATTCCGTCATCTGATCAGGACAACAAGGATGGACGGTCTGTGAACGATGACATGGAGATGGAACGTTCTGTCCCTAGCAGCAAGAGGGCGAGACTCGTGCCACTGACGACATCGTGTTCTGATGGTGCACCGGTGGTCGAAGGGGCTGGAAGCGGCGAGGATGCGCCCCCTCGATCATAGGAGCACGAAGAGGAATCTTGTTCGGACCGCATCAACGATCTCCCAAACATCATCCTAGGTGAGATCATCTCCCGTATCTGCACCAAGGAGGGTATCCGTACTCAAATCCTCGCATGTCGGTGACATCCTTTATGGCGCACCGCTCCTCTGAATCTCGACTATCGCAAGATCTCCACCGCTTATCTTTTTAACCATAGAGAAATAGTTCATATCGAGATCATCTCTAGGATGTCTGGCATCGTGGAGCGCGTCCGCCAAAGATACTTCGGAACGTGGCGCTCTCAAAAATCTATCGTTGATGTTGGAAGTCATCCAGAATCCATCATGTCCGGCCGTGAGGGCTCGGTTTATCGCCTCTCTGTGCTGGCGTGCTACCTACAGTGCAGACCCTCCAAAGTTGATTCCCGCGCTCCAATCTCCAAAGGTAAATAAACTCTAGGTTCTTGTGTTCTACTACCAATTACCACGATTCTTGAAACAAGAGGTCACACTACTGGATGCATACACTTCATATACGCCCTCAACACTGATATACGCGTTTTAGTTTTCCTCCTCACTGCACACCGTTGCCTTTGCTCTTTGCAAAATACCAGACAATTATGTACGGGCGCTTAAGCTACCACTATTCAAGAGAATATCGCTTGTGGAAGTTGATATATCAAATCACTTCAAAGCATAATCGACTCTAGTTGTCCTGCAACCGAGTCTCTGCTGCTTGTTTGCAATAGTGGAGGTCGTTGCATCACAATAAACTCCCGTAACCATGTAAGCATCGACATTTTTTATGCACATGGTGAACTCGAAAATGAGGATGCCCCTTCGCTTCAACGGTTGATCCACGATATTCAGGTCGACGACTTTTTGATAACCGTCGTCTCTGCACCTAAACTGGAGACCTTAGGTAAATTCGTGTTTGTGTCTACCTATACATGTCTTGAGGTACAGACTTTCCATGATACTTTCAGCTGCACATGTTCTGATCTTTGTTTCTATTAATACGATGATCTATGTTTTATGCTTTGCGCAGAGTGAGGACTTGGAGAAAACCGGTGTCTCTGCACCTGAGCTGGATAAATTCAGCAATGCTTGTGGTCTCACATACCTTGCGGTTCTGAGTTTTCACAATACTTCCAGCTGCATTTTGTTTGAGAGGAAACACGTTTTATGTCATCCAAACTTTGTTCTATTAGATTTATGATCCATATTTTGTTAATTTCATGAAGGGTTGGGGGCGTTCAGGCTAACAACATTGTGGCAATCTGCCAAGACCTTGTTTATCTACATGTTTTATATAGTGGACTTGGTTGTTCCCTTGTTGTAATTCTTTCCAAAACTACAGAACTAGTTTCTCGAGGTGATGATCTTCACAAACGTTCATAGTGTAGTAATCCTTCCATCTCAAAAATCTTATCTTAAATTTGACTAGAATGGTTGCACCCGTAACTACACATGCTTTACTGTTAGGTACATCCATATCTGGAAGAGTGTATGACAAGCTTTTTGGGACGGATGTGGTAGATAGAATTAATTGTTTCATTTGCTCTTTCGATGGAATCTCTCTTTCTATAAATATAAGTTATGCATTTGTAACTTTCATGTATATTTTAGGGAGGATTCATTCGTCATGGTGAGAAAAACATTTGGCGTCATAAGCACCGACAGTTTCTCAAACATCATGATATTTATTTGAAGACAGTAACACTGGAAGATTATGTTCCCTGCGGGAGTAACATTGAATTTGCGATGTTCTTTGTTCTGAGTGCAAAGGAGCTTGAGACCATCATCGTTAAGTTCCGCTCCCCTCCTACAGAGTTCACAAAAGCATTTCAAAAAGAGCAACAAAGTGTTCTTAAGTGGGACAAAAAAGGCTTCTAACAGCGCTCGTCTTAGATTATCATCAAGTTGCAGCCACGCGTGTCCAGATTTAAAAAACAAAAGTGTTGAATATTTGGATTTGATGGATCCAATGAGATGTGCATGATGAAAAAATAAGTCTGGAGTTGGTTGTTCAAGTTTATGGAGTTATTTGTTGTTTGACCTTTTGAGTTCGTTTTTTGTGTAAACATCGTCAAACAACCGTTGTACTCTTTCCATCATGTGTAGGTTTGTTTGTTTTTGTGCTGTGTGCAACCATGAAGGAGCTCCCAACTGATAAAATCAATCTAGTTTCATGTGTTTTTATGTTGATGCTACAATATGTCATAGTCCCCAGTCTTGTGGAAATGCACGAATAAACGTGTGCCTCTTTTTATGTAGTGAATGAGCGACCTCCCCATTTTCGATAACGGAGGTACGACTGTCCTTATTTTGCACGTTTGGCCGTGCCTGTGCCTCTCATGTCACAACGGTCTTCCCTTTGACAATGAACGCGACAGCCGAAACTGTGCGACTTGAAACTGTAAAACCGTGCATCTGTAGTGGTCTGACGCTACTGTCTCTCTTCGACGACCTCTGTGTGAACTAGATGAACGACCGAGGTCATTCGGTGGAAGTAGAAATGTTTTCGCTCACTCGAATGCATGGCTTCTGGGTATCTTCTTGCTGCAGAAACAACACATTCAGAGCGGTGTGACTGATTTACTGTTGTGTTAAACGTGAAGTTTTGCTCTTTTGTACAAGCGTGGGGACTATAAAATGTTTTGGCAGAAAGATAAAAAAGACATAAAGTATATTGATTTTTGCAATAGAGAGAAGCACATTGTATGTATAACGGTGCCTTTGTTGCATGTACATCAGTGCCTCTCGTATCTACCTGTTATGCACACATTTCATGTAGTGTAACGCCCCGGATACACCTGCCAGTGATCGTTACTCATGGCGGGATCTGGACCGGCCACATAGATCAATACTAGTCTTTTCTGCGCACTTTTTCCTCACTCGTGCGCACCCGGGAGCAACTTCCCAGTCGGCCACCCATCCTAAAATTACTTCAAGGTGAGCATGCTTAACTTGGAAGTTCTATACGAATGGGCTCCCGGAAAAGAAGGAATTACTTATTGATACGAGTAGTCTATCATCCCTAATAATCCAGGCTATCGCATACATCCCCACTCAGAGGAACCGACGCCCTCATCGGGCCACATGAACGTTCCCTCTTGGTACATACGTCTGTGCATCCAGTCTGGCACAAGCTCCGTGCCATGTGCCACGACGGGTCACAAACATCCTGCACAACATGATCGCGCACCTATCAGCAAACATCCGTGTAACCGCGAGGGTCAGCTCTAATACCAACTTGTAATGACCCGGACACACCCGCCGGTTTTCGTTACTCCTAGTGGGATCTAGACTGGCCCCACAGATCAATACTAGTCTTTTCTGCGCACTTTGTCCTCACTCATGCGCACCCGGGAGGAACTTCCCGGTCGGTCACCTATCCTGAAATTACTCCAAGCTGAGCACGCTTAACTTCGGAGTTCTATCCGTATGGGCTCCCGGAAAAGAAGGAATTCCTTGT
Organism: Secale cereale; assembly: GCA_902687465.1. Classification (NCBI taxonomy): domain Eukaryota; kingdom Viridiplantae; phylum Streptophyta; class Magnoliopsida; order Poales; family Poaceae; genus Secale; species Secale cereale. The sequence goes on from LR738710.1 coordinate 357,213,921, forward strand.
TCATATGATTAGTCTATCATCCCTAATAATCCATGCTATCACATGTAGACCCATGCCTGTGTTGGAGGTAGAACAATGCTTCTCATATCTACCTGCCATACACACAGTGGCATCCGCAGTTGTGTTCCTGCATTGTGTCTCTTCCTCAATTAAGCTCTTGTGTTTTTGGATGAGCGCAGTGAAGACCTAACCTAATTCTCTATCTGGATCCACCATACACAGCCCTGCAAGGAAGCAACGGGATCCGAACAATGGAGGCGGCGATCAAGTCTGGTGTTCCTAGTACCAGGAGATCAAGACTCCTATGAACCGGCAACATCTTCCTATAGGGGTGTGTGGTGGTGGTTGAAGTGGAGAGAATCGGTGAGGGTCCACCCCTCGACCTGAGGAAGACGATGAAGAATCTCCTCTGCGCCGCATCAGTGATCTCCCGGATGCTATCCTCTGCGAGATTAGTTGGCGGAGAATAAAATGTTTTTTTTGCTTACTGCACATGGCTGGAGACTATAAAATGTGGTTGCATGAAGATAAAAGGAGACTACATAGTTTGGTTTTAGCAGTTGCGAGCTTCTTCGTGGGTATATAGTACAATAACAATGCTTTTTAAAAAGGTTATATATTGAGCAAAAGGTAGAGGCATTGTTTCAGAACAATAACAATGTTGTTAAGAAAGTTACAGAGCAAAAAGGTACATGCATTGTTTCACCACCCCTACTAAAACCCATAGATGAAAGTGGCTGCAACATCCAGCTCGAATGCTGTTTTCAACACTTACAAGTGAATGGACGCGTTAAATCCAGGTGCTTAACGCGCGTGTGTATTAAATCCAAGTGATTGTGGTCGCAACTTGACGACAATCTAAGGCAAGCATATTTAGAAGCCTTTTTGTCCCACTGAAGCACCTCATGTTGTTGTTTGTAAAATCTTTCCGTGAAGTCTTCGTGAAAAAGAAACTTAAGCTTGATAGTCTCTAGACGTCTTTTGTCGAGAATAAAGAATGTCGCAAATTCAATGCTTTTCTTGCATTGTACATAGCCTTCCAGCAACACTACTTCAAACAAACGTCGTGATGGTGCTTACAAGAACACTCATTCATAAGACATTCTTCATTAGAGACTACTCCCTAAATAAACACGAAGATTTAAAATGCTTAAGGTCTATAATGAGAGATTCTGTTAAAAGAGCAAGTGAATGATTAATTCTAGTTACCTCTGTTTTGATAAAAGTTTTTTTCATTTTGTCTAGACACTGATGTGACGAATACTAGTACATGACTATATACATTTTTGTCCGTTACATACAAATGTAAGACACGCCTTTTTAGATGGATGGAGTAGTACACCATGCATGATATGTTTTTACAATGTGTGTGAGAATCATCACCTCGATATACAAGTTTACCAAGCTCCAGAAGCATTGCACCAAGGCAACTACTGCGTCCAGATTATAATTCATACTCATAAGCATCTTCTTGACAGATTGAACCACTGTGGATGTGCTGACTGTCGGCAAGCACTTCATGTAGAATAAAACATAATATTAATAGAATAAAGGTGGATCACATGGAACTTGTTTTTTCGAACGAATGAAGCTAAAAATATTGTGCCAATTCAGTACCTGAATAACTATACAGTGAGGTGCGATGTGATATGTCCATTTTGCATCATGCTTTTATATTGATGTTTATTGCATTATGGGCTGTTATTACACTTATGCCACAATACTTATGCCTTTTCTCTCTTATTTTACAAGGTTTACATGAAGAGGGAGAATGCCAACAGCTGGAATTCTGGGCTGGAAAAGGAGCAAATATTGGAGACCTATTCTGCACAACTCAAAAAGCCTTGAAACTCCACGAAAGTCAGTTTTTGGAATATAGAAAACATATCGGGCGAAGAAAGCACCAGAGGGGGGCCACCCACCATCCACGAGGGTGGGGGCGCGCCCTACCCCCTGGGCACGCCCCCTGCCTCGTGGGCCACCTGGCAGCCCCCCGATGCCCATCTTCTAGTATAAGGTGTCTTCTGCCCTGAAAAAATCAGAAGGAAGCTTTCGAGATGAAGCGTCGCCGTCTCGAGGCGGAACCTTGGCGGAACCAATCTAGGGCTCCGACGGAGCTATTCTGCCAGGGAAACATCCCTCCGGGAGGGGGAAATCGTCACCATCGTCATCACCATCGATCCTCTCATCGGGAGGGGGTCAATCTCCATCAACATCTTCACCAGCACCATCTCCTCTCAAACCCTAGTTCCTCTCTTGTATCCAATCTTTGTATCAAAACCCGAGATTGGTACCTGTGAGTTGCTAGTAGTGTTGATTACTCCTTGTAGTTGATGCTAGTTGGTTTATCCGGTGGAAGATCATATGTTCAGATCCTTTATGCATATTAATACCCCTCTGATTATGAACATGAATATGAGTTGTGAGTAGTTACGTTTGTTCCCGAGGACATGGGAGAAGTCTTGCTATAAGTAGTCATGTGAATTTGGTATTCGTTCGATATTTTGATGAGATGTATGTTGTCTTTCCTCTAGTGGTGTTATGTGAACGTCGACTACATGACACTTCACCATTGTTTGGGCCTAGAGGAAGGCATTGGGAAGTAATAAGTAGATGATGAGTTGCTAGAGTGACAAAAGCTTAAACCCTAGTTTATGCATTGCTTCGTAAGGGGCTGATTTGGATCCATATGTTTCATGCTATGGTTAGGTTTACCTTAATACTTCTTTTGTAGTTGCGGATGCTTGAAATAGAGGTCAATCATAAGTGGGATGCTTGTCCATGTAAGGGCAGCAACCAAGCACCTCTCCACCCACATACCAAATTATGAAAGTAACGAATGGGAATCATATGAGCGTGATGAAAACTAGCTTGACGATAATTCCCATGTGTCCTCGAGAGGGCTTTCCTTCATATAAGAGTTTGTCCAGGCTTGTCCTTTGCTACAAAAAGGATTGGTCCATATTGCTGCACCTTATTTACTTTTACCACTTGTTACTCGTTACAAATTACCTTATCACAAAACTATCTGTTACCGATAATTTCAGTGCTTGTAGAGAATACCTTACTGAAAACTGCCTATCATTTCCTTCTGCTCCTCGTTGGGTTCGACACTCTTACTTATCGAGCGGACTACGATAGATCCCCTACACTTGTGGGTCATCAAGACTCTTTTCTGGCGCCGTTGCCGGGGAGTGAAGCGCCTTTGGTAAGGAAAAATTTATATAGTGTGCTGAAATTTACTATCACTTGTTACTATGGAACATAATCCTTTGAGTGGCTTGTTCGGGGCATCTTCACCCCGACCAGTAGAGCAAAGATTTGCTCCTCGACCTACTGAACCTACTGAAAATGTTTACTTTGAAATTCCTTCAGGTATGATAGAGAAACTGCTAGCTAATCCCTTTACAGGAGATGGAACATTGCATCCCGACTTGCACCTAATCTATGTGGATGAATTTTGTGGATTATTTAAGCTTGCAGGTATGCCCGAGGATGTTATCAAGAAGAAGGTCTTCCCTTTATCTTTGAAGGGAAAGGCATTGACATGGTTTAGGCTATGCAATGATATTGGATCCTGGAACTACAACCGATTGAAATTGGAATTTCATCGGAAGTTCTATCCTATGCATCAGTTTCATCGTGATCGTAATTATATATATAATTTTTGGCCTCACGAAGGAGAAAGTATCACTCAAGCTTGGGGGAGGCTTAAGTCAAAGTTATATTCATGCCCCAATCATGAGCTTTCAAGAAGAAATTATTATTCAAAAAATTTATGCTCGGCTTTCTCTCGATAATCGCTCCATGCTCGATACTTCTTGCACTGGTTATTTTATGATGAAGACTATTGAATTGAAATGGGATTTACTGGAAAGAATTAAACGCAACTCTGAAGATTGGGATCTCGAAGAAGGTAAGGAGTCAGGTATAACACCTAAGTTTGATTGTGTTAAATCTTTTATGGATACCAATGTTTTCCGCGACTTTAGCACTAAATATGGACTTGACTTTGAGATAGTAGCTTCTTTCTGTGAATCATTTGCTACTCATGTTGATCTCCCTAAGGAGAAGTGGTTTAAATATCATCCTCCCATTGAAGTAAAAGTAGCTGAACCTGTTAGAGTTGAAGAAAACACTATCACTTATAATGTTGATCCTGTTGTTCCTACTGCTTATATTGAGAAACCACCCTTCCCTGCTAGAATAAAGGATCATGCTAAAGCTTCACTGTGGTTCGTAAGAGTAATACTAGAACACCTACAACCTCTGAGCAAATTAAAGTTGAACCTAGTGTTGCTATGGTTAAGGATCTCTTGGTCGATGATATTGATGGGCATGTTATTTACTTCTGTGATGAAGCTGCTAGAATTGCCAGATCCGATAATAAAAATAAACATAGACCTATTGTAGGCATGCCTGTTATTTCTATTAAAATAGGAGATCATTACTATCATGGCTTATGTGACATGGGTGCTAGTGCTAGTGAAATACCTCATTCCTTATACGAAGAAATTATGCACGATATTGCACCTGCTGAGCTAGAAGGTATTGATGTTACAATTAAGCTTGCCAATAGAGACACTGTTTCACCAGTTGGGATTGTCAGAGATGTTGAAGTCTATTGTGGGAAAGTTAAATACACTACTGATTTTCTTGTTCTTGGTTCCCCACAAGATGATTTTTGCCCCATTATATTTGGTAGACCCTTTTTGAATACTCTTAATGCTAAGATATATTGCAAAAAGGATGTTGTTACTATTAGTTTAGGGGATATGTCTCATGATTTTAACTTTGCTAAATTTCATAGACAACCCCATGTTAAGGAATTGCCTAGTAAGGACGAAATTACTGGTCTTGCTTCTATTGCCATGCCTCCTAATGACCCTTTAGAACAATATCTACTAGACCATGAAAATGATATGTATATGAATGAGAGAATGGAAATAGATGAAATATTCTTTAAACATGGACCTTTATTGAAAGACAACTTGCCTGTTGAAATTCTAGGGGATCCTCCTCCACCCAAGGGTGATCCCGTGTTTGAAATCAAACCATTACCTGATACTCTTAAGTATGCTTATCTTGATGAAAAGAAGATATACCCTGTTATTATTAGTGCTAACCATTCAGAGCAGGAAGAAGAGAAATTATTGAAAACTCTGAAGAAGCACCGTGCTGCCATTGGATATACACTTGATGATCTTAAGGGCATTAGTCCCACTGTGTGCCAGCATAAAATAAAATTGGAGAAAGACGCTAAACCGGTTGTTGATCACCAACGACGGTAAAATCCTAGGATGAAAGAAGTGGTAAGGAAAGAAATTTTAAAGCTTCTAGAGGCAGGTATAATTTATCCAGTTGCTGATAGTCAATGGGTAAGTCCTGTTCATTGTGTCCCTAAGAAGGGAGGTATTATCGTTGTTCCTAATGATAAATATGAATTGATCCCACAGAGAATTGTTATAGGCTATAGAATGGTAATTGATTTCCGCAAATTAAATAAAGCTACTAAGAAGGATCATTAGCCTCTACCTTTTATTGATCAAATGCTAGAAAGATTATCCAAACATACTCATTTTTGCTATCTAGATGGCTATTCTAGTTTCTCTCAAATACCTGTGTCAAAAGAGGATCAAGAAAGGACCACTTTTACTTGCCCTTTTGGTACCTTTGCTTATAGACGTATGCCTTTTGGTTTATGTAATGCACCTGCTACCTTTCAAAGATGCATGATGGCTATATTCTCTGATTTTTGTGAAAAGATTGTTGAGGTTTTCATGGATGATTTTTACGTTTATGGAACTTCTATTGATGATTGCTTAAGCAACCTTGATCAAGTTTTGCAGAGATGTGAAGAAACTAATCTTGTCTTGAATTGGGAGAAGTACCACTTTATGGTTAATGAAGGTATTGTCTTGGGGCATAAAATTTCTGAAAGAGGTATTGAAGTTGATAAAGCTAAAGTAGATGCTATTGAAAAGATGCTGTGCCCCAAGGACATCTAAGGTATAAGAAGTTTCCTTGGTCATGCCGGGTTTTATAGGAGGTTCATTAAGGACTTCTCAAAAATCTCTAGGCCTCTGACTAACCTCTTACAAAAATATGTTCCTTTTGTTTTTGATGATGATTGTGTAGAAGCATTTGAAATACTTAAGAAAGCATTGATTTCTGCACCTATTGTTCAGCCTCCTAACTGGAATTTACCCTTTGAAATTATGTGCGATGCTAGTGATTATGCTATAGGCGCTGTTCTAGGAAAAAGAGTTGATAAGAAATTAAATGTTATCCAATATGCTAGTAAAACTCTAGACAGTGCCCAGAGAAATTATGATACTGCTGAAAAATAATTTTTAGTAGTTGTATTTGCTTGTGATAAATTCAGGCCTTATATTGTTGATTCTAAAGTAATTGTTCACACTGAGCATGCTGCTATTAAATATCTTATGGAAAAGAAAGATGCTAAACCAAGACTTATTAAATGGGTTTTCTTGCTACAAGAATTTTATTTGCATATTACTGATAGAAAGGGAGCTGAGAATCCGTTGCAGACAACTTGTCTAGGTTAGAGAATGTTCTTGATGACCCACTACCCATTGATGATAGCTTTCTTGATGAACAATTAGCTGTCATAAATGCTTCTCGAACTGCTCCATGGTATGCTGATTATGCTGATTACATTGTTGCTAAACTTATACCACCTAGTTTCACATACCAGCAAAAGAAAAGTTTTTCTATGATTTAAGACATTACTTCTGGGATGACCCACACCTTTACAAAGGAGTAGATGGTATTATTAGACGTTGTGTACCTGAGCATGAGCAGGAACAAATCCTACGCAAGTGTCACTCCGAGGCTTATGGAGGACACCATGCTGGAGATAGAACTGCACATAAGGTACTGCGATCTGGTTTTTATTGGCCTATTTTCTTGAAAGATGCCCGTAAGTTTGTCTTGTCTTGTGATGAGTGTCAAATAATTGGTAATATTAGTAGATGTCAAGAAATGCCTATGAACTATTCACTTGTTATTGAACCATTTGATGTCTAGGGCTTCGATTAGATGGGACCGTTTCCTTCCTCTAATGGGTATACACATATTTTAGTTGTTGTTGATTACGTTACTAAGTGGGTAGAAGCTATTCCAACTAGTAGTGCTGATCACAACACCTCTATTAAGGTGCTTAGAGAAATTATTTTTCCGAGGTTTGGAGTCCCTAGATACTTAATGACTGATGGTGGTTCACATTTTATTCATAGTGCTTTCCGCAAAATGCTTGCTAAGTATGATGTTAATCATAGAGTTGCATCCCCATACCACCCATAGTCTAGCGGTCAAGTAGAACTGAGTAACAGAGAGCTAAAATTAATTTTGCAAAAGACTGTTAACATATCTAGAAAGAATTGGTCCAAGAAACTTGATGATGCACTATGGGCTTATAGAACCGCATATAAAAATCCTATGGTCATGTCTTCGTATAAAATGGTTTATGGAAAAGCATGTCACTTACCTCTCGAACTAGAACATAAGGCATATTGGGCCATTAAAGAGCTCAATTATGATTTCAAACTTGCCAGTGAGAAGAGGTTATTTGACATTAGCTCGCTTGATGAATGGAGAACCCAGGCCTATGAAAATGCCAAACTGTTTAAAAAAAAGTTAAAAGATGGCATGACAAAAGGATACAAAAGCGTGAGTTTAACGTAGGTGATTATGTTTTGCTATACAACTCTCGTTTAAGATTTTTTGCAGGAAAACTTCTCTCTAAATGGGAAGGTCCTTACGTTATCGAGGAGGTCTATCATTCCGGTGCCATAAAATTCCACAACTTCGAAGGCCCAAATCCAAAGGTGGTAAACGGCCAAAGAATCAAACATTATATCTCAGGTAATCCTATAAATGTTGAAATGAATGTCATTGAAGTCGTAACCCCTGAGGAATACATAAGGGACATTTTCCAGAACAATTTAGACTCCGAAAAGGAAGAGGTATGTGGTACGATAAGTAAACTGACTCCAAAACAGTTCTAATGGCAATTTTTCTCCGTTTTGGGATATTTAAGAAAATAGGAAAATAAGAAGTAGTTCGAACGGGACACGATGCATCCACGAGGGTGGAGGGCGCGCCCTACCCCCCTGGGTGCACCCCCTACCTCGTGGGCACCTCGTGTGCCCTCCGGACTTCATTTTCTTGCACGATACTTCTTTTTGTCGGTAAAAAATCATTATATAATCTCCCGAAGGTTTTGACCACCGTATCACGCCAAAATCCTTTGCTTTTGTTTTGAGTTGTGTTTCTGACAGATCTAGGTCACCATGACGTCTTCAAGCGCCCCAAGGACAAGTTTTTCGAGAAGGTCATCAACCCCTACCTCGCGGAGGTGCTGCAACACCCTCAAACCATTGATGTGCGTGAGGGGGTGCTGCACATCCGCGATGTTGAGGGACCAAGGAGGACCATAAGCGTGGAGAAAAGACTTGAAGCAATGGAGCAACAAGTTTCAAGTGCCAGGGGATGGTGGAACGAGGACTCAACGCCAACCACATGATGATCGCGGACTTCACCAACAACCACAAGCTGGATGCCAAGAACATTGGGGAGGCCATCTTCAAGCTTCACAAGAAAATCGAGCACCTCCAAGCCCAGATCTATGACTTGCAAAACCAAAACTGTGAGTATGAATATAGATTCAAGAGGATTAGTTTGACTGCGGATTTGAGGATCCCGGAGACTCGATCATCTTTTTACGAGGGTGAGCCTATGCCTTGGAAGATGGACGACAAGCCTACATCACCAACAACTCCATCATCACCACCTCCGAAGAAAGAGACATAAACACATGGGTATGAGCACTCCCCTTGGAAACTACCAAGCTCGGGGGAGGTGCCCCAGTATTGTATCGCCATCACACTCCTATCTTTACCGTTTTTCTTAGTTCGATCCTTTTGGTAATATCTTGATCTAGTAGAATAAAGTTTAGTGTGATATAGTATGAGCTTCGCTTTATGATCTTTATCTATGTATCCGAGTCCGTGAACTATATATAATAAAGATTAGTTTTGAGTCAAGGGCTTGATTATATCACTATGATCTTGAGGGAATAAAAGAAAGAATAAAAAAGAATGCAAGAGATCATATTGATCTTATGGGGAGTAATGACTTCACATATAAAGAGTATGATGAATAAAATTTGTTGAGAATTGACAAACATAGTTTTGGTCATCGTTGCAATTAATAGGAAGTAATAAAGAAAGTGAGGTTTTCACATATGAATATAATATCTTGGACATCTTTTATGATTGTGAGCACTCATTAATATATGACATGCTAAAAAGTTTATGTTGGACAAGGAAGACAACGTAATGGGTTATGTTTTCTTATATTCGAAATAAAGTATATTGTCATGGATCATCCAACATGTAGAGCTTGCCTTCCATCCTCATGCTATCCAAACTCCTTGCACCAAGTAGATATACTACTTGTGCTTCCAAATATCCTTAAACCCAGTTTTTCCTGAGAGTCCACCATATCTACCTATGGATTGAGTAAGATCCTTCAAGTAAGTTGTCATTGTTGAAACTCTCTAAATATGTATGATCTATTAGTGTGGAGAAAATAAACTTTATACGATCTTGTGATATGGAAGCAATAAAAGGGACATACTGCATAATAAAGGTCCATATCACAAGTGGCAATATAAAGTGACGTTCTTTTGCGCTAAGATTTTGTACATCCAACCATAAAAGCACATGACAACCTCTGCTTCCCTGCTGCGAATGGCCTATCTATTGTTCTTACCTTATATAAGAGTCATGGTGATATTCACCTTTCCTTTTTACAATTTATCCTTTGGCAAGCACAATGTGTAGGGAAGATCCTGACATATATACCCAATTGGATGTAAGTTATCATAAACTATTATTGTTGACATTACCCTTGAGGTAAAAGGTTGGGAGGCAACACTATAAGCCCCTATCTTTCTCTGTGTCCGATTAAAACTCCATACCCATAAGTATTGCGTGAGTGTGAGCAATTGTGAAAGGCTAAATGATAGTTGAGTATATGGACTTGCTGAAAAGCTCTTATATTGACTCTTTCCGATGTTATGATAAATTGCAATTGCTTCATTGACCGACATCATTGTTTGTTAGTTTTCAATGAAGTTACTGATTCATACTTGACATTGTGAACAGATTGTTACATTAGCATAAGAAATCATTCGACAATATATTTATGTTGCTATTATAAGAATGATCATGATGCCTTCATGTTCGCATTTTAGTTTATCGACACCTCTATCACTAGACATGTGGACATATTTTTCGATATCGACTTCCGCTTAATGACAAGCAAGGTCTAAGCTTGGGGGAGTTGATACGTCCATTTTGCATCATGCTTTTATATTGATGTTTATTGCATTATGGGCTGTTATTACACATTATGCCACAATACTTATGCCTTTTCTCTCTTATTTTACAAGGTTTACATGAAGAGGGAGAATGCCCGCAGCTGGAATTCTGTGCTGGAAAAGGAGCAAATATTGGAGACCTATTCTACACAACTCAAAAAGCCCTGAAACTCCACGAAAGTCAGTTTTGGAATATATAAAAAATATCGAGCGAAGAAAGCACCGGAGGGGGGCCACACACCATCCACGAGGGTGGGGGCGCGCCCTACCCCCTAGGTGCGCCCCCTGCCTCGTGGGCCACCTGGCAGCCCCCCGATGCCCATCTTCTGGTATAAGGTGTCTTCTGCCCTGGAAGAAATCAGAAGGAAGCTTTCGGGATGAAGCGCCGTTGTCTCGAGGCGGAACCTTGGCAGAACCAATCTAGGGCTCCGGTGGAGTTGTTCTGTCGGGGAAACATTCCTCCGGGAGGGGGAAGTCGTCACCATCATCATCACCATCGATCCTCTCATCGGGAGGGGGTCAATCTCCATCAACATCTTCACCAGCACCATCTCCACTCAAACCCTAGTTCATCTCTTGTATCCAATCTTTGTATCAAAACCTCAGATTGGTACGTGTGGGGTGCTAGTAGTGTTGATTACTCCTTGTAGTTGATGCTAGTTGGTTTATCCGGTGGAAGATCATATGTTTAGATCCTATACGCATATTAATACCCCTCTAATTATGAACATGAATATGATTTGTGAGTAGTTACGTTTGTTCCTGAGGTCATGAGCCTGATTGTGGAGACAATTCAGAGGATAGCAGCAGACCAGAAGAGGTCTTGTGGATATGCCCCTCACATTCATATGCTTATCAACTCCAAGTTGGAGAAAGGGACATATCTGCTTGACAAGAGGCATCTACCTCTTAGGCCAGATTTTGAGGACAATGAAGTTGTCATGGTTGCATCCCATCCTACTTCCGTTGAAGGCCAAGACAAGATTGCACAAGCAAAGGCAGCAAAGCTAGCAAGTGATTCTAGAGCTCCCAAGACCAAGCAAGATCAGCTCAGTTATCTGCTTGAGGCCGCTCTGAGGATTGAGAAGAGTTTGGCCAACTTGACTCAGAATCAATCAAGCCTTGAGAGGATCATTGAGACTAAGTTCTACGATCTAGATGTGAAGGTCATAGAGATCCAGACAGCTGTGGAGAAGCTCAAGGAAGATGCTGAGGACAGAGATATAGCCACTGCTTTTCAGAGAATCCCAAGAGGACCAAGAACTTGAGCTGTGCCAGTTGTTGAGCCCAGGTCAACACTTTCAGCTCCTGCAGCCACTGCCATAGTTGTCCCTTGCTAGGTGGTTTCTCACCCCTCGTTGGTTACCCCAAGTGGAAGGTTTGAGATGCAGTGTAGCAGAAGTTTTCCCTTGGTAATACCAAGGATCGATTTCCAAGAGACTCCCAGTTTCAACAAGAAGGTGTCAACTGCTAACGGCGCCGGATATTAGCAATCAACGTGGACCTGCACACAGATACAAATAACTTTGCTCCCAACGAGTACAGAGAGGTTGTCAATCCCTCTGGCCTTGTAGTTTACAAAGGATCAAACGCAAGTGATAATAGTGATAGGTATAATTGCAATAGTAAGTAAATAGCGGAAAAGTAAATAGCGGATGTGATAAATGATGGTAATATGGACCGGAGTCTCATGATGTTCACTAGTGATGTCTCTCTCCCAAAAGACGATAAAACAGCTATGTGAGGTAAACGAATTACAGCTGGGCAATTGACAGGACCATGTGCGCAAACCAATGCTGACTACATTGCAAGAAAGGTTGAGGTTCAAAGCATGGGCGGTACGCCAAAGTAAGTAGACCGAAATCCATCAATATCTACTACTAATCATCCACCTTGAGATATCTATCCAGAACATCTCGCTGGTATTAAGTTGCGAGCCCCACCCATAGTGTAAACTCAAAGCAACAGACAACTGCATTAAAAGAACTTTGCGTAAAGTAAACAATCCTTGCACCCGCGGGCACAAGCACCGTTGTTTTCCCCCTCGTGGCAACATCACATCCCCTAGACTCATGTTTCTGTCACTCAAGCTAGTCATCGAGCGGCATGAACGCACAATCAAGCATAACGTTCCCTCTTGGAGTCACTACCTACTACTTGGCCAAAGCAATAAATAACAACGGAGAACATGCAAGAATTACTTACGAACATAAACATAAAAGAGGTGAATCAAATATATTACTCAAACACAATCTGAACATAATCTCATAATCCATCGGATCCCAGCAAACTCATCATAGCAACAGCATAAGGATTACATATGTGCCTCGATCATGTAGGGCAGCTCACGAGGACTAATTAGTGAAGCACAAGAACGGGAGGAGAACATCACATAGCTACTGGTCATGGACCCATGGTCCAAGGGAGACTACTCACAACTCATTCGGGAGGCATCCATGGTGGTGGAGAAGCTCCCGGTGGTGATCCTCCCCTCCGGCAGGGTGCCGGGAAGGGTTCTCCTGGTGCTCCCGATCTTGGAAGCGGCGGCGGCGGCGGAACAGAGATGAGATCGCGAAAAAGAGTTCCTGTTTCGAGGGTTTCGGGAGACGCTTTAAATATATGCCAAAGGGGGGCATCGGAGGAGCCTCGGGGGGCCCAGGCGCCCCCCCGGCGCGGCCCAGGGGGG
>LR738710.1:357227130-357251278 GCA_902687465.1 Secale cereale
GCCGGGGGGGGGGGGGGGGGGCGCCGCCAGGGCGCCTGGAGCCCTGGTGGCCCCCCGGCTGTCCTTCGGGCGCACGGTAGTTTCTGGAGCGCTGATTTTTTATATAATTTTTCTGGATTTTTCCTGGCAGTTCTCGTAATGTGAAAACCTGAAATACAAAAACAGCCGAAAACAGAAACTGGCACTGGGGTGCACTGAGTTAATAGGTTAGTCCAAATATGATCAAAAGTGTATGGAAGTGTATAAATATCATAGCAATATCACCCAAAAGAGGCATGGAGCAAGCAGAAATTATAGATACGTTTTGGACGTATCAACATCCCCAAGCTTAATTCCTGCTCGTCCTCGAGTAGGTAAATGATAACAAGAATAATTTCTGTGGTGACATGCTATTAACCATATAGGACTTTCTCATAGTCATATGACAAAAGCTTACTGAGACAATGAATCTGTAGTAATTAAGTTGCCTCATGAGAAAATCACAAAGAACTGAAAGTTTTACAATATGATACTGAAACATCAAATAGATTTGCAATGAATATGATGTGCAAATATGATAAAGTGATATCTAGCTTGCCCCCTTCAGTGAAGCAAAACATAAATGCAGGGGCACCTCCAAGGTTTAAGTGATGACTAGATACAATGATTTCAGAATAAACGATATCACAATCATGAAAAAGACAATGCTACTTTGGGACAATGCACATTACACTCAGAATGACAATCATGCTCTCAGTAGTTGGTGCTTTGAAGAAAGAAGGTGGAGACTCAACATAAAAGTAAAAGAATGGCCCTTCGCAGAGGGAAGCAGGGATTACTCATGTGCTAGAGCTTTTTATTTTGAAAACATAGAAACAATTTTGTCAACGGTAGTAGTACTTCATATGTGTTATGCATAAGACATCCTATAAGTTGCAAGCCTCATGCATCGAATACCAATAGTGCTTGCACCTTGTCCTAATTATCTCGGATTTCCATGGATTGTCATTGCATTACATATGTTTCAACCAAGTGTCACAAAGGGGTACCTCTATGTCACCTGTACAAAGGTCCAAGGAGATAGATCGCATTTGATTTCTCGTTTTTGATATATCTCAACTTGAGGACATCCATACCGGGACAACATAGAAAATAGATAATGGACTCCTCTTTAATGCTTAAGCATATTCTCATAAGAGATTGAGGATTAATGTCCAAGCTACAACTTCCACCATGATACATGGCTTTGGTTGGCGGCCCAATGTTCTTCTCTAACAATATGCATACTCAAACCATTCAACCCATGGCAAATCACCCTTACTTTAGACAAGACGAACATGCATAGCAACTCACATGATATTCAACAAAAGTGTAACAGTTGATGGCGTCCCCAGAAACATGGTTACCGCTCAGCAAGAAACTTATAAGAAAATAAGATACATAAGCAACATATTCTTTACCACAATAGTTTTTAAGCTACTTTCCCATGAGCTATGTATTGCAAAAACTGATGGTTTTAAAGGTAGCACATGTAAATTTACTTGGAGTGGCGGTGAAATACCACATATAGGTATGTATGGTGGACAAATATGGCATAACTGGTTTAAAAGGATGTGGATGCACAAGCAGTCAGTCCGCTTAGTACAGGTGGAGGTTAGCAAAAGACTGGGAGCGACCAAATAAGAGAGCAATGACGGTCATAATCATGCAGAGCGACAAAGCAACATTGAATCAGGCATGGAAGTTATATCGCTACTCAGAAATAAAAGATCATCACGGTTTGACAGACTTTCTTTACAGTCTTAAATATGCGTGAGCATATGCCAAGTCAATCAAAATAAATTCTTGAAGGAAGATATTACTAAACCATACCACATCATTGGCAAACAAATCATGTTGGTACTCCAATAACACATTGGGAATCCCCCAGCTATTTGAGACTAACCACAAGAAAACCTGAACTACTAAGCGCCATTATGCACGTAGCATCTTTATCATAGACATATTAACCAATACAATGGAAGCAAACTCTCTTAATAAGATAAGCATGGTAATTAAAGAGAGTTCAAGCAACCAACTAAACACAAGCTCTTTAAAAAGATAAGCATGAATACTAAGAGCAGAGCATGATAGTAGCTAACTAAAGACAAAGAACACACACAACAAAGATAGTCATGAAAATTCTATGTTATGTCCTAGGTAGAAGTGGAGCGTGTTTCTCTCCCACATAAAGAACGCTGAGTTCCGACTCGTTATGAAAAACTAAAAAGGAAACTAAAAGCAAGACGCTCCAAGCATAGCACATAACACATGAAGTGATTAAAATATAGTGGAACGAAAGACGAACTGATAATGTTGATGGAGAAGGAGATGCACGGGGGCATCCCCAAGCTTAGATGCTTGAGTCTCCTTGAATATTTCTTGGGGATGCACGGGGGCATCCCCAAGCTTGAGCGCTTGACACTCCTGAATCTTTTTATCATCTTCCCTCGCACACTTGAAAACTCCCTTCATACATAACTCATCATAATCTGATTAGCGAGGTTAGTACCCATAATAAAATAATTGTACCTTGCTGGAAATAAAGATATTCTTGAAGGTCTACTATTTCTCAAGATTGCCAAAAGGTTTTTGCAAAGAAAAAGCAAGCTCTAGGTTTGCAAAATGAAGGAAAGGCAAAACAGGACAGAATCTGTGAAAAACAGAACAACAGGTAGTAAATGATTTGTTTGGGGCACTTCTGCAACTCAAATCAAAAAACTCAGAACAGACGCACGAAAGAAAAGTATATAGAGCACGCTGTCGAAAAAATTCAGATAAAAAAGATGATCTGGTGATTTTATACGAATTTTTCTATCCAAGGACAGAATCTGTTTCCTGGACAGCACCTCACAACTTTTGAACTATCTAGCAATCAGAGGCTATACTTGGCACAAATATGAAAAGCAAAGATACAATGATGATGCTATAGTAGTAAACAACATCAAGACACAACAAAAGCAAAATAAATTTTTTATTCATTGGGCTGCCTCCCAAAAGCGCTTTCTTTTATGCCTTTAAGCTAGGCATAATGCAACGAGATCAAGTTTTATCAAGAGTAAAAGAATAGCTAGCCCGTACAACGGACTCAAAAGGTAACTTGATCTTCTTTCGAGGGAAGTGTTCCATCCCTTTCTTGAGAGGAAACTGAAATTTTATATTACCCTCTTCCATGTCAATGATAGCACCAACGGTGCGCAAAAAAGGACGTCCCAAAATAACTGTACAAGAAGGATCACATTCAATATCCATAATAGTGAAATCAACGGGAACATAATTGTCATTGACAATGATAATAACATCATCGATCCTCCCCAAAGGTTTCTTTATGGAAGAATCAACGAGACGAACACCAAAAGAACAAGAATCATAAGGTTTCAATTTAAGCATATCATATATTCTTTTGGGCATAACAGAGGTACTAGCTCCAACATCACATAATGCATAGCTAGAGAAGTCATTCAATTTAATTTTTATCATAGGATCCCAACCATCTTCTAGCTTTCTAGGTATGGAGGCTTCTACTCTAAGTTTCTCCTCCCTAGCTTTGATGAGACCATTAGTGATATGCTCTGTGAAGGCAAGGTTAAGCGTGCTAGTGCGGGGATCTCTAGACATCTTGTGAAGGAAATCAATAACTTCGGTAAGAGTGCAACTATCAAAATCAAGGTCACTAGCATCAAGTAAAGTGGTAGTGGTGTCCTTTAGGTTCACTTGTTTGGTAGTTTCTATAGTCATAGCATCACCATTAATAGGTCGATCGGGACCAGGAGTACATTGGGTGCTAAGAGTTTGGATATCCTCAATATCTTGGATAGTAGCAACAGTGTGGTGGGTAGGAAGGTTCTTAATTCTATCTTCTTCCTCCTTTCGGGGTGCAACCACTTCGGGTTTAGCTGCCATTTGGTTTATCAAAGTGGCTTGTGTGTGGGACATGTTGGAAACTTGGGTCTCAGTGGTAGTGAGCCTAGTCTGGAGGTTAGAAATCTCAATATTTATGCTCTCTAATTGTCTACTAATGTTTTGCAAGATAGCAGTATGCTCATTTAATTGCCTCGAGAAGGTTTTGTTTTGTTCATATTGGGTGTGCATGTAATTCTTAGTGGCCTTCTCTATTTCTAGAAGTTTCTCATAGTGAGGCAAGTCTCTATCTTTTTGGGTGTAGTTCTTGGTGATAGGATAAGCATTGTTGTTCCCAAAGGAATTAGAGGGGAACGGTCTAGGATTGCTACCAAAGTTACTCCTATAAGCATGAGCAATCACATAATCCAAAGGATCATAACTAGGATCAATAGAAGATTGCTTGGAAAGTAGGGACATGATTAAGTCAGCTTTTTCATTTAGGGAGGAAATCTCCTCGACAGAGTTTACCTTCCTACCTGTTGGAGCACGTTCGGTGTGGCATTGGGAATAATTGGTCATCATCTCATCGAGAAGTTTTGTGGCAGCACCAAGTGTAGTTGACATAAAGGTTCCTCCCGCGGCCGAATCTAACAAGTTCCGCGAGGTAAAGTTCAAGCCTGCATAAAAAGTTTGGATAACCATCCAAGTAGTCAAACCATGAGTAGGGCAGTTCTTGATAAGAGATTTCATACGTTCCCAAGCTTGGGCAACGTGTTCATTATCCAATTGTTTAAAATTCATTATGTTACTTCTCAGTTGGATAATTTTAGCACGTGTATAGTATTTTCCAATAAAAGCATCTTTGCACTTGTCCCATGAATCTATGCTATTTCTAAGCAAAGACTGAAACCAAATTTTAGCTCCTCCTCTCAAGGAGAAAGGAAAAAGCTTAAGCTTAACAATATTACCATCTATTTCTTGGTACTTTTGCATATCACAAAGTTCAACAAAGTTGTTCAAGTGTAAAGCAGCTTCATCTCCAGCACCGGAGAATTGATCTTTCATAACTAGATTCAGTAAAGCAGGTTTAATTTCATATGAAGGTGCTGAAGTGGCAGGTGTAGTGATAGGTGTGCAGATAAAGTCATCGTTGTTGTGACTAGCGAAGTCACACAACTTGGTGTTCTCGGTGGAACCCATTGTAGCAAGCAAGTAAGATAACTATTTTTGTGATTTTCGATAAAAGATACTAAAGCAAAACTGAAAGGTAAACTAACAAGACTAAAAAGCAAAGGTAAAAGATAGCGTGCAACTCCCCTATCCTGAAGAGTGGAGTCCCCGGCAACAGCGCCAGAAATTGCTTTGCTAGGTGGCTTCTCACCCCTCGTTGGTTACCCCAAGTGGAAGGTTTGAGATGCAGTGTAGCAGAAGTTTTCCCTTGGTAATACCAAGGATCGATTTCCCAGAGACTCCCAGTTTCAACAAGAAGGTGTCAACTGCTAACGGCGCCGGATATTAACAATCAACGCGGACCTGCACACAGATACAAATAACTTTGCTCCCAACGAGTACAGAGAGGTTGTCAATCCCTCCGGCCTTGTAGTTTACAAAGGATCAAACGCAAGTGATAATAGTGATAGGTATAATTGCAATAGTAATTAATAGCGGAAAAGTAAATAGCGGATGTGATCAATGATGGTAATATGGACCGGAGTCTCATGATGTTCACTAGTGATGTCTCTCTCCCAAAAGACGATAAAATAGCTATGTTAGGTAAACGAATTACAGCTGGGCAATTGACAGGACCATGTGCGCAAACCAATGCTGACTACATTGCAAGAAAGGTTGAGGTTCAAAGCATGGGCGGTACGCCAAAGTAAGTAGACCGAAATCCATCAATATCTACTACTAATCATCCACCTTGAGATATCTATCCAGAACATCTCGCTGGTATTAAGTTGCGAGCCCCACCCATAGTGTAAACTCAAAGCAACAGACAACTGCATTAAAAGAACTTTGCGTAAAGTAAACAATCCTTGCACCCGCGGGCACAAGCACCGTTGTTTTCCCCCTTGTGTCAACAGCACATCCCCTAGACTCATGTTTCTGTCACTCAAGCTAGTCATCGAGGGGCATGAACCCACAATCAAGCATAACGTTCCCTCTTGGAGTTACTACCTACTACTTGGCCAAAGCAAAAAATAACAACGGAGAACATGCAAGAATTACTTACGAACATAAACATAAAAGAGGTGAATCAAATATATTACTCAAACACAATCTGAACATAATCTCATAATCCATCGGATCCCAGCAAACTCATCATAGCAACAGCATAAGGATTACATATGTGCCTCGATCATGTAGGGCAGCTCACGAGGACTAATTAGTGAAGCACAAGAACGGGAGGAGAACATCACATAGCTACTGGTCATGGACCCATGGTCCAAGGGAGACTACTCACAACTCATCCGGGAGGCGTCCATGGTGGTGGAGAAGCTCCCGGTGGTGATCCTCCCCTCCGGCAGGGTGCCAGGAAGGGTTCTCCTGGTGCTCCCGATCTTGGAAGCGGCGGCGGCGGAACAGAGATGAGATCGCAAAAAAGAGTTTCTGTTTCGAGGGTTTCGGGAGACGCTTTAAATATATGCCAAAGGGGGGCATCAGAGGAGCCTCGGGGGGCCCAGGCGCCCCCCCCGGCGCGGCCCAAGGGGGGCGCGCTGCCAGGGCGCCTGGAGCCCTGGTGGCCCCCCCGGCTGTCCTTCGGGCGCACGGTAGTTTCTGGAACACTGATTTTTTATATAATTTTTCAGGATTTTTCCTGGCAGTTCTCGTAATGTGAAAACTTGAAATACAAAAACAGCCGAAAACAGAAACTGGCACTGGGGTGCACTGAGTTAATAGGTTAGTCTAAATATGATCAAAAGTGTATGGAAGTGTATAAATATCATAGCAATATCACCCAAAAGAGGCATGGATCAAGCAGAAATTATAGATACGTTTTGGACGTATCATCCCTCCAGTATCAACTCCTCCAGTTCAACATGCTTCATCGGAAGCATTTGAAGATGCTCTTATATCCATGCCATCTATGTACACCAGAGCTACCAGCAAGAAGACTTCTTCAGCAGCTCCCGGAGATCGTGCCTATAGTGTCGTATAGCACTATGCATTTTCAAGATTTTTGTTAACTTATTGCCAAAGGGGGAGAAAGTGTATAGATCATTAGGCTTCGAGAGAGAGTGTCTTGCTTCTTTTTGTTGATTTTTGCTTGCTACTTCGTTTGATTGTTTGGTTATTGCTACAATTTGCTTATGTGTGTGAAATAGTTTTTGTGCTTACTATGCTTAATGTGTGCCTATTTGATTGTGTATGATCATTCATTTGTTATTTTGGTGATGAGTTCTTATTGCTTAAATCTTATCATTTTGAGCGCTCCAGCAAGATGTATGTGACATGGAAGAGTAACCCATGATCCTAATCGATTGTGCATTTGCATTCGAAAGCAAATGTTAAATAATGCACAAATTTAGGGGGAGCTCTTGCTTATCACATACTTGTCAAAGCGACGACATATTTCGTTCTTATTATCATTTGTCGAAGGTTTGATCTATATGTTGTCATCAATTACCAAAAAGGGGGAGATTGAAAGTGTAACTAACCCCCGAACGGTTTTGGTAATTAATAACAACATATAGCTCATTGAACTAATATCCTTTCAAGATAAATATTTCAGGAAGTTCAATGGTTCGCATGGCATCGATTAGAAATTTGGACCCCTCAAAATGCTAAGGACAAAGATTGGCAAAAGCTCAAGACTCTACATTTTCATTTTAGTGATCCAAGATCACATTGAGTCCATAGGAAAAGCCAATACTATTAAAAGGGGATGAGCTGTTGCTTAATAGTATACTTGCTCAAGTGCTTAGTAATATGCTCCAAATCCCTCAACCACTTTCTCATTTCCACATATGTCCCAAACCTGAAAGTTAAACTCGGCCCCACCGATTTGATCTATCCGGCGCCACCTAGTTCACTTAACGTAGCCACTGCCACAAACCCTAATCAGTTCGGTCTCACCGATAGGGATCTCGGTCTCACCGAGATGGGAATGCAAACTCTCTGTTTGCTCTTCGTAACGTTTCGGTCCCACGGAGATGGGCGAATCAGTCCCACTGAGTTGGCATTGCAAACTCTATGTTTTCTCTTCATAACGTTTCGGTCTAACCGAGATGAGTGAATTGGTCCCATCGAGTTTCTTGACCAACACTCTGTTAGCTTATTACCAAAATCGGTCTCACCGAGTTTGTGTAATCGGTCAAACCGAGTTGAGGTTTGGCCCTAACCCTAACACATCGGTCTCACCGAGTTGATACTGTCGTTCCCGCCGAAATGTCTAACGTTCACATTTCGAACTGCTTCGTTCTGGCTGAGTTTGTCTATTCGGCCTGACCAAGTTAGGTCAAATGTGTGTAACGGCTAGATTTTGTGTGGAGGCTATATATACCCCTCCACCCCTTCACCATTAGTGAAAGAGCCATCAGAACGTGCCTACACTTCCTCTATTCATTTTTTGAGAGAGAACCACCTGTTCATGTGTTGAGACCAAGATATTCCAATCCAACCACAAGAATAGTGATCTCTAACCTTCCCCAAGTTGCTTTCCACTCAAATCTTCTTTCCACGATATACAAATCTGTGAGAGAGAGTTGAGTCTTGGGGAGACTATCACTTGAAGCACAAGAGCAAGGAGTTCATCATCAACACACTATTTATTAGCTTTTGGAGAGTGGTGTCAACTAGATTGGTTAGGTGTCACTTGGGAGCGTCCGACAAGATTGTGGAGTTGAACCAAGGAGTTTGTTAGAGCAAGGAGATCACCTACTTCGTGAAGATTTACCGTAGTGAGGTAAGTCCATGGGAGACGATGGTGGGATAGACAAGGTTGCTTCTTCGTGGACCCTTCGTGGGTGGAGCCCTCCTTGGACTCGCGCAGCCGTTACCCTTCGTGGGTTGAAGTCTCCATCAACATGGATGTACGATAGCACCACCTATCGGAACCATGCCAAAAACATCCGTGTCTCCAATTGTGTTGGCACTCTCCAACCCCTCCCTTTACCTTCATATGCAATGCTTTACTTTCCACTGCCACAACTCTAGAATTGCATGTGTAGGAAGATTGCTTGACTTGTGCTAAATTGCTAAAAACTGTCAAAACTTAAAATTTGGAAAATGCTTAGTTTTTATTTGGTCAAGTAGTCTAATCACCCCCCTCTAGACATACTTTCGATCCTACACTCTCATAATAGATTCATAAGGTAATTTAATTTTCTTTCTTGGAAAGTGTTCCATGCCCTTCCTTAAAGAAAATTGAAATCTAATATTTCCTTCTTTCATATCAATAATTACACCAATAGTTCCAAGGAAAGGTCTACCAAGAATAATACACTACAAAAAAAGACACATCCGTGACATTTTGGGCCGGACGGATTTTTATTCTGTCATACTTATGACACTTCTATGACGATAATTGTGACAAAACCCGGTATCATCATAGATGTGGTGGGTCCTACTTCTATGACAAAAAATCATGACAACAAATGGGCTTCTCGTCCTGGGCGGGCCGGAGGCGCAGCTGCATGACATTCTTTGGGCCGTCTATGACAGAAAAACCCGTGGTAGAAGCGAGGGCGAGGAAAATATCGGGGTGTTCCCGGTTACGGTGGGTGGTCGGGCCCGAGCGATGCGCGTTTCTCTCGTACACGCACGCGTGTGGGTGTGAGGCGTTGGCCTCTAACTGAACCCGAGCGAGGCGTTGGGCTCTGACTGAACCCGAGGGATTGCACTGCAAGCTACGCGTTACTGAACCCGAGCGATCGATCGATGGCTGTTAACTGAACCCGATCGAGCGATTCCTTCGCTACTGCTGCTAACTGAAGTCGATCGATGCTGCCTCTAGATGAACAGTGAGCGTTGCTGGGGGGGTTTGGATGAACAATTCCTGGTGGGGGTGGATGAGGACCCCGTGGTGTTGCCTCTGGATGAACAGGACCCCGATCTATCGAGCCGGTTGGGGCTGGATGAACAGGACCCCGTGGAGGGAAGGATGAACAGGACCACCCAGTGGAGGGATGGATGAACAGTAGACGGTGGAGGGCTGGATGAATAGTAGCCCGTGGAGGGGTGGTTGAACAGGAGCCCGAGGAGAGGGCTGGTTGACCAGTAGCCGGTGGAGTAGCGCGCGGTGGAGGCTGGAAGAACAGGAGCCCGTGGATGAACAGTCGCAGGTGGAGGCTGGAAGAGGTCGACGGCGGATGAACAATTGCCCGTGGAGGCTGGAGGGGGTCGACGGTGGAGATGAACAGTATCCCGTGGAGTCCCGTTTTGCGGTACACCACACCCCTCTCGATGAAAAGGACCCCTATTTCGACCGTAGCGCTCCAACACAAGTTTGTTTCCTCTATTTTGTGGTATGCCACACCCCTCCCAATCAACAAGACCCCCGTTTCGATCGTAGGAGGTCCGTTTCCTCTGTTTTACAGGACACAAGTACCCTCTCGATGAAAAGGACCCCGTTTAGACCGTGGCCAGTCGAACACAAGGCCGTTTTCTCCGTTCTGTGGTACGCCAGGCCTCGATCCCATCGGCTGTTCCGTCCAAGCCGGTTGGCTCCCACGCATTCCGTTGCCCCCCGATGAAGACGACGCATTCCGTTGCCTCCCCATGAACATGACGACGACGCAGTTTCTCCATTCTGACCCAGCCATGTACACGAGCCCTGGCCGTACGTATGCACGAGTAGGCGTTCGAGACCCTGCCCGTATGTACGTACGTGGCCGTATTTTCTTTCTTGCACACTGGCCGCTGTATGTACATGTACATGCTACGTGTGCGCCTCTACTACGACACGTGCGCGCCTCTACATCGACTAGTATGTACGTACACATTCGTGACCAGAATGACAACGCTACGTATGCTTCGACCAGGTGGGTCCCGACTGTCAGGCACTTCCTTGATTGCGAAGATGTAGCTGGTGGGTCCCAGCAGTCAGGGGGCGAATTGTTTTTTTGCCCGAACGCACTTCCTTGCGTGTGAGGATGTAGCTGGTGGGTCCCAGCAGTCAGGGGGAAACGTTTTTTCGTGAAATACGGTGGCCCGTCCGGTGGGTCCCCGCTGTCAGGTGAAGGAATAATTATTTTGCGCATAATAAGGAGGCACTTCCTTGCTGCGGCCGTGGACCCAGTTGTCAGCCTCTCCATTTATAGTCCACGTCCGATGCAAGCCGTTCCTTGACCATATTGACCATGTCGTGCCGAGAGCACCAGGGCGGTGGACGACGGCGAGGCCTAGGAAGGGGACGACGCGGAGCCGGGGAATAGGCGGCAGTGGAAGCCCACGCAGAGTGGAATATGAGGGTTCATTGGTTCGGCTGTGGTGTGAGGCTGCCGTCGCCGCAGAATAACAGGGGGTGTGGGTGAATGGAGGGATGGCTTGGCCAGCGGTGGGAGTAGTAGGGGGCGGTGAGGCCTCCGTGGCAGCACAGCCGACCACGGGAGGCAGGAGCACGAGGCACGACCGGCACTGGTTTGCTAGCTGGTTTGGGCGGCTGGAGCAAGAAGACCGGAGGTTGAAGAAGCACTACGGCCGTTGGATGGACATCGCACAGTCACTCGAGCTAGAATCGTGCATATTGACTAAGTTGACAAAGCCCTCCGTCCCCGTCAACTTAGTAGGCCCACAAGTTAGCTTGCCACTATACTGGGTCCCAGCTAACAGGTGGAGTATTCATTTGTGCATAATAAGGAGGCACTTCCTTGCGTGCGAAGATATAGCTGGTGGGTCCGAGCTGTCAGCGGCGGTAATGTTTTTTTTACAAAATACAGAGGCCCTTTCGGTGGGTCCCAAATGTCAGGTCGAGGAATCATTATTTTGCGCGTAATAAGGAGGCATTTCCTTGCGTGCGGCCGTGGACCCAGCTGTCAGCCTCTCCACGTACAGTCCACTTCAGATGCATGTTGATCGTTGACTACGTTGACCAGGCTGCGCTGAGAGCACCAGGGCGGTGGACGACGGCGAGGCCTAGGAAGGGAACGACACGGAGGCAGGGAAGACTCGGCAGTTGTTTCCCACGCGGAGGGGAGTACGACTGTACGAGGGTTTACTGGTTCGTGTGCCGTCGCCGGAGAATAACAGCAGGTGTGGGTGAGTAGAGGGATGGCTAGGCGATACAGTGTATTCAGGATACCAGCGATAACCGGTCTCAGTCATCACACGGACTAGCATGGCCATGTGACCGGGCACATTAATGCACCGAGTCAAACGAACCACTTGGTGAGGAATGCGGCCAGACATCTGAAACACGGAATAATGCAAAGGCATTAGTGTTTCTGGAAGAAATCGGGCAGCATAACAACTGTAAATGCTCAAACAAAGATTTGAGACAT
This sequence comes from Secale cereale, assembly GCA_902687465.1. NCBI lineage: Eukaryota > Viridiplantae > Streptophyta > Magnoliopsida > Poales > Poaceae > Secale > Secale cereale. The sequence continues at coordinate 357,239,433 of LR738710.1, forward strand.
CATACAAATGATAGCATAGCCACTCAACAATTCCATATCAAGGTTCCGGTTTAATAATCATCATACTCAAAAGGATAGAAACTGAACTGAGGCTTGAAACCAACAATCCTAAGAATCTACAGATTAGTAACACGTGAACCTAGTAAGGATAAGAGGCCTAGTCCTAAATCCCCGTAGAAAGAATAGACTGACTCAGATCAGAAGGGCATAAGGTAAAGGAGTAAAAAGAGCCTTACGTTCCCTTCCACAATCAATTCCCCTACATATAACTAAGAATTTTTCTAGACTCAACATCGACCAGTTTGGCTTGAGAAACCTACAGGCAGTCCAGCTCTGATGCCAACGCTGTCAGTACCCCGATCCTAAGCCACACCGATCTAGCTGTAACACGTCATATCACTTTGCGGCCTCACGCACGGTAACCCCACAGGTGCCACCTTACCTGGCCCGGGACCGTTTGCGCATTTTGGCACACGTATATGACAGTGTCGCTAGCATCCATATGACAGAGAACCCGGGCCGACATGGCTAGTTATAAACCAAAAGTGGCACTAAATTACAGAGACAGGCATCCATGACCCAGCAACGAACGTGTCGGTCATCAACGTATGAACCCAAGTCGTAGCAAGCTACATGGACTTAAAGGAACAACGCGTGACATTTCCCCTAAGGGACAGACACAGGAACGAAGAAGGACACATGCCGTCCAGCCTATGTGTTCCGAGCAGTAGCAAGCTACCAAGGCTCATTGGAATCACTAGGAGGCATTTCCCTGTAAGATAGGCCACCAAAGGAAAACAACTAGGTGTCGGATCCCACACACACCAAGCATTTCAATCATACACGCAATATGCTCAATATGTGCAAATACAACATTGCATCACAACAGAACTCTATGACTCAAAGTACTTTATTTAAAAGGCTCCAAGAGCCATACATAACATAGTCATACAGGTAGGGGTCACATGACCCAACACTCAAGTCATACAGTCATACAAGCACAAGCGGAAGCTACATGTATGAGTACAGACAACTTAGAAAATAAAACAGGCTTGGTGTAGCCTGACTATCTACAAGGCCCTTCACAAGCTCCAGATCACCGTCTGGGTGTCAAGCTACTCGTCGACGTCAATGTCTATGTAGAACCCATCAGCAGGGGCAGGGTTCTCCTCTGCAACAGTTATTAAGCAAACATGAGTACAAAGGTACTCAGCAAGTCTTACACAGAACCTATCATACATGCAACATTATCAAAGGGGGTAGTGGAGTTTATAGCAGAATGCCAGCTTTGACCTTGGCTAACCTATACTACAACTCTCAATGGATTGCAAGATGTTATTACGAACACGAGTCCTCTAATCACCACATCAATACACTACCGAGGATCCTCTTCCGTCATCCTACGGAAGGGCCATCCACGGCACTCACGCTTATCTTGAGGCTTTTAGTAGTATCCATCAACTTGTCTATGAACTGTAAGAGTAACCAAGTAGTTCGTACCGCGAACAACGGCTATTCGAATAGTTTGATAACCCTGCAGGGGTGTACTTCTTCACACATGTTTTCACCAGTTAGCGTCTGCACACGACATGTGCTCGGCAGACTTCAAGCGAAAGCCGACGTGGGTGTAGACCACGACCTAACCAACCACTCAAGTCTCTCGTCCAGGTTTATCGCCTATTTGGGTTCCATCCGTGGGGAGATCCGGCCGGGGTGTCGCTCACGGCCCCAAACGATGTGTACAGGGTTCCCGAGTCACCAAAAGGGCAACCGGTACACCGTGCCACGTACCTGTCGCATCACAGCCCACCCCGAGGGTCAGCGCTGTGCACGACCTCCAGTAAACTATAAACACCAGAAACTAGTTGCAACTCCTCGACAGAGTACAAGGGCAGTCAATAAGTCGAGCGAGGTCATATTTCAGGGCCCAATGTGTGGTAGTAACTGTAACTTGAATCACACACACAGATCTCGGGTCCTATGGACGATTCCAATGAAACAACCCACCATGTACTCCTACATGGCCTTTCATCGATACCTTTACCAAGCGTATTCCACACTTCCCTCTCTTTATCGGTAAGATCATTTCACTCTGATCCATCACCCAGATGAACCAGACCAGACACTACTCTAAGCATAGCAGGCAACATAAGTAAATAGCATGGTGGATCACACATCACATGGCTCAATCAACTCCTACACATGCTAGTGGGTTTCAACTATTTACTGTGGCAATGACAGGTCATGCAAGGGAATAGGGTTCAACTACCGCAGCAAGTAGCAATTCACGCGCTGTTGCCTTAATGCAGTAAAAGAGAGCAGGAGCGAGAAGATTGGGTTTGTATCGGAATGATCAATGATTGCTTGCCTGACAAGGTAGTTGTCGGGTACTGCGCTTCAACTGGATACGCAGCAGTATCCTCGGGAGCAGGACCTAACACAGGGAATACCGACGATACAATCATTAACAAACAAATGCAACAATATGATGCATGTTTATGACATGGCAAGATGCATGTGTGCTGGCTAATGCAACTAAAACCAGAAGGGTTTGAACCTATTTGAATCAAGGATTCAAATTGAAGTTCAAACTATTATTTAAATAAGTGCATTATCATGTTTTTGATATATACAGCAAGTTAACTTGTTCAAACATGCATGAAACCAGTGCCATTAGAAAGATTGGATTTTTCTGATCATTTTTCATATATAAATCTTTTCCATCTGAGCTTTGGTTGATTTTATATGATTTTTAGAAGTTTTGGGTATTTTCTGGAATTTCCTGAATTATTTTAAATCTAAAAATCCTAGAAAAACCTTTACTGCGTCAGCATGACATCATGCTGCCGTCAGCCAGTCAACAGGGCCAGTCCAGGTCAAACCTGACCAGTGGGTCCCTCATGTCAGTGTCACAGCTAATTAACTGAGTTAATTAGAGTTTAGTTAAAGCTAATTAGCTGTGAGTGGGGCCAGGGCCCAGGTGTCAGTGACTAAACTAATTAACTAATTAAGATTAAATTAACACCTAAACTAAGTTTGACTTGCGGGCAGGGCCCACCTGTCATTGACCCAGGGGGTCAAACCCGTGGTCAAAACAGGTCCAACTCGCCGGCGTTTAGCCGCCGGCGAGGCCAAACGCGGCGGCGTGCCTCGGAAAACGTCTACGGTGCACGGTTTGAGCTGCGGTTGGGTGCGTTGGAGAGCTCTTGCTCTTCCGCATCGGATGGTGGTGGTTGCCGGACCTGGGGTGGCCGGAGACGACGGCAACGAGCTCGACGGCGGCGACCGGCGTCGGGCGTGTGTGGAGATGCGGCTACAGGGGCCTAGGCGATGCGTGCGTAGCACCGTTCGCATCTACGTGCTGTGGTGAGTGTGATGGACGGGTGCCGGTGACCAAATGGACACCGGAGCATCACCGGCGACGAGCACGGCGGCGGTGCGTGCGGTGGAGCTACGTGCAATGTGTTACAGGGCAAGAGGGAGCCAACGGAGAGGGGGAGGAGGTAGCTAGGCTCACAGCGGTTGCAGCAAGCACCGAAGCGGGCTCGAGGGTGGTCGGAGCTGAGCAGCACGGCGAGGGGGATCTCCGCGGCCGGAGTTGGGGAAGAAGAGGTCGGGGGCGTCTCCAGGGCGGGCGAGCGCTCGGGGCTCGGCCTGTCCGAAGCAGTCGAGGACGGCGGAGACGATGGACAACACGGCGGAGCTCGGGGACGACGGTGGACGTGGTTTCTACGACGGTGCGATCACGGCGGCGTCGGCCATGGCGCGGGGAGAGCGGAGGAGAGGAGCTGGGGAGAAGCGGAGGTGTCTGAGGGGTCGAGGGGGACGTGGACGTTCGATCCATGCCTCCAGAACGGCGAGGGGGCGAAGCAGGGCGGCAGGCAGCTGCGTGGCGCGCCGTGCGGTCGCCGTCGAGCACCTGCCTGCCTGCCTAGCCGAGCCAAGCAGCTCGCTGGAGCGGCAGCTGGGCTGGGCCGGCAGGTGGGCCGGGTGGCGCCAGGTAAGTGTTTTCCTATTTTCTTTTCCTATTTTTCTTTTCTGTTTCATTTCTTTTGCAACTTTGTTCATGTAATAAAAATGCCTAAACATTTTTATAAATCATAACACTTGTCATACCTGCTGTATATAATATGAACAGTAGGAAACATTATAGTTTATGATTATTTGAGCATTTAAAATATTTTAGAGCATTTAAATGCCCAAATTCAAATACCATATGATTTAATCCAAAACCGTAGATTGTCCTAGAAAATTGTGCACCATTTTTGGCAGAGGTTTAAGACCAAGGCAGAAATGATGAACATTTTGAAGGGCATTTTGGGTACATTGGAAAATATTTTAGTAAACCCTAGTTGTTAGGGGAGGGGTGCTGGGGTTTCTGTTAATCCCATTTCAAGTTTCTTTGAAAGTAAACATGATGCACACTCTAGGTAGGTCCTAATGCAAGTGCTAGCTAGGGATGTGACAACTCACCCCCACTTAAAAGAATCGCGTCCCGAGATTCGGGTTCCTCCGGAAAGAGGGTGGGGTACTCAAGTCGAAGACGATCCTCCCTTTCCCAAGTAGCTTAACTCTCGGAATGATGTGACCATTGAACCTTGAGAAACTTGATATTGTGGCGTCGAGTGGTGCGCTCGGTTTGATCAAGAATACGAACGGGTATTCTCGATATGTGAGATTGTCTTGGAGATCAAGCGTTTCGTGGTCCACTCCGCGGATAGGATCCGAGAAGCAACGCCTGAGTTGAGAAACGTGGAAAACATCATGAACTCTGGAGAGGTGCGGAGGTAGTTCCAATTGGTAGGCAACTTCTCCTCGTTTGGCAAGAATGCGAAAAGGACCGATATAACGAGGGGCCAATTTGCCTTTGATACCGAAGCGATGGGTTCCCTTAAGAGGAGTAACCCGAAGGTAAGCCTTATCGCCGACTTCAAAAGTCACAGCCTTATGATGACTATCATATTGGCTCTTTTGGCGAGACTGGGCTGTTTTCAATCTCTCATGAACGATGTGAACTTGTTCTTCTGCTTCCTGAATCATATCCGGGCCAAAGAATTGTCTTTCCCCGGTCTCTGACCAGTTAAGAGGTGTTCGACACCTTCGTCCATATAGAACTTCGAAGGGAGCTTTACCCAAGCTGGCTTGATAACTATTGTTATAAGCGAATTCGGCAAATGGAAGACATTTTTCCCATTCCATACCGAAAGAAACGACAGAGGCTCGAAGCATGTCTTCCAGAATTTGATTGACTCGTTCCACTTGACCACTTGATTGCGGATGGAAGGCAGTACTGAAAGAGAGATGAGTTCCCATAGCATTCTGGAAACTTTCCCAAAATCGTGAAGTGAAAAGACTTCCACGGTCTGAGTTAATCTCCAACGGTACACCATGAAGTGATACTATTCGAGAGATATATAAGTCTGCTAGCTGGCTAGCGGTAATGCTCTCTCGAACAGGCAGGAAATGAGCTACTTTAGAGAGGCGGTCGATAACGACGAAGATAGCATTATTACCTTTCCTGGACCTGGGAAACCCGGTAATGAAGTCCATACCGACTTTATCCCATTTCCATTCAGGAACAATGTGAAGGGTGCCAGCAGGCCGTTGATGCTCTGCTTTGACTCGACGAAAAACGTCGCAGTTAGCAATGAACTGAGCGATTTCTCTCTTCATCCTAGTCCACCAGAATCTTTGACGTAGGTCTTGATACATTTTGGTACTACCGGGATGAATCGTGAGAGGAGATTCATGAGCCTCCTTAAGGATTAATTGCCGTAGATGGTGGTTCTTGGGAACCACTACACGGTTCTCAAAGAAAACAACATCTCGATCATCCATGGAGAAACTTTTAGCGAGTCCGCTAGCGATGTTCTCTTGGAGTCGTGATACACCTTTATCACGCTTCTGGGCAGCTATGATTTGATCCATAAGGGTAGGTTCCGCCACCAAGGTGGAAAGGAATCCTCGAGGAACAATGTGAAGGTTAAGCTTACGAAATTCCTCGTGGAGAAGTGGTTGACTTTGTTGTAACATTAAATTGTTACAATATGACTTACGACTTAGTGCATCAGCCATGACATTGGCCTTTCCAGGAGTGTAAGTGATTCCTAAGTCGTAGTCGGTGAGCAACTCAACCCAACGTCTTTGCCTGAGATTTAGATCCGGTTGGGTGAAGATATACTTCAAACTTGGTGATCAGTGAAGATTTCACAGCGATTACCAAGAAGGTAATGTCGCCATGTTTTGAGTGCATGGACTACAGCTGCAAGCTCTAAATCATGAGTAGGATAGTTATCCTCATGTGGACGCAACTGTCGGGATGCGTATGCAATCACTTGACGATCTTGCATGAGAATGCAACCTAGTCCTTGTCGCGAGGCGTCGCAATAGATTATAAAATCCTTGGAAAAGTCTGGTGGTACCAGTACAGGTGCAGATGTCAGGCGTCTTTTCAGTTCCTGAAAACTGGACTCGCACTGTGGGTTCCACTCAAACTTTTTATCTTTCTTGAGGAGTTCGGTTAGAGGTTTAGCAACCTTGGAGAAGTTCTCGACGAAACGTCGGCAATAGCTCGCTAAGCCAAGAAAACTCCTAACTTGCTTGACCGATTCAGGGGGAGTCCAATCAAGGACGGCTTGAACTCGCTCGGGATTGACAGCAATACCCTTGCCAGAGATCACATGACCTAGATAGGTTACTTCTGGCAACCAAAATTCACATTTAGAGAATTTGGCATAAAGGCGGTGCTCTCGAAGTTTCGTCAATACCAGCCTTAAATGCTCGGCATGATCTTCCTTGTTCTTGGAGAAAATGAGTATATCATCGAGGTATACCACGACGAATTTATCCAAATACTCCATGAATATAGAATTCATTAACCGAGAAAAGGTAGCTGGGGCATTGGTTAATCCGAAGGACATGACGGTGTACTCATATTGGCCATAACGAGTAACGAAAGCCGTTTTAGGAATGTCCCCGTTCTTAATTTTGATTTGATGGTAGCCCAACCTCAAATCCATCTTAGAGAAGACTGAGGATCCAGCGAGCTGATCATACAGGTCGTTGATCCTGGGAAGCGGATACTTATTCTTTATGGTGACCAGATTGACAGGTCGGTAATCTACAACCATCCGCTCCGTTCCATCCTTCTTCTTGACGAAGAGGACGGGGCAAGCCCAAGGGGAAGAACTAGGACGGATGAAACCCTTTTGCAAGGACTCATCGAGTTGTTTCTTTAGCTCAGCTAATTCTAGTGGTGCCATCTTATAAGGTCTCCTAGAGATTGGGACGGTTCCAGGAATAAGATCTATCACGAACTCGACATCTCTGTCAGGTGGAACTCCTGGCAGTTCTTCTGGAAAAACATCCGGAAAGTCACGGACTACCGGGATATCTTCGAGTTCTGGTAGAGGGCTGGCATTAAGAGAGTAGAGCTGACGTTCAGCCATTCGAGTCAAGACATTGGCTATCTTGCCGGATGGATGTGTAAGTTGAACGGTCCTAGTAAAGCAATCAATTTTGGCGTAATGGGTTGTCATCCAATCCATACCCAAGATGATATTTATGTCCGAGGACTTGAGAGCGATTAAAGATGCAAGGAAAACAAGTCTATCGACAAGGATTTCATTTCCATGGCTTACCCTAGAGGTTTGCCACTTTGAACCAGGAGTTTGAATAACCATGGAAGTAGGCATGTCACAAAAAGTCATGTTGTGCAATCGAGCATAGCTCTCAGATATGAACGAATGGGATGCTCCAGTATCGAAAAGAACAGATGCCGGATGGCAGTTTACGAGAAGCGTACCAAGGACGACTTTAGGATCCTCATAAGCTTCTTTGGCAGAAACATAGTTGACATGACCACGTGTAGTGGGGAGTGGCTTGACATAGTTCACCTTGCCGGTTGGCTTACCACGGCCAACGGATTTTCCTGGCTGATTCTGGGGACAATCACGCATGTAGTGTACCGGTTCTCCACACTTGAAACATGTTACAGTGGTGGTGCGTGGAGCAAAGTTGGAGGGTGGACCTCCATAGGTCTTAGCAGGTGCAAACTGTTGAGTTGGGCGAGGCGCCTCATAGGATGGCCTCGGTGTATACTTGGGTGGCAGAGCAGTGTTAGGAACCCATACACGGCGCTTGTGAGAGCCAGAGCCGGATGAGGAACCAAGGTCTCGAGTATGCTTGCGGGTAGCCTCAAAGTCGGTCTGGCCTGTCTCAGCACTGATAGCCTTGTTAACCAACTTCTGGAAGGAGGTGCACTCGTGCAGACGTAGATCTCGACGAAGTTCAGGGCTGAGTCCCTTGCGGAACCTCGCCTGTTTCTTGGCATCAGTGGATACTTCTTCAGGTGCATAGCGTGCCAGATTACCAAACTCACGACTGTAGCCATCCATAGTTAAACGGCCCTGGGTGAAATTGCAGAATTCCTCCCGCTTGCGATCCATGAGACCTTCCGGAATGTGATGTTCACGGAATGCCTCACTGAACTCAACCCAGGTAGTGACTTGGCCAGCAGGACGCATAGCTTCAAAGTTTTCCCACCAAAGACTGGCAGGGCCCTCAAGATGGTAGGCGGCGTAGATAACCTTGTCAGCTTCGGCCACGCGGGCAGAGTGTAGCTTGTGGGTGATACTACGTAGCCAGTCATCAGCATCCAGAGGTTCAGTGGAGTGATGGAACTTCGGTGGACACATCTTGATAAAATCGTGGATTGACACCACGTCATTCCTCTGACGGAACCCAGTGTTTTGCTCTATGCGTTCCAGCAGACGGTTGGTCTCTCCCTTGTTCCGTTCTGCTTCAAGCATAACTTCCGTCAAAGAGGGTGGCTGTGGCAGATTTCCATCTCTAGCCCCACTAGCCTCACCCTGCTCCTGAGCAACAGGAGTGTTGCAAGTGTTGACCATCCTAGGAAAACAAAACAACGGTTTAGACAAGGATGGCAAAAATTTGACATAGAAGTGCAGAATGTAATGGATGACAGAGAATGCAGAGATGTTCATCCGTACGACATGGTAATATAGGAACTGCTATATATACACCAGTGGTCATACACACCAAACAAAGTTTAGTACAAGCCAAGGCTAAAGTACAACTGCGGTGAAAGACGATACATCCCATCAGAGGCATTCCAAGCTCCTATACATTATTTAACTACACCTCCGGAATTCAGTACACACTAAGTCATATTCCACAAGACGCGCAGGACTGTGGAAATACAACCACTACAATACTACTACTACCACGGACTAGCTCAGACATTCGCGTAGTAATCCTCCTAAAGATTACCACCGTAGCCTGGAAGTGGTACAGACGGATCTTGGAACTCGCGAGCACTCGATGGCTGAGGACCATAAGGGCATGGGTGTGGTCTCGGTCCCGATGCTGGTGGTAACCGACGCCCACGTGGAGGTGTAATACCCCCAACGTCACGCCAATCCATGCGATCAGGCAGACGAGTCCGCACAGGATACAAATCCCGCATGTCCAGATATCCGGCGTGCACAGTAGGTGCAAGCCGTGTCAAAGTAGTCCAGTGAGCGGCTCGGGTGTTATACAGCTCCGTTCGGAGGGCACGGACCTCACGGTCCCTATCCTCCAACATCTGAACAGTAGTCTGAAGCAGTGGCTCTTCATGAGCAGCATCAGTATACAGACCAGTGTAGTAGCCTTCTTCTCCGGGGAGTGAAGCTGGCATGTAACAGAACTCAGTGTTCAACAACAGGGCATGCCTAGCACGGAGAATGGTCATCATCGAATAAGCGGCATCCTGTACTGCCATCTCGATGGTAATCCCGAGTCCATAAGACCAATGGATGGGATCATTAGCTCCGGGATATGAGGGGTATATCCGGACTATGCAGAAATACTGACTTTGATTGAAATCCCGATACTGTTCCTCCACAGTGTATTCACGATACCAGCGATAACCGGTCTCAGTCATCACACGGACTAGCATGGCCGTGTGACCGGGCACATTAATGCACCGAGTCAAACGAACCACTTGGTGAGGAATGCGGCCAGACATCTGAAACACGGAATAATGCAAAGGCATTAGTGTTTCTGGAAGAAATCGGGCAGCATAACAACTGTAAATGCTCAAACAAAGATTTGAGACATCATACAAATGATAGCATAGCCACTCAACAATTCCATATCAAGGTTCCGGTTCAATAATCATCATACTCAAAAGGATAGAAACTGAACTGAGGCTTGAAACCAACAATCCTAAGAATCTACAGATTAGTAACACGTGAACCTAGTAAGGATAAGAGGCCTAGTCCTAAATCCCCGTAGAAAGAATAGACTGACTCAGATCAGAAGGGCATAAGGTAAAGGAGTAAAAAGAGCCTTACGTTCCCTTCCACAATCAATTCCCCTACATATAACTAAGAATTTTTCTAGACTCAACATCGACCAGTTTGGCTTGAGAAACCTACATGCAGTCCAGCTCTGATGCCAACGCTGTCAGTACCCCGATCCTAAGCCACACCGATCTAGCTGTAACACGTCATATCACTTTGCGGCCTCACGCACGGTAACCCCACGGGTGCCACCTTACCTGGCCCGGGACCGTTTGCGCATTTTGGCACACGTATATGACAGTGTCGCTAGCATCCATATGACAGAGAACCCGGGCCGACATGGCTAGTTATAAACCAAAAGTGGCACTAAATTACAGAGACAGGCATCCATGACCCAGCAACGAACGTGTCGGTCATCAACGTATGAACCCAAGTCGTAGCAAGCTACATGGACTTAAAGGAACAACGCGTGACATTTCCCCTAAGGGACAGACACAGGAACGAAGAAGGACACATGCCGGCCAGCCTACGTGTTCCGAGCAGTAGCAAGCTACCAAGGCTCATTGGAATCACTAGGAGGCATTTCCCTGTAAGATAGGCCACCAAAGGAAAACAACTAGGTGTCGGATCCCACACATACCAAGCATTTCAATCATACACACAATATGCTCAATATGTGCAAATACAACATTGCATCACAACAGAACTCTATGACTCAAAGTACTTTATTTAAAAGGCTCCAAGAGCCATACATAACATAGTCATACAGGTAGGGGTCACATGACCCAACACTCAAGTCATACAGTCATACAAGCACAAGCGGAAGCTACATGTCTGAGTACAGACAACTTAGAAAATAAAACAGGCTTGGTGTAGCCTGACTATCTACAAGGCCCTTCACAAGCTCCAGATCACCGTCTGGGTGTCAAGCTACTCGTCGACGTCAATGTCTATGTAGAACCCATCAGCAGGGGTAGGGTTCTCCTCTGCAACAGTTATTAAGCAAACATGAGTACAAAGGTACTCAGCAAGTCTTACACAGAACCTATCATACATGCAACATTATCAAAGGGGGTAGTGGAGTTTATAGCAGAATGCCAGCTTTGACCTTGGCTAACCTATACTACAACTCTCAACGGATTGCAAGATGTTATTACGAACACGAGTCCTCTAATCACCACATCAATACACTACCGAGGATCCTCTTCCGTCATCCTACGGAAGGGCCATCCACGGCACTCACGCTTATCTTGAGGCTTTTAGTAGTATCCATCAACTTGTCTATGAACTGTAAGAGTAACCAAGTAGTTCGTACCGCGAACAACGGCTATTCGAATAGTTTGATAACCCTGCAGGGGTGTACTTCTTCACACATGTTTTCACCACTTAGCGTCTGCACACGACATGTGCTCGGCAGACTTCAAGCGAAAGCCGACGTGGGTGTAGACCACGACCTAACCAACCACTCAAGTCTCTCGTCCAGGTTTATCGCCTATTTGGGTTCCATCCGTGGGGAGATCCGGCCGGGGTGTCGCTCAC
>LR738710.1:357251377-357285279 GCA_902687465.1 Secale cereale
GGGCAACCGGTACACCGTGCCACGTACCTGTCGCATCACAGCCCACCCCGAGGGTCAGCGCTGTGCACGACCTCCAGTAAACTATAAACACCAGAAACTAGTTGCAACTCCTCGACAGAGTACAAGGGCAGTCAATAAGTCGAGCGAGGTCATATTTCAGGGCCCAATGTGTGGTAGTAACTGTAACTTGAATCACACACACAGATCTCGGGTCCTATGGACGATTCCAATGAAACAACCCACCATGTACTCCTACATGGCCTTTCATCGATACCTTTACCAAGCGTATTCCACACTTCCCTCTCTTTATCGGTAAGATCATTTCACTCTGATCCATCACCCAGATGAACCAGACCAGACACTACTCTAAGCATAGCAGGCAACATAAGTAAATAGCATGGTGGATCACACATCACATGGCTCAATCAACTCCTACACATGCTAGTGGGTTTCAACTATTTACTGTGGCAATGACAGGTCATGCAAGGGAATAGGGTTCAACTACCGCAGCAAGTAGCAATTCACGCGCTGTTGCCTTAATGCAGTAAAAGAGAGCAGGAGCGAGAAGATTGGGTTTGTATCGGAATGATCAATGATTGCTTGCCTGACAAGGTAGTTGTCGGGTACTGCGCTTCAACTGGATACGCAGCAGTATCCTCGGGAGCAGGACCTAACACAGGGAATACCGACGATACAATCATTAACAAACAAATGCAACAATATGATGCATGTTTATGACATGGCAAGATGCATGTGTGTTGGCTAATGCAACTAAAACCAGAAGGGTTTGAACCTATTTGAATCAAGGATTCAAATTGAAGTTCAAACTATTATTTAAATAAGTGCATTATCATGTTTTTGATATATACAGCAATTTAACTTGTTCAAACATGCATGAAACCAGTGCCATTAGAAAGATTGGATTTTTCTGATCATTTTTCATATATAAATCTTTTCCATCTGAGCTTTGGTTGATTTTATATGATTTTTAGAAGTTTTGGGTATTTTCTGGAATTTCCTGAATTATTTTAAATCTAAAAATCCCAGAAAAACCTTTACTGCGTCAGCATGACATCATGCTGACGTCAGCCAGTCAACAGGGCCAGTCCAGGTCAAACCTGACCAGTGGGTCCCTCATGTCAGTGTCACAGCTAATTAACTGAGTTAATTAGAGTTTAGTTAAAGCTAATTAGCTGTGAGTGGGGCCAGGGCCCAGGTGTCAGTGACTAAACTAATTAACTAATTAAGATTAAATTAACACCTAAACTAAGTTTGACTTGCGGGCAGGGCCCACATGTCATTGACCCAGGGGGTCAAACCCGTGGTCAAAACAGCTCCAACTCGCCGGCGTTTAGCTGCCGGCGGGGCCAAACGCGGCGGCGTGCCTCGGAAAACGTCTACGGTGCACGGTTCGAGCTGCGGTTGGGTGCGTTGGAGAGCTCTTGCTCTTCCGCATCGGATGGTGGTGGTCGCCGGACCTGGGGTGGCCGGAGACGACGACGACGAGCTCGACGGCGGCGACCGGCGTCGGGCGTGTGTGGAGATGCGGCTGCAGGGGCCTAGGCGATGCGTGCGTAGCACCGTTCGCATCTACGTGCTGTGGTGAGTGCGATGGACGGGTGCCGGTGACCAAATGGTCACCGGAGCATCACCGGCGACGAGCACGGCGGCGGTGCGTGCGGTGGAGCTACGTGCAGTGTGTTACAGGGCAAGAGGGAGCCAACGGAGAGGGGGAGGAGGTAGCTAGGCTCACAGCGGTTGCAGCAAGCACCGAAGCGGGCTCGAGGGTGGTCGGAGCTGAGCAGCACGGCGAGGGGGGATCTCCGCGGCCGGAGTTGGGGAAGAAGAGGTCGGGGGCATCTCCAGGGCGGGCGATCGCTCGGGGCTCGGCCTGTCCGAAGCAGTCGAGGACGGCGGAGACGATGGACAACACGGCGGAGCTCGGGGACGACGGTGGACGTGGTTTCTACGACGGTGCGATCACGGCGGCGTCGGCCATGGCGCGGGGAGAGCGGAGGAGAGGAGCTGGGGAGAAGCGGAGGTGTCTGAGGGGTCGAGGGGGACGTGGACGTTCGATCCATGCCTCCAGAACGGCGAGGGGGCGAAGCAGGGCGGCGGGCAGCTGCGTGGCGCGCCGTGCGGTCGCCGTCGAGCACCTGCCTGCCTGCCTGGCCGAGCCAAGCAGCTCGCTGGAGCGGCAGCTGGGCTGGGCCGGCAGGTGGGCCGGGTGGCGCCAGGTAAGTGTTTTCCTATTTTCTTTTCCTATTTTCTTTTCTGTTTCATTTCTTTTGCAACTTTGTTCATTTAATAAAAATGCCTAAACATTTTTATAAATCATAACACTTGTCATACCTGCTGTATATAATATGAACAATAGGAAACATTATAGTTTATGATTATTTGAGCATTTAAAATATTTTATAGCATTTAAATGCCCAAATTCAAATACCATATGATTTAATCCAAAACCGTAGATTGTCCTAGAAAATTGTGCACCATTTTTGGCAGAGGTTTAAGACCAAGGCAGAAATGATGAACATTTTGAAGGGCATTTTGGGTACATTGGAAAATATTATAGTAAACCCTAGTTGTTAGGGGAGGGGTGCTGGGGTTTCTGTTAATCCCATTTCAAGTTTCTTTGAAAGTAAACATGATGCACACTCTAGGTAGGTCCTAATGCAAGTGCTAGCTAGGGATGTGACAGAAGATCCACGCTCTGGACGTGAAGCTGACTGAAATTCAAGTGACCGTCAACAAGCTTGAGGCAGACATGGAGGAAGCAAAGCAGGACAAGGCAGAGCTTATGCAGGATGACTTAGTCCAGGATTCTCATCGACAGACTGCTCCGGTTCCCAAAGGATCCCGATCAGCTGCTATTCCAGTGACTGACACCAGGACTACAACTTCAGCACCTCCCACAGTTCCAGCAGTTACTCCAGCTACAGCTCCAGTGTCCACTCCTCCAGCACAGACATCAGCTGAAGTCTTCGCCGATGCCGTCATATCCACTCCGACATCAACCCAGACGGGAGCCGCCAGCAGAGCCCACAGTGACGTTTAGCTCTATGCTTTTTCGAACTTTTTGGTAACTTGTTGCCAAAGGGGGAGAAATTGTATAGATCATAGGGCTTCGAGAGAGAGAGTGCTGTTATCTTTGCGCTTTTGCTCTTTCGTTCTTTTGCGGTTTCTTTGAGATACTTTTGGTTTTCGAGACTTCCAGTGTGTTTGATACTACGTTTGATGCTACCTTAATGAGTGCTTGGTCATACTATGCTTTAATGTGTGCTTAATGCTTATCATATGCTATTCCTATCTTGTATGACTATTTACTCATGTCTTGGTGATTGGGTGCATGCTATTCATTCTTATCATTTTGTGCGCTCCACCAAGATGTATGTGACATGGAAGAGTGACCCATGATCCTAATCGATTGTGCATTTGCATTCAAATGCAAATCTTAAATAATGCACAAATTTAGGGGGAGCTCTTGCTTATCACATACTTCTCAAAGCGACGATATTATTCATTGATTATATCTCTTGTCGAAGCTTTGATCTATATGTTGTCATCAATTACCAAAAAGGGGGAGATTGAAAGTGCAACTAATCCCCGGGTGGTTTTGGCAATTAATAACAACATATATATCATTGAACTAATAGTTACTTGAGAATCATTTCAGAGAAGTTCAGTGATATGGGTATGGCAAGGACTGAAGAAGTGGACCCCTTAAAATGCTAAGGCAAGCATTGGCAAAAGCTCAAGACTCCTTTTTTGGTTTAGTGATCCAAGATCACATTGAGTCCATAGGAAAAGCCAATACTATTAAAAGGGGATGAGGTTATGATGATGGTCTGGTTGCTCAAGTGCTTAGTGATGTATCTCCTTAAACTATCAGCAACCTTCACTACAATATACACTCATAAGTAATCTCGGTCCCACTGATTATCCAAACTCAGTCACACCGAGATGAACCACTTCAGCCATAAGCCAAACCCTAGCAAAATCGGATATTCCGATTCTGAAATCGGTTTCACCAAAACATGGGCTGCCAAGCTTCTGTAACCTTCTGTCATCAAATCGGTGTCACCGAGATGATAAAGTCGGTCCCACCGAAACTGGCATGCTCTTGTCTTTGCTCGAATCGGACTAACCGAGATGGTATTTTCGGTCCCACCGAAAACCCCAACGTTCACATTATTTGAACTTTCGGTCTCACCCAGTTGTCCACTTCGGTCCCACCGAGATTGCTCAAATATGTGTGTAACGGTTGGATGTTGTGTGGAGGCTATTTATACCCCCTCCACCCCCTCTTCATTCGTGGAGAGAGCCATCAGAAAGAACTACCACTCCTACCTTACATTTCTGAGAAGAGAACTACCTACCCTTGTGTTGAGATCAAGTTGCTCCACTCCTACCATATGAAGCTTGATCTCTAGCCTTCCCAAGTTGCTTTCCACTCAATCCTTTCTTCCACCACAGCCAAATCAGTGAGGAGAGTTGAGTGTTGGGGAGATTATCATTTGAAGCACAAGAGCAAGGAGTTCATCATCATCTACAACATCTATTACCTTTTGGAGGGTGGTGCCTCCTAGATTGGTTAGGTGTCGCTTGGGAGCCTCCATCATCGAGATGTGGAGTTGAACCAAGAAGTTTGTAAGGGCAAGGAGATCGCCTACTTCGTGAAGATCTACCCCGAGTAAGGCTAGCCCTCCGTGGGCGTAGGCCATGATGGAATAGACAAGGTTGCTTCTTCGTGGACCCTTCGTGGGTGGAGCCCTCCGTGGACTCGCGCAGCCGTTACCCTCCGTGGGTTGAAGTCTCCATCAACGTGGATGTACGATAGCACCACCTATCGGAACCACGGGAAAAATCATTGCGTCTCCAAATTGCGTTTGATCTTCTCCACCTCTCTTTACTACATGTGCAATTTACTTTCCGCTGCCTATACTCTAGAATTGCATGTGTAGGGTGATACTTGACTTGATCATAATTGTGAATCTGCCAAAAACTGTTCTTTGTCAAAAGGCAGAATTTTTATATTTACAAGTAGTCTAATCACCCCCCTTCTAGACATACTTTCGATCCTACACGCCAGCGCTTGTTTGAGCGGCTAGAGCAGGAAAAGCAGAGATTGAAGAAGCACGGCAACCCTTGGATGGACATCCAACAGTCACTGCTCTCGTGTGCATTATTTCTAATAATCTACAACCAATTTGCTAATTCTTAAGAATTTTTTTGGAGCCCATCTTCTTTTTGTTAGCATTACAACCCATATTGTGTCCACGGTTAAAAAGTATACTATTGTTTTGCATATTTCAGTGCAGTCAACTGTTTTTAATCCCAAAATATCGATTCACATTCAAACTATTTTGAAAAATAATTTATATAAATATAAAATCCAAATAATTGTCCACGCATAAAAACAATGGAATTTAAAATCTTGTAACAAAAAAAATTGGAACTAATTCCCGGTTTGATGTGTTTTAAAAATGTATAGCCCATTTCTGGGCAAACTGTATGAAACTCTCCTCGTCTTGTAAGATTTGCAGCCTAGTAGGGCTAATAAAGCAAGTAGGCCTTGTTTGGGTATTTCTTTTAAAAAATAGAACTGGGCTAGCCATTTTCACCAAGAAAAAAACACAAATGGGCTCATGATGTGGTAAACATAAATAAAACCCTGGCTAGACGGCCCACAACCCCCGCACAGCCCTGTTGTTACTATTTACTAGGGTGGATGGGCTGTTTGTGTTGGGCCTAGAGAAACAATTACTACTAGTACAGTGGAGATACTCTACAGCTACCGAGAAAAACAATTACTACTAGTACAATGGATACAATACTGCTTCTAGCTCCTCCTAGGTCATCGAAACGTCTCCCTCTACTGAATGTCGTTATACTTTTGTTCACCGACATGCGGGCCATGCAGCGCGCGGGCCCAAATGCCATCCACCAAATTAGAAGGCATTATGCAGGCAGAGAGTCACCCCGGTCGTAGCGCGGCAATAACGAGCCGTCGTATCACAAAACCCCACCTCCCTGCAGTCTAAGTTTGACGGACGAAGCAACTATCATTTCACCCTTTGCTGAATCCCCTTCTCCCTCATCGTCTTAAAGAAAGGCAACACTCGCATCTGCCACAATTCTTCTCTCCCAATGAAGGGAAGGTAAGCGGATCCATGATGTTGGTTTATTTTCGTTCAGAGAAAAAAGAACTTTTGCAAAGCAGTAACCGATCATCACTCTCTTTTTTGTTTCATTCTCATTGCGATTGTATTTTCCTTTCAGTGGTCTCCTAGTATTCGTCAGTTTCATGATGGACCAAGGAGAACCAGGCAAAGATCTGCCGATATTGGAGCAGACGTGGGAGGTTGATCCCCACGAGATAGAGAGCTCCAAGAAGATGGAGGCAGCCACCGAGCCGACCCCAGATACGCTCACGGCCACTACTGAGATGGTCAACGCACCGTTTGAGGTTACAGCCCCCGTGGCACTGCATGAGCAGTTTTCCCCCTTCGAGGATGTGTCCCCCCCACTGAGCTGCCCAAGGTGATTTTCTTCTTTGCCGATCTCGATTGTGGTTTTTCATCTAAGTATGTGGTGATGAATAATTCAAAAATTTATTAGCTTCGATGCCATGCTATACATAGTGGTTTAAATAACTTGTATTTCTTATACTGGAAAGTAATTCAGAATTAGTTTCTGTTTCAATTAGAGCCCGGATGCAGACAAGGAATGTGTGGTTGTACATGTCACTCGCTATGAGGTGGATGTCCTGAATATACGCACTGGGAAAACAGAGTTTTCAGGCTATTGGATCGAGGAAGCCATTTGCGCTTATACCAATGAAGAGTTGTATTCCAGCCTCACTGTTGTCAGGCGTGTTGTCCAGGATGTACTGAAGCACAAGAAGTTCAAAGCTACACCTTCGTTTGTGAGGCATACTGTCAGGGATATTACTACTAGGTAAAAACCGCCCAGGAGGGGCCGGTTTATGTCTATCAAGATTACTTCTACTAAAGCCCAGCGAGACATGGAGCATGGCGTTTTGTTCCAGAAGACCGGAGATCCAAGGCCCAAGAGGCATTAGGGCCTGTGGTGTGTAAACCGTCATACGGTGTGTAACTTGTATTGTAAGATAGGAAAGATAGAGACCGAGCCGGACATGTTTATGAGACGGCCTCGGGATTCTGTAAACCGGACCGGGCGTCACCTCGAATATATAAAGGGACGACCAGGCGACGGTTCGAAGACAGAGAACAACAACTCCAGACACAGGCAAAGCGGATTCGCTCCCTGGTCATTGAAACCCTAGCAATTCCACACCAAACTAGACGTAGGCTTTTACCTTCATCGAAGGGGCCGAACTAGTATAAACCCTTGCATCCTTGTCCGCTTTAACCCCTTTAAGCTAACCCGTAGCAATGGCCTCACGAATAAGTCCTTTTGCTAGGACATCTGTCGTGACAAAACCACGACAGTTGGCACCCACCGTGGGGCTATCGCACGATGGTTTCAAGTTCTTGAAGGGCAGCTTTGAAGGGCTCAAGGGCTATGCAGTGGGCCAGATGACTAAGAGTCATCGTGGAAAGATCTACATCGACGATGCAGGCTGGGGTCCCGAGGCCGATTCAATCTAGTACGGGTACCGGGTCCCCATCGGCGGCATCCACGTTTTCATTGGCAAGATCGGCGAACCGGGCCCCGAGCTGGACATCTTCCCCAACATTGTCGAGTCGGCTCAGCGTGGGAGACCTGCCCGGGTTCGGCCCGCCGTGAAGCACGTCTTTGTCGGAGCGGTTCACAGAGCGCAAGCTGAGGACGGATCGGACTCCGGTGGCGAGACCGTCGTTTATTCCGGCGATGAGTCATCCACTGGAGAGACTGAATCTTTATACCTGTTGTAGGATGGCCGGTCTGGGGGATGTTCCGATGGTGACAGTATTCTGGATCCCCTGTATCCGCCAAACCGGGTCGCAGTCTTCATGGCCGGATCACAATCCGGGCAACAGTCTTTAACTGCGGCGTCGTTAACATCAGACCTGGCGGTGGCAGCAGCTAGGGCTGGAGGCCCAGTTCAGACACCGGCTCAAGTATTGACCACCTTAGTTGACACTTTGACAACACTGCTAACCGCAGAGGTCGGCCAGGATGAGAAGGAACAACATGATGCATAAGTTGTTAAGGTGAGGGGCTAGATTGATCAGGTTAAATTAGACCTGGCTACTGAGAACTCCAGGATGATTGGGAGGCAGGCTGAGCTGGATGCTCAGGCCTATCGGCTTCTGTTGGATCAGGTGGCATCAAACGACGTAATGCGGAGAAGGCGCCTGTCCCACCTGCCGCTGGTTTATGAAGCGAGGAATCTCTTTAATACGCCAGGGGCGGGGACCAGCAACCAGTCGGGGGTAAACGGGGGAGAAGTGCTTGGCACAAGAGCATCAGTCCAGCCACAGGCCGCAGAGCCAAGCTGCCAGGTTGTTCCGTCACAGCACGTGCCTACCCCTCCTGGTCATTACTCCAACCCATTTGATAACATAGTTGCCGCTACTTCACGACTGGTCGCTCTTCCCATTGAAGGAGAATCCCCTATAGCAGTGGAGGCACGACGAGCTAGGGAGTTTTTGGAGACGGCTTTAACTCAGCAACAAGCTTATTCTCACAGCCGTGAGAGGATTCACTCCACCCCTCGCCCAAGCCGGAGTTACAGCATGCACCTGGAGGAACCAGCGTGTCAAGCAGCGCGCAGAATCGTAATCCGCCGCGGAGGGATAACCCGGCGGGAGGAGGTGCAAACGCTCAAGATGTGGTGGATCAGGGCAGGTAGCGCCGGGAGGCCGAGTTAGCAGTGCAGTACGAAGCCCGTCAGCTGACGCGGGTTCGTCCATCTACCACAGTTGAATCGGGGGTTACATCCAGCTCCTTAGGAGTGCCCTGTCTCACCCCCGCTTTACGGAACGTACGGCTGCCCAAGGACTTCAAAGGACCGCACAAGGTGCCCAATTATACTGCGGATTTATCCCCCGAGACGTGGGTCGAAAGCTACGAGATGGCAATGGAGATGCTGGACGTAGACGATGCGGTGTGTGCTAAGTACTTCACGATGATGTTGGAGGGCACAACTCGTACCTGGCTAAAGAGCTTACCGCCCAACTCCATCGGATCATGGGCTGAGTTACACCGCCAGTTTATCAATAATTTCAAGGACATGTGCAAGAAACCGATGTCCATCATCGATTTAGCTGCACGTGTTCAAGGGGAGAATGAATCAACGAGCCATTGGGCACGCCAAGTATCGGAGATCCTGCATTCTTCCAATCGCATCAATCCGGACACAACAGTTATAACGTTGGAAGGCAATTGCCGGTTCGAGCCCCTGAAGCTAAAGTTGGGACGGCTCAAATGTAATTGTGATGACATGGGAACGCTCATGGGCGCTTAGGTGAAATATGCAGATTCAGATAATACCAAGTATCCAGAGTCTGATGAAGAGAAGTCAGGGAAAGCAAAGAAGAATGGTAAAGCGCCACAACCTAATCCGGCGAATCAGGGGCACAGTGGTAAGCGTAAAGTGGATAGTAATTCAGATTTTGTGGCTAACACTAATGCACAGGAGGATGGCCAGCGCCGCAAGGGCAGACCACCCCCACGGGGTGGAATACCAAACATTAATCTAGAGCGCCAGATGAATATACCTTGCCCCAGGCATGGTACGAAGGAAAAGCCAGCCACGCACCTCTGGAAGGACTGCTTTATTATGAGGGAGTTCAGAAACCAGTCCCAGTATGATCATTGGCCGTCCCGCGGTTCAGGCCCTGGGTTCCACGGCAGGGTTATCAAGGTGGTGGCTCCGGTTCAGGGTTCCACGGTAACCAGAACAATCACAGCAACCAGAACGGGCATAATCAGCATAACCAGCAGCAAGGCCAGGGCAGTTATAACAATCAGGGCAATCAACAGCAACAACAGCAATCAGGCTATCAGAGTAATCCGAAGCAGTTGAGTAGTGGGCAGTATCACATCTTCACCACAAGCCTGTGTAAACGGGACCAGAAGGTTTACAAGAGGGCAGTGCATTCTGTTGAACAGGCGGTGCCATGCTATTTACACTGGTCGGAGCAGCCCATTGTGTGGAGTCGAGAGGATCATCCGCCCCGGGTTAATAATCCGGGTCAGCTAGCCCTGGTTGTGGCGCCTCAGGTTGGGGGCTATAAGTTCACCAAGGTGCTCATGGATGGCGGAAGTAGCATCAACATTCTGTATTACGAGACTTTTCATCGCATGGGGTTGACAGACCAAAAGCTTCGGCAGTCGAACACTATTTTTCACGACGTGGTGCCTGGTAAATCAGCATATCCAGTCTGTAAGATAGACTAGGAGGTCACCTTTGGAGATGAGCATGACTCGAGGTCTAAAACTTTGACCTTTGAAGTGGTAAAGATCAAGAGCCCGTATCACGCCCTGTTCGGGCGGCCGGTTTATGCTAAGTTCATGGCGAGACCTTGTTATGTTTATCTCCAGCTCAAAATGCCGGGTCACAAGGGAACTATTACGGTCCATGGGAGCCGTAAGATTGCTTTGGAGTGCGAGGAAGGTGATGAAGCTTATGCTGAGGCGGTTTGTGCGACCGAGGAATTGAAATTTTATAAATCTAATGTTGATCCGGCAAACATGTCTCCGTTGAAGAAGCCAACTACGGAGCACGATCTAACCTTGAAGTTCAAATCAGCTGATGAGACCAAGCAGGTTGACTTTGTCCCTCGCGATTCATCCAAACAGTTTACCATCAGTGCTAACCTGGATCCGAAATAGGAAAGCGCGCTCATCGAGTTTATCCGTGATAATCGGGACATCTTTGCATGGAAACCTTCTGACATGCCAGGTGTACCGAGGGAACTCGCTGAGCACACTCTTAATATTGATCCCAAATTTAAACCGGTTAAACAGTTTCTCCGCCGCTTCAATGAAGAAAGGCGCAAGGGTATTGGTGAAGAAGTGGCCAGGCTCTTGCCAGCAGGCTTTATAGTTGAGGTGTTTCATCCGGAGTGGTTGGCTAATCCGGAGTTGGTGCTTAAAAAGAACGACAGTTGGAGAATGTGTGTTGATTACACAGATCTGAACAAGGCTTGCCTAGCTGATCCCTTTGCCCTCCCTCGTATTGATCAAATAATTGATGCTACAACGGGTTCTGAGCGCTTAAGTTTTTTGGATGCATATTTCGGTTATCATCAGATCAAGATGGCAGTTAAGGACCAGGAGAAGACGGCCTTCATAACTCCCTTTGGAGCCTTCTGCTATGTATCTATGCCTTTCGGGCTCAAGAGTGCCCAGGCAACCTATCAACGTTGTGTGCAGAATTGTCTTCATGGGCATGTTGGCGGAACGTTCATTCTTATGTTGACGACATTGTGGTAAAATCCAAGAAGGAAGAGATGTTGATAACGGACTTGAAGGAAACCTTTGATAATCTCCGGGTCTATAAGATGATGCTTAATCCAGCCAAGTGCGTTTTTGGTGTTCCAGCAGGCAAGCTCCTGGGGTTCCTAGTGTCAAACAGGGGGATTGAAGCCAATCCGGAGATGATCAAGGCTATTACATCTTTGGCTAAACCGGCGTGCATCAATGATGTCCAACGTTTGGCAGGCCGAATTGCGGCGCTTAGCCGGTTTATCACCTGTTTGGGAGAGAAGGCCATCCCGCTTTATCAGATGATGAAAAATACAGACCGCTTTGTTTGGAGTGATGCTGCTGATGCTGCGTTCGAGGACTTGAAGAAGCAGTTGGCAGAGCCGCCTATCCTTGCCGCACCAGTTGATAATGAGCTGCTGTTGTTATACATGGCTGCTAATTCCCGAGCAGTAAGCGTTGCCATTGTGGTAGAGCGCAAGGAGGCAGGAAAAGAATATCCGGTTCAACGGTCGGTTTACTATATCAATGAGGTGCTCATTGAGTCGAAGCAGAGATAACCGCATTGGCAGAAATTGGTATATGGAGTCTTCATGGCAAACCGGAAGCTTAAGCAATATTTCCAGGGCCATCCAATTACCGTGGTTAGTTCATGTCACAACCCTAGTTCTGGTATGCACTAGGCTAGCTTGGTGTTTGCATCATGTTTAAAATTCAAATGAATTTGAATTGGGGACATGTGAAAGCCTCATGAATCTTTCTGAAAATGACCCAGATAAAAGTTGCTCCAAAAAGGTCCAACAAAATGTTCATGTTTCTCTCTGAAAATATTGGTCAGAGGTAAAATTCTAACCAATATTTTTAGGAGCTCATAAATATTTATTTTGGGCATTTGGATTTAATGCAATAACTATTTCCATTGGATATATATTTATTATATATTTAATATATGTCCAATAATTCTGGAAACTTGTGAGGGGCTGTGGAATAATTCTTCTAGTCCCTACAAAATTTTATTAGAAGCAACAAAATTGATTTGGTTCAAAAACCAAATCAAAACAAATGTTAGAAAATAGAAAAATAGAAAGAAAAGGGAGAAAGGAACTTACCTGGCGCAGCCCACTAGGCGGCCCAACATTGTGGTGGCCCGAGCCACTCACCTGCTTCCTCCCGCCAGAGCAGGCAGGCAGCTGCCTATCGGCCGCGCGCGCCGCCCTGGCTACCTCCTGCTTGCCACCAAGGCACACCCGGGCTCTCTTTGCACGCCACGGAGACGCCCCGAACGGCCGGATACCTCACTCCTCCCCCCCTCGCCTCTCCCTCTCCTCTGATTGCCATGGCCGACGCCACCGAGCGCTTGCCCCAATGCAGGTCGTAGCTAACGCCTCCCCCTCGCCCTCTCCTCGTGTCTGCAAGCTCCGCCACGTCGCCCGCTACCTCCCCGTCGAGCCGTGCGTCCCCGGACGCCCCGTGGAGTCCTCACCTCCGACGTCTTCATCGCCGAACCGCCGGAGATGCCCTCCGCTGCCGTGCTTGCTCCGGCCCTACTCCGAGCTCTCCATCTGCACCGCTGCAACCGCCGTGAGCCTCTCCCTCGAAACCCGCTCTCCGTTTTGTCATTCACGCCGCAGCCACGCTACCCACCGAACCCGAGCAGTCGCGCCGCCGTGGTTCCTCTCCGTCGTGGCCAGAGCCACCGCGGCTCGCAACCGAGTGCGTCACCGCGTTTGCCACACCGCTAGGAGGCCGTAGAGCCCCTCGGCTGGCCTCCCCGTGCTCCGTAGCGGCAACCCCGCCACCACCCGAACTCTGGCGCCCCTGCTGCCTCCCGCTTGCGTAGATAGACGCGGACGAGGCTCCGCAGCCTGTAGATGGCCTCGGCCGTCCATTTGGATGCCGGTGGCCCAATCCCGACGCCTCTGCCGCGTTTGCTGCCGCCTGCGGCTAAACGCCGACGTGTTAGCCCCGGGTTGACCAGGGATTTGACCCCCTGGGTCAATGACAGGTAGGCCCCCCCAGCTAGTTAACATAGTTTAGTTTTAGTTAATTAGATTAGTTAATTAGTTCAGCCACTGACACGTGGGCCCTGCCCTGCTGAATTTTTGGTTAGGATTAGTTTAGTACTAATTAACTTAGTTAGCTAACTGAGTCACTGACCTGCTGACGTGGTGGTGACCTCATGCTGACGCAATAAATGATTTTCTGGATATAGTTTAACTCAGGAAATTCCAGAAAATTGTTTAAACTTCAAAAAATCACAGAAATTCAATCGCAACTGAGATTAAAATAAATTATATATAAAAAATTATTAGAAAAATTCAATATATCCATATGTACCATTTTCATGCATGAAAAATGAACTTATACCTACTGAATATGTGAAAACACATAAATGCCATTTATAAATGTTTATTATAGAGTTGCATTTGAACCCTTGGTTCAAATGGACTTCACCCAAATAAATGCTAGTTGCATTAGCTCAAACAACATCACATCTTCATGCCATGTTCATGCATCATTCATGCCATTAGGTCCTACTCCGGAGACCGTTCCAGAGTACCTGTCAGAGGAGCAATGCTCTACTGTTGATCTACGAGGCAAGCAAACCCCCTTGTTCATTCCGATAAAATCCCACCGTCTCGCTCCTGCTCTCTGTTATTGCATTAGGATAACAACAATTCAACTGCTACTTTATGCTGCGGTAGTTGAACCCATTCCTCTGCATGACCTGTCATTGCCATAGTAAATAGTTGAAACCCACTAGCATTTGTAGGAGTTGATTGAAGCCATGTTGTGTTCTTACCATGCCATGCCTACTATTGCTTAGAGTGTGTCAGGTCTGATTCATTGGGAATGAATTGGAGTGCAGTGTTAGGTTCTGATGCTGAGAGTTAAGTGTGTGAACACGATTTGGTAAAAGTAGCGGTAAGAGGCCATGTAGGAGTACATGGTGGGTTGTCTCACTTGAACCGCCCTTAAGAACTGAGTTCTTTGTATGTTGTCCAATGACTAGCTACTACCACACATTGGGTTATGGTAACTCGACCCCTCTCGGCTTATTAATCAACTTGATCTCTGTCCAGGAGTCGCAACTAGTTTCTGGTGTTTGTATGTAGTGTTATTTTTCTACCAAGTGGCACCCGACAGGGTGGGTTTGGGACAGACTAGGCACACGTGGCCCGGTATACCGAGTGGCACCCGGGTGGTGGGCTCGGGAACCCTGTACACATCGTTTGGGGCCGTGATGGAAACCTCGGCCGGACTCCCTTGCGGATGGAACCCGAATAGGCGATAAACCTGGACTAGAGTCTTGTGTGGTTAGTCAGGTCGTGGCCGACACCCTCACCAGGCTTCCGCTTGAAGGTTGCCGAGATACACGACGTGTACATGGCGGTAAGTGGCGAGAGCGTGTGTGAAGAAGTACACCCCTGCAGGGTTAACATGATCTATTCGAATAGCCGGGTCCACGGTTATGGACTTCTTGGATGCTTACGTGGTACATAGACAACTTGAAGTGGATACTCTAAAATACTCAAGACAAGTGTGAGTGCTATGGATGGCCTTCTCGTAGGGAGACGGGGATGAATCCATAGTGGTGTATTGAGTGGTTATTAGTGGACTCGTGCGCGCCACCTCAAAGAGTTACCAGCAGTCGTAGAACAGGATAGCCACTAAGTCAAAGCTGGCTTCCTGCAACTAAACCCCACTTTGCCTTCTTGATACAAATGCATGTATGATAGGATCGGATGTAAGTCTTGTTGAGTACCTTAGTACTCACGCTTGCTTAATTTATGTTTTGCAGAGGATACTTTGGTCTCACTAGTAGTTCTGCTTGGACTTCGACAAGTAGCTTGTTACCTCAGCTACGATCTTGTACGCGTGTTGTGGATAGTTAGGCTCTTCAGCCTTTTTCATTTGTAGTTGTCTGTACTCAGACATGTTATGCTTCCGCATGTTGCTTGTATGCTCTGAATGTTGGGTCATGAGACCCATGTTTGTAATATCTGGCTCCTCAGAGCCTAATGAATAAATACTTTGTTTCATAGAGTCTTGTTGTGATGCCATGTTGTATTTGCACATATCGAGCATATTGTGTGTATGTTATTGAAATGCTTGGCATGTGTGGGATCCGACAACCTAGTTGTTTCCTCTTGGTAGCCTCTCTTATGGGGAAATGTCTCCTAGTGCTTCCACTGAGCCATGGTAGCTTGCTACTGCTCCGGGACACTTAGGCTGGCCGGTATGTGTCCTTCTTCGTTCCTGTGTCTATCCCTTTGGGGAAATGCCACGCGTTGTTCATTTAAGTCCTTGTAGCTTGCTACGACTTGGGTTCATACGTTGATGACCGACACGTTCGTTGCTGGCTCATGTATGCCTGTCCCTGTAAGTTAGTGCCACCTTGGGTTTATAAGTAGTCATGTTGTCCCGGGTTCTCTGTCATATGGATGCTAGCGACACTATCATATACGTGAGCCAAAATGCACAAACGGTCTCGGGCCAGGTAAGGTGGCACCCGTGGGGATACCGTGCGTGAGGCCGCAAAGTGATATGGTGTGTTATATGCTAGACCGGTGTGACTTAGGATCGGGGTTCCGACAGTTCAGCCCCTGTGGGAGATATAATCTAGAATGGAGAAGCGACTGGTCGGGTTGCCAACTGGGCTATTGAGCTTAGTCCTCACGGGTTGAAGTATGTGCCTCATACTGCAATCAAATCTCAAGCACTGCTGGACTTTATCAACGATTGGATGGAGTTGCAAGCACCGAAGGAAAAGCCGGATCATACATACTGGACTATTCACTTTGATGGATCCAGGCAGTTGGAGGGCTCGGGGGCTGGAGTCGTATTAACTTCCCCATGAGGTGATAAGTTCTGTTATGTCCTCCGTTTAATGTTCCCTTGTACAAACAATGCAGCTGAGTATGAAGCTCTCCTCCATGGTCTGCGAATGGCTAAGGAGATGAATTTAAGAGGTTAAATGTTTCGGTGAATCAGACCTAGTGGCACAACAAGTGTCTGGTACTTGGGACTCCAAAGACCCACTCATGGCAGCGTATCGTCGAGAGGTGGACGCTGTTGCTGGAAACTTCAAGGGTTATCAGGTGGACCATGTGGACTGGCGAGAGAATGAAGCGGCCGACGTGTTAAGCCGGCTGGGTTCTCAACGTAAACCGGTTCCACCCAATGTCTTCCTGGACGCATTGCATAATCCGTCTGTGAAATTACCTTCAAAAGAGGATTTGGCTGTTCCTGATCCAGAGGCTCAATTGGTGGCGGCGCTGCACGCTATTCCGGATTGGACAGTCCCGTACCTAGCATACATGAACCGAGGTGAGTTATCAGAAGACGAATTCTTGGCTAGACAGATAGTCCGGCGGTCCAAATCAATGACTATTGTCAATGGATAGCTGCATCATTGCAGCGTATCTGGGGCGTTTCAGCGTTGTGTGTTGCCAGACGAAGGCCGTGATATTCTTAGAGAGATCCACGAAGGAGATTGTGGTCATCATGCCGGTTCAAAATCTTTGGTAGCTAAAGCTTTTCGTCATGGGTTCTACTGGCTGACGGCTCACGCCGATGCAGAGGACTTGGTCAAAAAGTGTGATGCTTGCCAGAAATTCTCACGGCGTGCTCATATACCAGCTCAAGAATTGAGGATGCTTCCAATTACTTGGCCGTTTGTGATTTGGGGGCTAGACATGGTTGGGCCCTTTAAAAGATCTCCAGATAAGAAGACCCACCTTCTGGTGGCGGTGGATAAATTTACCAAGTGGGTTGAGGCGGAACCAGTCAGCAAGTGTGACGCAGCAATGGCGGTTCAACTCATCAAAAAGGCGATTTTCCGGTTTGGCTTTCCACACAGTATTATAACTGATAATGGTACCAATTTATCCAAGGGGGCTATGGAAGAATTTTGTCAACGAGAGCACATCCTGTTTGACGTATCTTCATTGGCACATCCCCAATCCAATGGACAAGCTGAGAGAGCCAATCAAGAGATCTTGAGGGGCATAATACCCCAGCTCATGGTCCCTTTGCAGAGGACGCCGGGTTGTTGGGTGGAGGAATTACCCTCTGTGTTATGGAGTATCAACACCACACCTAACAGGTCTACGGGTTACACGCCTTTCTTCATGGTATATGGAGCTGAAGCGGTCCTCCCTAGTGACATCCGTCATGATTCGCCACGAGTGGCAGCTTACGTCAAAGCTGATAACGAGAAGGCACGGCAAGACGCGTTAGACCGGCTGGACGAGGAACGTGACATGGCAGCACCTTGATCGGCGATTTATCAGCAAGATCTGCGCCGGTACCATAGTCGCCGGGTTAAAACCAGAACATTTCAAGAAGGGGATCTAGTGCTCCGGCTCATCCAAGACCAGACAGACATGCACAAACTATCCCCGCCTTGGGAAGGACCCTTTGTGGTCAGCAAGAACCTACACAATGGATCATACTACCTCGTCAACGTTCGAGAACACAAGGACTCACGCACCGCGCAGGAGGAAACCAGACGGCCGTGGAACATCGCTCTTCTTCGGCCTTACTACACCTGAGCCATAGGCTCCGCTTTATGTACATAAATTTGCAATGTATATATTATGATCAATATAATAAAATGGCGTCCCCGTTAAAGCGGTGTATCTGCTGCTTTTTTCGTAAGAGTTTGTCACATTGGGGCTCCTGTGTGCAAAGGAGTTCCTATGGCCCTCTTAGACCGGCTAATTAAACGAATATCATCATAAGAGCATAGCTCTGGTTGCTTCGGTAATCCGGCTATCAAGCCCACATGATGGTAAGGGGCAAAAGAGACTTTGATGCATAGCACAACTCAAACAAAGGCACCCGATGAGCACAACTCACAATGCTACCTGGGGGCTCCTGTTGCACAGCGGCAACGAGTTGATACAACCCTTGTAGTGGGCTATCAAGTGAAGGCTTGGAAGCCTGGTGTATACACCTAAAACCCCGTGTTAACCTGCCTACATTAAGTAAGTCACTCCGTCCAGGTAAACCTGGTATGACCTGTCAAACGATTGACAAGTTAATCTTATTACAGACCCTGAACTTGTCAACGTTAAATTGACGATTGGTTAAGGATTGAGGTCCATCTTAACAGGCTTTGCGAAATGGTTAATTCAGTGGCCTTGCAGTCCATGAAAAGCCTCGAATTTGGAGCCTGGCAGCTCGTAAAAAGCCTCGACTACAGGATTTTGTTTTGACAGTGTTTCTTTGGTGTTTTGCCAAGTTTCTTATCTTTTGAGATCATTGGGATTTATCCGAAATCTATTGATTTGGAGGAGTGGATGACTATAAGTTGCCACCACAATAAACCAGCATTCACAGAACCTGGTCTGGTTTGATTATAAATCGCCGGTACTATCTACTGTTGAACCGGTGCTTATCACAACCCGGTACGGTTCCATCATGAACCGGCAAATGATCAAGGAGTCATCAATACTTACAACTTGGAGCATTGCCTTTACTACCGATTATTGATTAAAGTCAATAGCGCAAAATTTTATCACAGGTATGATATATGCTTCATATTTTACATACAATTCAGGTTATAAACCTAGAACATGCATTTGGGCATTATGACCCGTCCGGCGATAAACCGCCAGGACACTTTAAACTTTGTCTTATGCAGAAACAGGTGGAATAAACTGTTAAAAGCATCATAAGCAGAAAAAATTATGACGTTGCCAGATGGAACAATGTTACGAAAAGGGAGTATGCATGAGGACATAACCGAAGTGTTCCAACTATCCTATTACAAGGCGATTGGCAGTCCAAAATGATTTGTTCCTTGCTTAAAGTATTATGATATGGTAACTAAACCGACACCGGTTCATGACTCGGCATCAGCTCGGCTAGAAGGTTGTGGATCATCTTGATCCGACTCCTCGTCGCTTTCTTCTAGCAGCTGGAAGTTAGTGGTTGCCCAATTGATCTTGGTCAGCACTTTGAAAACAGCTTCATCGTTCCCGAGTTTAGACGGTTCAATATCAGGAGCGTAAGTATATTTACGGACGGGCGGGATGAGATCTTCCACCTCGTAGACCGGAGTGTTGACCCGACAGTTGTCAGCATCATAAACCGGATGATAACGGGACAGATCAGCTTCCTCAGCTAGTTTGCTGGCCAAAGGCCGCATTTCTTTTGTTAGAGCATGCAAATCGGTGTTTGTGAACTCTGATCCGTCCTCCTTCATGCTGGGATAGCCATTCATTACATCTGCCGGATCAAGATCAGGCACCCAAGCTTTCGATCGAGTTAGTGCCATCAAAGCACCCGCCCTTGCAGATGATTTCTTCAGCTTTCCAAGATGGGTAGGTAGCACAGATAGCTTCTCCAAAGTGCCTTTGATCGACATGGGAGCCCGTTTATTATGGGAAGCAGTGCAGACAATCCTTTGAGCGCCGGTATACAACTGCTCTATAAGAGTGTACGCGGCCTTCAGCTTCTTCCGCATGTCAGTGCCGAGATGAGCAATACGTTTTCCTACATCAATAGAGCCTGAGTTAAACCGGAGAGTGCAGAACTATCATATTTGGAATTATGTTAAGTATACTTACCAAAGACGGTAGTGGTCATAGCATCTATCTGCTGCTTTAAGCCAGTCAATTCTTCTGATACTGGACGGAGTGCGTTTTCTCCATCAACTTCCCTCTTTTCCAAAGTGGTTCTTTCAGCATCCCAATCCGACCGTTCCTTTTGGAAATCCTTCTTCATTTTTTCCATATTTGCTAAAGCAAGGGTCAGTTCATCTTTGACTTTGGAAGCGGCAGTTTGCTGAAACTTCAGTGTATCTTGAAGCTCGACCACTTGAGAGTCTTTCCGGTTTAGATCAGCCTGTCAAGAGAAGAACATATTTTACATTGATACATCATATTGAAAGTCCCAAGCACATAACAAGTTATATACTTGGCACTTGGGGGCTAATGCATATTTGCAGTTATCAGACATTTTCAATAAAGTCCCAAGCACATAACAAGTTATATACTTGGCACTTAGGGGCTAATGCATATTTGCAGTTATCAGACATTTTCAATAAAGTCCCAAGCACATAACAAGTTATATACTTGGCACTTGGGTTCTAATGCATCATTGCTTAGGAAAAAATACAAAGTAAAAGTCCCGGTTCATCCTGAAGGAGTAAACCGGCCCTTGGGGGCTACGATGGAGTAAAGGCAAGCTACAAGACTTATGCAGGAATAAAGTTAAAGGAAGTTAAAGCAGAAATTTACCTCATATCGTTCCTTCATCAGATTCACTAAACCGGCTTCATGATCGCGGCTTGTGTACAGCCGGTTCAGATAGCCGGAATGAAGATCTTGAGCACTAAGTTGAGCATAGTTGGACAAATCGACATTCCATTTGCCTTTGTCCTTGCCAGTGGCTTCATCCTTTGCAGTGTGTTTGGATAAGGCAACGTGTTCACTAGGAGCAGTATAACCGAAGCCAGTGATCTGAATATCCTCTATTGAAGTGGCTGCAGGCTTAACCGGGCTAGCATGAGTATTGCTGGCCCGGACTGGACTGGCCGGATTAGCATCAAGGTCCATTGGGGCAGTTTCTTGATCAATAAAAACTTCATGATCCATTGGAGGAGGATCATCATGCAAGGCGTCAAAATTTTCTTCAGCAGGCTCGGTACTCTTTGCCGGTTCAGGAATCACATCACCACCTGCCGGTTTATTCATTTTAGCCTTCTTTCTAGGCTTGGGCTTACTGCGAGAGATAAAGATAATGATAGTCCGAAGGGTAAAACAAAGAGGTTAAACAGGAAAATGAAAAACTTACCCATGAACACTCTTAAGAGGATGAATCTGCATAGTTGTTGATTCGCTAGATGACGAACGAGGAGTATCCTGATAATTTGAACCAGACGGATTAAGAGGCTGGCGAATATGACATGCTTTGGGATAAAGAGCATCTGGAGTATATAAAACCTCTGAGCGACATCTCCGGGCTGGTGTATGTGGTAAACCGGTGGATTCAATGGCTTGACCACTATGCCGCGTGGTGCGGCGAGCTTCATGTTGCTGTTTCTTCAAAATAAAGTTTGGGTCCAAGTAAGCAAAAGGGTGAGAAAATTGTACTTTCCGGCTTGCTCGACGAATTTTTGGTGTCGGCAAAGGTTCTGAACCGGAAGAAAGGGTAATTACCTCGACATCACCTGCCTTGCTGCCTTCAACGTGTCCCTGAGTACAATCATTGTTAATAATATGCAAGAAAAGGGAGCCAAGAGAGTCAAGTAATACCTCTGAGGCCGGTTCATCGTCCTCAGGGTTGGATTCAGATACGTCAGTAGTTTTCTTCCTGACGTTTTTCTTAACGGCCTTGGTTTTCTAGCGAGGCGCCCTCGCCGGTTTATCCTGGACTTTCTTCTTCTAGAATGGGTCATTACCCTGTTGAAAATTGTGAAATCATTCAGAAAGAATAGTAAAAATAGATTGAAGTAAAACAGACTATACAAAGAGAAAATTTTACCGATGGCGGTTTGTTGAGCTCGCAGAAGGGAGCCAGTCCGGTTTGGCTGCAGGCTTCTACCGGTTCATTCAGTAGCTTCTTAACTGCGTCATTCTCTTCATTCTCCGCTAGCACAGCTTCAGTATGGCGCAGAGGATCTTTGGGATTTTCGATATACTCACACATTAAACCGGAGCGTCGGCTTAGTGGAAGAATGCTCCAGGAAATTTGACAGCGAACAAAATCAATCCCTGTTAAACCATTCATGGTAAAGGCTCTGAGCTCTGAGAGCTAAGGGGCATATCGGGCTCGTTCTTGAATTTTAGCCGTTGAGGAAAGGGATGGTTCTCAGAAAGCCGATGAAGATGGTAACTCGGCAGAGGATTCTCATCTTCCGGAGAAGTATCTAGACAGTAAAACCATGTTTGATTACACTCTTTAGGATGGATATGGTGGCTGGCATGAGGAAAAATGACATCCTTTCTCTTCTGAATGGACATTCCGTCAAGTTCAGTGTTTGGACCGTCAGAAAACTCTGTGCAATGGTTTAAATGAAATAAATCCCTAAATAGTTCAATTGACGGCTCTTCTTGCAGATAAGCTTCACAAAATACTTGAAATTTGCAGATGTTGGACACATAATTGGGCCCAATATCTTGTGGATGGAGCTAAAAGTCAGCTAGCACGTCACGAAAGAACTTTGACCCGGGAGGGCTGAATCCCCGGGCTAGATGATCAAGAAACACGATGACTTCTCTGTCTTTGGGCTCTGGAGGACACTCCGGTCCAGGGACTCTCTAGTGAAGGACATTCTTTGGGCCTAAAGCGCCAATCTCAGCCCGGTTCTGCAACTCTTCTTTAGTAACCCAGGACTGGACTAGTTGCAGGAAGTAAACTGTTTGGCTTGCTTTGCCATTTTTGGAAGGGAAAAGCTGAAAATATAATGAAGGGCCAGTTTATGATTTATGCAAGGATAAACCGGCAGTGTTTCAAAGGTATTTACAAACGGCGGTTTAAGCAGGGGCCTAATGGTATCTACCGGTTTATGATCTCTTTCTAATAGCTAAACCGCTGAGGAGAATATGAAGGGTACAGATCGCAAGTTATGGGCAAACAAGTTTTGTAAAGTGGCAGTAAGATTACGGATCTACGGCGCATCAGAAATTCGGAAATATTCAGGATCATATTCTAACGGATACAACAATGGTTCGAACAACCTAGGTTGGACTAGTACGTCAGGAGTAAGGCACATACTAAAAGAAGCAGAGTTATTACTACCAATATACGCCGGGGGATCAGATCTGCACTAGTTGTCGGGCCACGATGAAGAACTACGAAGAACAGCGCACTAGCTATGAACTTGCAGATGAAAACCCTAACGAGATCTATATACGGGATAAGTAAAGGACTTACCGGAGCCGAGAAGTGCAGAGGCGCGCCGGCGATTCTCTGATCCGACGAGGTTGATGCAGCGGCCAAGCTTGACGAAGAGGCAAAGGTCGACGGCGGCGGCAGAGCTTGAGCACGAGCGGCCGCGTGGAAGAAGAAGAGGCAAAGGAGCAAGGGAAAAAAAGAGATGCCCCTCTGCCCTATTTATAAGCCGAAAAATGAAACGGCAGGCGCGGGAATCGAGGAGCCAGAAAAGTGGATATGGGACGATACTGTCGCCTCGATCTTCGGAGCTTTTAATGAAAAAATAGGTACAAATATTAAATGAGCAGATGACGTCACGATGGTTTAATGTGATCCAGGAAGATGACGTCACGGCGATTTATGAAGCATTTGAAGCCATGGAAGGTGAAATCTTTACAAGACATTGAAGATTGACATGAACAGGTTCAAATCAATCTGGGGTCTAATGTCAGGGATATTACTACTAGGTATAAACCGCCCAGGAGGGGCCGGTTTATGCCTATCAAGATTACTTCTACTAAAGCCCAGCGAGACAAGGAGCATGGCGTTTTGTTCCAGAAGACCGGAGATCCAAGGCCCAAGAGGCATTAGGGCCCATGGTGTGTAAACCGTCATACGGTGTGTAACTTGTATTGTAAGATAGGAAAGATAGAGACCAAGCCGGACACGTTTATGAGCCGGCCTTGGGATTCTGTAAACCGGACCGGGCATCACCTCGAATATATAAAGGGACGACCCGACGACGGTTCATATATAGAGAACAACAACTCGAGACACAAGCAAAGCGGATTCGCTCCCTAGTCATCGAAACCCTAGTAATTCCACACCAAACTAGACGTAGGCTTTTACCTTCATCGAAGGGGCCGAACTAGTATAAACCCTTGCGTCCTTGTCCGCTTTAACCCCTTTAAGCTAACCCGTAGCGATGGCCTCATGACTAAGTACTTTTGCTAGGACATCTGCCGTGACAAAACCAGGACACATACTGTTCTTGTCAAGCTTACGCAGGAAGATGATGTGGCATGCCTCCACAAACAAGTTTATGAGTGGCAAGGCCACAAGGTTATCTTCATGAAGGTTCACAGGATTGAGCTGCTGCCAGACGTCCTTGATGATGTTCATGGCAAGGTTCGTCTTGAGTCCAGCCCAAATTAGATGGAGGCATGAAATACTTGCCCCAGCTAGTGTTTAATAGTAGTTTGGATTATGTCTAATTATCCAAACCTTGCCTGTTATCGAGCCCTCTGGGGCTAGTACTCTGTTTGAATCCATCAATGGGAACTACTGCTATTTGTGTGCCCGTGAATCATCGTAATTGTTGCCGAAATAGATGCGTCCTGACTAGTTTTATCATACGAGCAGTGTGTGTTTTGATGAAATAGAGTACTCGTTTGAGAACTATGCGCCGACGTATACATGAGTACTTGTAAACACTGTTGATGCTACCCCACTTCTAAGCAATTGTGCAAAACACGGCACATTGGCTCAGCTTGCTTCAACACTAGGCTATCGACCAGCTAACAATCAACAATCTGCTGTCTGACATCTAAGCAAGTATGTATCTTTTTACAGTGGTTCATGCAGTTAACTGCCACAATGTAAATTCCAAACGTTCACACGCTAGTCCATCGTTCATGTGGAATACTCACATTAAACTCGCCTTAATAAAAAACTTGAAAAGCATAAGTTAAGCAATTTTATACATCTCAATGATTCATAAAACATAACAAACATATACTAGTTCACAGCAAAAGACAAAGTTGTGAGAAGGGTTACAAATCAGGAAAAAACAAGCAAGGCTTCTCTGAGCAAAGGGCCTCCCGGCAGGCTTAAATTTCCTAGAGTTCACTCTGGTTTTTTCTTGTTGCCACCATCCAGGGTTAGGTTCTCTCATTCCAGAATAACCAATTATAATTATGTTCTCAGTTGGAATGCTGAACTGAACCATGTAGTGTACTGACCAGCTGAAATTCTTGCGCATTCCACTAAATTTAAGCACCGCTATTTGCAGAAATAAGCAGACCACAATGCCTCTTGTCCGCACACCTGTCCAAAAAACCACCATGCAGCCGTGCCAACTAGTCCTCGGTCCATGGATGAACTGGTAGAAAGTGCATTCCGGACTAGGATGCAGTTGTTTTCGCTCATCCCTACACTGCAATCAGGAAGTAAAACATACAAATCAACTTCTTTTATATTGCGTTGGTCATTCTACATAGTAGCTACCAATGTAGGAATACCTGGAAGACGGGTGGTTAGATGACGACAACGAGGGATAGCCATCTCATTTTGCGCAGTTCTACTAAAACTGAGGTGTGTGCTTTTGATTGCGCGGATAGAAACGATACAGGGACAGACATCCTGAAACGATATGGAGACAGACATCCCTATTTGCGCAAATATGAAATACGGGTATTTAAAAAGTGACATATATTTGAAGTGGCGTATGATTAACAGCAGCATCTATTGTGTTATAATTGGCACTAGATTGACAATATGAAAGTGTCCTTAAGTAAGTAGGATCACATCACATCAACACTGCCACTAGAATAACATGCAAAACAATAACATTAGTATTATTGTCATGAGAGTAGCACATGTTCAGTAAATGTGCAATCAAATTTGTGCAGTTCCACTGTGATGAAGCAATGTTAGCGGTGTGAGATTTAAGTGTAACGGCAAAAACACAATTCATGGGTAATAAATCAAGACAGAAGCACTTCATAAAATGGTGGTGGCATTGCTTCAATTTATCGACGACACTAGACCATTACTTATAGTGACATTAGGTGGCATTGCTTAATGCTTCATGCGATTTTACATTAACGGTAGCGATATGGGCATAGGGACAACAGAGGCATAAAGTGGTGAGGCGGATGTGGTTGCCGAGAGCGGCAAACACTCAGGCAGCATGTCTGCATTTGTCCAATTTTTTATCTCATCGGCGACATTTTCCTATGTGAGCACAAGAAATCTAGACCTGCTCATTCTCATTTGCGTTGTCCCCAACACCCGTCACTTTCTTTCCTTTTTCAACCAAGAGATAGGTCCACTTCCCCCCACCATTCGCCATCCACCATGCTTTCTTCGTCTTTTCAACCAAGAGACTGGTTGGGTAGCCAATATCTACTACTTTCCCCCGTTTCCTCTTAGAACCAAGTCCTAGATCCATGCTATAGGTTTCCCACTTCCTTCTCTGTTTGAACCAACTCTTAGAGTCAACTGTATGAACTAGCTTTACCTCTAATAATAGTAAAAGTCTAGGTGGCTTTGGAACAGCGGATGGAAGTAGAAAAAGATCCACACGAAGCCAAGTGGGGAGCTGGGGAAGTAGAGGAAGGCATGTTCCGAAGAAATATATACCTGAGGGTCGTCGGCATGTGGCAAAGACGGCGTTGGGAGGCCGCATCTTGGCGACAATACCACAGGGAGGAAGAAGGGGTCGGAGGCCCTCCAGAGCTGGCGCTCTCTCGGAGAGAACGGCAGGGCCACCGACCGGGACGCGCGGGCAGCCGTTGGTCTCCTCCCTCGCCGCGGATGACATCGTGAACGATGCACCTACACCCTGCCCCGGTCTTGGTTGTCCGGCTGGATTTGTGACCAGCCATGAGCTGAGAGAGAGCGTGGCCACCTATGTCTTGCTTAGATCTGGAGAGCATGAGAGAGTGAATGAGAGG
Organism: Secale cereale; assembly: GCA_902687465.1. Taxonomy (NCBI): domain Eukaryota; kingdom Viridiplantae; phylum Streptophyta; class Magnoliopsida; order Poales; family Poaceae; genus Secale; species Secale cereale. The sequence goes on from LR738710.1 coordinate 357,278,347, forward strand.
AACCCTAGTAAAGCAAGCGCTAAGGCTCCTGCTTATATATATATATATATATATATATATATATATATAGTGGAGTGATTTTGTTGTACCAGCTTCAAAAAAATGCGCTCCTACGTGTACCCGCAAGTGAGTGTGGGAGAACTAGTGCGTGCGTGCACCGCTTCTCTTCGTGAGAGTACAATATACTATTCCCAATGGACGTTCGCCACAAGAGTAATAGTATAAGTGTGTGACGTGTGAGCTAATAAAATGTATGCGATGCCTTTTGTTTTTTAGAAGTTCTAAGGGTAGGGTGTGAAGAGCACATATGTGTGTGACGTCTACCTGCAGATAGACGGAGGGTGCGAGAGGACTCGGGAGGGTGCGTGTGCATGAGAGAGAGGGGGGCACGTATCAATGCAATGCATGTGTCCGTAAATCAGTATCCGACAAACGTTCGCCACAAGCCTTTTCCTGACGAACGCTGTAAGAACCGTTAGATCGGCATCCGACAATGTCAGTTTTTCCATGTCATTTAACAGAACAACCACTCCTCCTACACAAAAATCTTCCACGTGAGTGTAAGCAACTGCCGTATGCTCCCTCCGTTCCAAAATGCAGTGCATATAGCTTTATTGAAAATTCGAACCTCGCAAACTTTTACCGAGTTTTCGTGTACTAAATTGCACATGTAGAATACCCTGTATATATCATTTCAATCGTCTTCGAGAGGTAACTATAAAGATGGGGGAGGAGTCTACAAAGAAAGACCATCGTACCACCTGCAACAATTTCAACCATCCTTTGGTGTGGAGGAATATCATAAGAACTCTATATGATAAGATTTTTATAGGATTTTTTCCTTTAGAGCCAATTGGTTCATAGGAATAGATTCATATACTCCACATTTCAAAGGAAATAAACATGATATCATTTCTATAGCTTTAGAGCCACTTGGTTGATACGAATGGATTCCTATACTCCCATCATTTCAAAGGAAAATAGACATTAGCGTATATTCAATAGAAAAGTTCCTATGATATGAACCAAATTACATCTCTTTTCTAATCCCTCCTCATAGGAATTGAGATACATGTCATCTCTAGATTCAATAGAAAATTTCCTATGATGTCAACCAAATGACATCTCTTTTCCAATCCCTACTCATAGGAATTGAGATACTCCATGTCATCTCTTTCCCTACAACTTACATGTATACATCTTCTATTCCTAAATAGCTAGTACAACCCACTAGTAGCTTTTTCCCTAGACATGCAACTACGACACAAGAACTATATAGTGTGAGAATAACTTGACAGATGGTCGATGGATGAAGCTAATCCAACAATGCAGAGATGGAAAATCTGAGCACTACTGGCCGTTGGATATCATCAACATTCCACCAGATCTGCCACATGTACAATTTAGAAGACTCCATGGTTGAACTTAAGCATAGTGCACAAACCTCAAAACACAAGCACTTCTCCTTTGTTCTAGAATCTTCCGTATCATAATTGATTTTTTTCTTAATGAATTGCCATTATTTGTTTTTTTACTTTATGCTTTATAATGCACAACCCCATTAATCTTAACATTTTTATAAAACTAATTGATTTCGAATGAGATGAACTATAAGAACTAAACGAACATCTACATCATGCATATATGACTCAAAAGCGTTACATGCTATAGTGTGTATTTATTCATAATTTGGTTTCGAAATCGCATGCATTCAATGCATTTGTACCTTACTAGTTTTGAGTAGAGTAGAAAATTTCACGTGGCCCTGGGTATATCAAAATGCAGGGCCCATGCATCATTGCCTTTCGGTCGAACCTACGTCCACAATTTTTTGTACGTACTATATCTCCACTGGTCCCCGAACCCAAAATGCTGCCTCGTTCCCCTAAAACCAAGCGGCCCACACATATTTAAGGCGTCGACTCGAACTCAATCCCTCTCCCGTTTACTATGACGTGGCCCCGCACGCCCTAGTAGTACTCCTACAAACCCTACCGCCGCATGCATCATCGGTTTTCTTCAAGAGAACGAGGGAGACGCCGATTTTTAGTGGAGGCGCTTTCAAAAAATGATCTATAGTGGAGACCCCTACCCTAGGGTGCCCTAGGTAGCTATCGTACGCATCATTGGTTTTCTCTTTTCTTTATGCTCTTGCGCCCTAGAGTAAAATGATGGTTGCTTTGTCCGTCCAGCTTAATGCGGGAAAGGTGGGGCTTTGTGATTTGACCCCTCATCGCTCATTTTCTACTACTACGGCGCTACGACCGGGGTTCCTCCAATTCCAACCGCTCCTTCGAACTGTAATTTGGTGCATCGCACGTGGAACAAGACGGTGGATGAGCCACGTGTTGGCCAAAGGGGTCCTGTTAAGCGTGTCACCATTTCGTGTGCGGACTGACCCTGCTTGAGTCGCTACGCCAACACGACAACTTGGTTTTGCTCCTTGGTGAATCCCGACTATATTGATCTAAAAAGATACGTACTGAACTACCCTCTCCGTCTTGTTTTTTAGACGTCTCGGTTATAGGGCGTGCACGTAGTTCTAGGTCATCCATTTGACTAACTAAATCTGAGTTACTATGTCACAAAAAGTATATCATTGGATTATTAAGCGGATGTAGTTTCTAAACATATAATGTTCATCACATATATAGCCAGTTAAATTCTCAACCAAGAACGACGTGCATGCCATGTAAACCGATACAGAGGAAGTATAGTAGTAAAAATGAGGTGATTTTACCGAGCGATCGGCGGGGGAGCATGGCCTGTCATGCGGTCCCACATGTCATGACATACCAAGGCGATGCGCGTGTCCCTCTTGAGGCAGAAGTAATACTACGTGGTTTGAGATGATGGCGAACCGAAGTGTGAAATAATGGTTGCTTCGTCCATCTGGGAAGGTGCGGCATTGTGATTTGACGTCTCATTGCTCATTACTACTACTACTACTACTGGGGCGGTACGACTAGGGTGCGCCCCCCTGCTGTTCTGGACTGTTATTTGGTGTTGGACACGTTGACCCGGTTGCTATATGTCCCACATGTCGGTGATAGGAAGTACATAATTCATGAAAGCGAGCGTCGACGGAGGAGTACAAGACACGGCTTGGGTTCTTGCTGCTTCGCGCGATCCATCAATACAAACCCGGACTAAAAAAGGCGAGGGCGGGTCTTTTCCCGCACGACAGGCATGGGAGTTTGGCATAGTCTGTTCGAGGCAAGGAGGCTGGAAGGGAAACAAGCAAATAAAGGTTGAGCAACTTAGTTCTGGGAAAATCTGATTTTACGGAGTACGTACCCACTAGGGTTTATAGGGCCCATTTAAAAAACATTCGTTTTTCCGTTTTATAAATCTCAATTCTACTACTAGTAGTAGTACCATCACATGTTGGATTTTGAGATGCGTTAGATCACCCGATGCAAGCAGTGTCAAGAGAAAACTGACCAATGCATGTAGAAGTTCATGGAAATTTAGTGGTCATTCATGCATTCGTTCTAATTAATGCCTCGGTAAACATAACTTCTTGAGAAAAACGAGTGTACTAATTACTTGTGCAAACTAGGAGTACAAAATTAATTCGACCACTCACCGTCTACCTTGGTTGGAGAGATTTTGAAATTGAGTCATAAACTGGAAAGGAGGGAGTTGTAACTTTTGTCTCGATTACTATTTGCGGCCTTGTATAGATGCAAAATGTATTTTTTATAGTGGCCTTGTATAAGTAAATGGAGGGAGTACTAAAGGACATATATATTCCAAACAATGTGATTATCTCTCTAACCAAGGTAGTAGGGACGAGGAGCAAATAGAGGGAGTAGTAAAATTTTGTCTTCGTCCTACGAGCCACCGCGCGCGTGGGCGAGGGAGCAGGCGTAAGGCGTAGTAAGCAAGCTTCACCTCATCCTGCGACCCACCGCGTCCGTGGGCGGGGGAGACGGCGTACTAAGCGAGCTTCTCCTTGTTCTGCGAGTTGACGGGACACATCAAAAGTACTCCAGTGTATAGAGCCTTGCCTCTAAGGTAGGCCCCACATGGTTTGCCTCTTTTTTAACATAACAGGTCAAGTCGCAATTTGTTTGTTCACCCATGGTAGACGATCCTCCCTCCATGTAGTGGAAAACTAGTACACGTGTCAAGTTACCACGTGGGCTGCCTTTTCATACAGAAATGAGCTCCACCGTGTACCCGCGCGGGTGTGGTTGGGAAAGATACGGGAGTATGTGCGCCGTGCGTGCACCCCTTCTCTTCGTGCACGTCCCCACCTACGTGGGTGTGTGTGAGAGGGACTATAGAGATACAAACCTAGACATAATGTGTCGTCCATCCCCATGCCTCTGCCCAGTCCAACCACCAGTCACCACCATGCCCCACTCCTCCTCACCTTATCTCTCACCTTTCTCCCTCCATTTTTATATACAAGGCCACTATCAAAATTACAATTTGCATATATACAAGGCCACTAACACTAATCGATGCAATATTAATGGTGTTTGCCTGGTAGTACTACTAGCAAAGGAGGACATTAATTATCCCTTGCATGCATTTGGGAATGTGAGCATTGGCTTGATGTGCATGAAAGAGAAGAATACACATTAATTTACACGGCAAACAAGGAAACACGGTGGCTTGCAACATTGAGTTAGAAGACATTGATTTTTGCCTTGGTACCTGTAATATGGGTTTGTGGCCTTGTATACAAAATGGAGTCCGATAAAATTCTCAAGATACCATTTATCCGATAAAATTCTCGAGCAATCATTACATTTTACAAAATGTACTCCTGCATGGGTCAATCACAACAGGTGTTTTGTAAAAAAATGCATCTTCATGTTCCGTGCAATGCACGTGCATCTTGCTAGTCCATGAAAACAACACATGGCAAAATTCCACGATGAACGAGGGATTTGAATTTTTAGGGAGGGGTTGTTTGGATCTTGCTCGGGGTAGCCAAAATATTGGCGACCCTTTTGTCCACCGGTGCCTTTACCACCGATGAATGAGGAATGGCTCGGGTTCTCATGCATCCTCCAGCGCGCACGTTGGAGACGAGCTCGCACGACTGTGTTCTTTTTGTCCCACCACGCCACCAGAGCGGCCCGCAGACCGACCGACGACCCGCAAATTACACCATCCAACCGTAGCCGCACACATTATGACAGCAAGTCAACCGACCGGACGAAATTCACGCAAACACAGCGATATTTTATACAAACAACGACGAAAATCATATAAGATACCAGATTTTCATACAAACATGACGGATTTCATTACATTCAAATGAACTATGCGGTGCTAGTTCTAGACATCACAAGTATATAATACCTGGCCTAAATGGTCGCCCGCCGATTGATTTGTTTTCCTCATGTCTGGTAGCAGGATCGCCGGGCTGCCGGGAGCCCCGGAGGTATATACGGGGTCGACGAAGGTCCTCGCAACAAAAGGATCTGACAAGACACCTGATGTGTACGCCGGCATCACCTCCGTGGTGGCCTTCATGGGACCCAAGCGGCGGCGGCCTCCCGTGTTCTACTTCTCCTCGATGATGGCGGCGGACGCGGAGGCGTTCGCCACCGACTCGTCGCTCTCCGCGCACCCGGCTTCTGTCGCTGCTCGCATGGCGCGGCCGCCGGCGTGGGAGTCTCAGCCATAGAAATAAGAGACGCAGTACAAGGCGGCGGCATGGGCGGCAGCAACGACGCCCGTGCGCCGCTCCTCGTCGAGCTGGCCTGGAGCAGCGAGTTGTTGAACCACGCGCCGGCTTAGGGCGGCAACTGGCTCCATCGGGCGAGGGAAGGGAGGTGGATTAGCGAGCTGCATAGCTCGTATCCGATGGGCTCGGCGGGCCACCCAGCCGGCTTGGATGCAGAATAACTACTCTTCGTAAGCCATTGTAAGAGTGGACAAAATGGTGAAGGAGGAGATAGGGGAGCGACAGACGTGTGCGATTCTTGGCCGGCGTTTGGCCTCGTTTAAATAGAAGATTAAATAGACGGCGGATGGGAGGAGCTCGGCCGTCGTTGCTTTTAATGCCAGCCCGGTCATGCACGGACGTGTGTCCAGAGTGGGTTTCTCGGCTTCCACACGGGCGAGTTTCGTGGAGGCGTTTGAATGCGGCAAGGAGGCGTGTTCAGCCGGGCGTGCAGCGAGTGGTGCCCTCGACTCTGACGTAGGACCGCGCGCCATTCTTCCACTCCCGTATGGGCTCTTTGGGTACATGGCCTGCATGTCAATGACCCAACGCAGGCAGCCACAGCAGAGAAACCTTTGGTGGGCCAGGGCGGTCAGAAGCGGGCATTTCGTCAACCGATGATTGTTCATTGAGTGTGACGTCATCCTTTTCATGTAGATAAGCCTACTATGTTGATATCCCATTCGATACGTTGTGATTCATAAAGACCGCTACAAAGATCAATGTTCTGCTTATCACATATAAGATTGATTAATATCCGTAACAATCCATGTCCTTAACAAAGGGTGCATGCATGTATAGGTTGAGCGTGTGTCATGCGTCGTGTGTTGTGTGCATGCATGCATGCGAGTGTTGCGTGCGTGGAAGGGTACGTTTCAGTGTTGCATGCATGTGTGCGTACGTGCATGTGTTCGTGAGTGCATGTGTACGCGTCAGTGTTGCATGCCGGCATGCGTGCGTGTGTTCGTTATGTGTACGTGTCAGTGTTGCACGCTTGCATGCGTGCGTGCATGTGTACGTGCGGGGTGAGGCTACACGTCAGTTGACTGACTTTTTCATCTCTGGTCATTAGATTTTCCAACCGTTGGATACGAAATCAAGGGCCTGTAGTTTATCATCAAACTCCACCCCCCTGAGCCGCCAGCCACCACCGCCCGAACCGCCATCCCCCGCTGCCCGCGGCCGGCCCATGCCGCCACGCCACCCTGCCCGCCCCGAAACCACTCCACACCGCTGGTCCGCCG